>JARHVA010001255.1:717500-1227500 GCA_037957365.1 Torreya grandis | reverse complement strand
AATGTGAAAACAAGAAAAATCGGGCTGCCCCCTTAAATGTTCATGCTGCTTTCTTAATGGCTATTCGGTGGAGACTATTCCACCCACAAGCATTTACTTCTCCCGCTGACGCCTCATGTGCCACCTGTCCTGGTCTGGTTCGTCCTTACACTTGATTGGCTACGCCACCTGGAGTGTTCCGAGCATTTGTCTTATATGTGTGTGGCTATGTTCTGGATTGCCCGCTTTGCTTTTCTCTTTTTTTGCAATTTCTTGTCCTTTTACTGACCCTCCGGGGCTATCCCTTTTTTCTTCGGACTCTTTCCTTAGCTGGTCTCTAAGTCTCCCTTCGGGCTTCTTCCTTAGTGGGTCTTTGAATTCCTTTGTGCAAAATGCCCGAAGGAATTCCTTCACACTTGCCATTTGTGAGTTCTTTCAGACATTTTGTCCGAAAGAATTGTTCTTTGGCCTCTCTCCAATGGTTAACCCATTGCCTTAAAATTGACGTCTGCAGGCCTGTCATCTCATTTGAAAACCAACGGCTATTTCACTACCCTGAATTTGACGTTCGCGGCCCTGTCACTAGACATTTAAACTCCAACGGCTAGCTTATTACCTTAAAAATGATGTCCACGGGCCTATCACCCCCTTTTAGCAATTCCTTCGACCTTTTTGCAAATGGACTCTTCTGAAGGGGAAGTGACCCTTCGAAAAAATGGAAAGGTCCTCTTCTCACGACCAAGTGTCCTCCGAAAGGGCACCTACCTTTCAAACTTTTGTATTTCGAATTCCTTCGGGTTTTCTTCACTTGCCAAATTTCTTCGGACAAAATGTCCAAAGGAATCCCTTCGGACATTTTGCCCGAAGAAATTCATGCCTTGGGTGTTCCTTCTTGGATTTCCTTCGGACATTTTGTCTGAAGGAATTCCTTCTTTGGCTTGGCATGTTCCCCGAAGGAATCCTTCCTTTATGGCCTTCTGCCTTGGCCTTTTGCAAGTAGACTTTCTGCCCTCCGTAAGGACATTTTGACCTCCGAGTCACCTTTCGGAAGAATTTGCAAAGGCCCTGTTTGACACCTGAGTACCCTCCGCAAGGGTTCTACCCTTCAGACTTTCTGTAAAAGACCCCTACCTCTTTAAACTTGGTCCATTTCACTGATAAAAGGCCCACCCGAAGTAACATGTTTGCCCTGCTAAACATCTAGGATCAAAATGAGTTCCAAAACAACCCAAGTGCTTGCCGGACTCAAAACACTTGGTTTTTTAGGAGGAAACACTTCGTTTTTAATGGAAACAGGCCTGTCACAGAGAAAACCCATAAGGCGGTTGTGGGATGAACTTGTCAAAAACTGATTAAAAGACCCTATAAGGAAAAGGAAAGGGGGTGCTCAATTTTGGCCTGTAGGATCAAAATTGGTCAACACATTTGGTAATTCACAGAGGAAGCATGCCTGCTATGCTTTGAGAAGACTAGTGGCTTAAAGGTCCATTGGGCATGGAGTCAGGCTGCAGCATCTACCCTTCGGACTTTCTGTAAAAGACCCCTACCTCTTTAAACTTGGTCCATTTCACTGATAAAAGGCCCACTCGAAGTAACATGTTTGCCCTGCTAAACATCTAGGATCAAAATGAGTTCCAAAATAACCCAAGTGCTTGTCGGACTCAAAACACTTGGTTTTTTAGGAGGAAACGCTTGGTTTTTTGTGGAAATAGCCCTGTCATAGAGAAAACCCATAAGGCAGTTGTGGGATGAACTTGTCAAAAACTAATTAAAAGACCTTACAAGGAAAAGGAAAGGGGGTGCTCAATTTTGGCCTGTAGGATCAAAATTGGTCAACACATTTGGCAATTCACAGAGGAAGCATGCCTACTATGCTTTGAGAATACTAGTGGCTTAAAGGTCCATTGGGCAAGGAGTCAGGCTGGTAATAGCCTTGAAAAACCTCATAAACAATAAATATTTTACCCCAAATGGTAAATATAACACACACAAGGCTAAAAAACTAGACATGCATAAAAGCACTTAGGGAAAATGAAAAAAAAATAGGGAAATTATGTACATAACAAGAGAAAATTAGTGACAATGTTTAAGATATATCCTAGTGATTGGGATATGCATTTCTTCACCATCCAACTTGGAGAGTTGGAATGCATTATGTTGCTTGCATTTGGTGATAACATATGGGCTACTCCACAAGGCATCAAACTTCGTGTGTCTTCCAAGTTTAGCTTGATCTTCATCCCATTTTAAGACAATGTCACCTTCTGAAAAGTCTTTTGACGAAGACTTCTTGTCGAAATGCTTCTTTGTTTGCTGCTAGCGAATGGTCATGGCATCCATGGCTTGGTCTCTTGCCTCTTGAATCTCCATTAGTTCACAAAATCTGACCTCCATGCTGTCTCTCTCCTCCAATTGCAACTGATGGACAAGATCCAAGGCTGGTAACTCAAGTGAAATAGGAAGTCTAGCTTCCCTTCCATACACAAGTATGTATGGTGAATTGCCAACTTCCCTTTTTGGAATGACCCTGTCTACCCACAGGGCTGTCTTCAGCTTGGCATGCCAAGTCCTTTGATTTTCCTCCATTGTCCTTTTAATGATCATGATCAGGTTCTTGTTGGTGGACTCAGCAAGCCCATTCCCTTGTGAGTACTAGTTGGAGGAAGTGTTGAAATAGATGCCATATCTTAATACCCACTCACTTGTCTTTGTTCCCAAGAAAGCCAATGCGTTGTCTGAAATGATTGTGGTTGGCACCCCAAATCTCATCACCAAGCCTTTATAGAAGTCTAGGACCGCACTCTCGTTGGCTTTCTTCAAAGCAACGGCTTCTACCCATCTCGTTAAATAATCTATAGTAGTCAAGACCCACTTGTGACCCGCACTAGGAGGGTTGATCATCCATATGAAATCCAAACCCCATTGAATGAACGGTTGTTCCACTTGAATAGGTTGTAGAGGCATTGCATCAAGCCACTATTTTCCATCAAAAAGAGCACATTTGTGGCATCTCCTCACCTAAGCATGAGTGTCTCTGAACAAGGTGAGCCAAAAGTAGCCAGCCCTCATAATCCTTGTAGCTGTAGCCTTGGGAGCAAAGTGACCACTAGCGAGTCCATCATGAAATTCAGACAGTACTCTATCGACTTGTTCTAAATCGAGGCATCTTAGGAGTACCCTCAAAAAGTCTTTTCTAAATAGCACTCCATCAACTAAGACATAAAGAAGAGATTGGAACCTTAAATATCTCTTCCTAGTTCTATCAAGACCTTGCAGATACTCACCAGTTCGAAGGAAATGAACCATATCTTATGTCCATCTCTTCATGACTACGGGTATTTCCGCTATAGCTTCATCATTGAGTACCAAAATGCCTTCCTTCGATTCTTTGAAGTTTGTAGCTAGGTGCTCACACAGTGCTCTTCCCCTCACCATCGTGGTGGTTTTGATCTCCATGTTGTACTCCATCACCTTGGTGATCCACCTTGCATTTTTTTCATTCAAGTCATGGCTTTGCAAGAAGTCCTTGACAATAGGATGTGGCACCATGATGTAAATTTTGTTATTTGACAACATATGTCTAAATTTCTTCAGGCTTTGTATGACTACAAGTGCTTGCTTCTCAACATAAGTGTACCTAATCTCATGACCCTCTAAGCCGTAGCTAAAAAATGTGAGAGGTTGTTTGAGATTTTCACTATTCTCTTGAGTGAGTATAGCAGAGATTACCTCTTCATTGCCAAAGGTGTAGAGGTTGAAGTCATTGAAGAAGTCGGGACTAGTCAGGGTGGGAGCCTAGGTGATAGCTTATTTGATGCCTTCGAAACTATCTCTCTTTCGTGTTGTCCATGTGAACGTCTCGTCCTTTCTCAGCATGAAAGTTAGTGGCTTGACCAGTTCAGCAAAATTGGGGATGAGTCTCCTAATAAAGTTTACTTTACCAAAGAAACTTTACAGGACCTTCTTGTGTTTAGGCAGAGACAATGCTAAGATGGCGTGCACTCTTTTCGGATCAATGGTCAAGCCCCTTTTTGAAATTACATGACCCAGGAGTTTGCCTTCATGAACAGTAAACACACATTTCTTAGGGTTGAGAGAGATGTTGAACTCTCTACACCTCTCAAAGATTTGCCTCAGGGGTTTCAGATGTTGTCCTGCCTCCTTAGAGAAAATGGTTACATCATCAAGATAGACTAGGACAGTCATTTATCAAACCTTGGAAGGCCATATCCATAGCTCGTTAGAAACTATCTCTAATATTTGATAGTCCGAATGGCATCTTTATGTAGGTGAAAGTTCCCCACTTGGTGGTGAAGGCTGTCTTGTAATGGTCGTAGTCTTGCACCAAAATTTGATTGTACCCGGAGTACCCATCTAGGAGGGAGAATCGTTCATTGTCTATCACCATCTGGAGAATATGTTCCATACTTGAGAGGGGATAGTGATGTCTTAATGAGACTCTATTCAGGTCTCTGAAATCAACACACACTCTTATCTCCCCATTCTTCTTCCTAACAGGGACCAAATTGACTAGGGAAGAAGAGTGTTTGATAGAAAAAATGATCTTGAACTCTAATAGCTTGGTGAGTTCCTTCCTCATGAGAGGCTCAATCTTTGGATTGTTTGACCTTTATTTTTGCTTGATGGGTTTGGCACCTTCTTCCAGTTCAATGGTGTGCTGGGCTAAGCTTAGGGCAAACCCCTTCAAATCATCATACTCCCAAGCAAAGACATTGGCAAACTCTTGGCATAACAAAATGAAAGAATGCATTTTCTCATTTGTACATACCTTCCTAAGTGCAAGCAGCTTATCTTTGAATAATTCTACCCTCTCGTAATTCTCTTTCTTAGTTGACATGCTTGCTTTGTCGCTCTTGAGTTGGTCATCCTTATTGAAGATGCTCTCAAGAGTGACCAAACCTTTAGGAAGTATGTTGGCCTTCAGCTGAACAATATTCCCTTCATATTGTTGTTGCAGCTTGGATTGATTCCTAGAAGCGAACTCAACCTCCTCTTGCAAGAAAAATGCTATTTGTTGGTCACTGTCAAACACCTACCAATTGATGACATTGTTTGATATGGAGGGCCTCACTATCACCATTAAATGGTGTAGATTGATGTCCTACCTTATTCCCTTGAGAATATCAAACTAAGCACCAACTGTTGCTAGTCTATCTGCATGTTTTTTTTTCTCTCTTGGGATGGAAGTGATGTTGAAAGCAGTGAAGCTCTCCATTAGGTCCCACACCCTATGCTTGAAAGACTTGAGCAAGGAGTTCTTGGTCAAGTTTTGACCCCTCACCTGGTTTATAATTAACTCATTGTCTCCAAACACTTGCAATTCTTTGATTCCTCTTTTTCTTGCCCACTCTAAACCATGGACAAGAGATTCATATTCCGCTACGTTGCAAGTGCAGGGGAACTGGAACCTGAAAGTTGAAAAGTATTTTTTCTTTGAAGGTGAAACTAGCATTGCTCCACCACCAGCTCCCAGCTTGCTTCTAGACCCGTCAAAGAAAATTTGCCACAAACCACAGCTCTCTTGGTTCACCTTCATCAAATTTGACATGAAAGTACATTTTTCATGCATGCAGTAAACTCCAAGACCTGACTCTTCGATGAACTTGTAATGATCATGTTCAAAATTATCATTTCTCCATTCATCTAGGAGTAGGTCAGCAACTCCTTCAAGGGAAGATGGTGGGGATTGGTCTACCTGGAGTTCTTCATAAATGATGGCGTAGCTAACATTCACCGCCTTGGGCGAGTATAGCTCCAGGTGATCTTTGTGGATAGGCTCCGACTCAATCTTCACTTTGGTTTCATACTTTGTCCTAAAGACCATGTAAAACCAATTTTCTACCAAGTACCCACCTATCTTGGACGTGAAATCCCTGGATAAGCAAAGAGTGAAGCAAGGGGGAACATCCACCACTACCACATAATGGGGAACGGAGAAGGTTGGATAGGCATGAAGAGTTATATTTAAGCCTCTTACCACTCCCAATGTCTTGGTTGGTGATCCAACCAATTACAGAACTCCCTTGGTCATTTGTTCATATTTGAGTCCTAACTTGTCAACTATGCATTTGGGCATAACTGAGGTGCTTGCTCCACTATCAATTATGCAATTGTGGACCAAGAAATTACCAACAATCAAGGATAGGTAAAAAGGAGGGACATTTTCATCGTTCTTTGTTTGACCTCCCATGGAAGGAGCCCCATTCACTATCAACACATTATTAGCCTTTGCTGGGACAGCGTGCTCACTTAGGCCGTGTAATTCCTTTTGGAGTATATCCTTTTGTCCTGGCATTGCTAAGAAATCCCACAATGAGATGTTCATGTGCAGCTTCTTCATTTGGTCCACCACATTGATTGAAGGATTGCCCCCCTTTGAGTTCTCCCTAGAGACATTTGTAACTTGAGGTGCAACCCGAGGAGTTGAAGCTACAACTGGCGGTTTGTAATTTAAAATTTTCTAATTTACTTGTGATAAAAGAGATGTTGCAGATGCTTTGAGTAGTTCTTGAGCTTCCTCATAGCTCTCTTCTTAGAACTGGTGTTGACTGTAACACAATTATCTTTATTATTTGCAGTCTCCACATAATTGACTGCATAGAACTCCCCTCCCAGGTGGTTCATAAGAGTGGAATCAGATTGACCCTTCCTGTTGTCCGTCCCAAGTTGTGTTGATGTCTCAAAACTTGAGAATTGCGCTCCCTGATCACCTTGTGTGGGCATACATTGATTTAGTAACTCATTGGCATAAGCAACATGTTCTTGACCATACCCCAAGGGTGGATAATTAGGTTGTTCATGTACCAAATTATTTTGAGAAGAGACAAGAGCCTTAGACGATGAAGGGGCATTTGGATTATAACTTTGATAAGCCTTGACTTGCGTAATCTGACCCTGCCCTCGATTATAATTCTAGAAAGGAGGTCTATTTGTCTGCCCAAATTGTTGGTATCCTTGATTCGGTCGATAGCTTTGAGCTTGCTACCTCTTTAAAGATACTAATTCATTGGTAACACTCTGGAGTAGAGTATTAACCTCGTGGAAATATTTTGCAGGGGTGGTAGCGGACCTTTTCATACTAGGCAGAGGAGCTAAAGTGGACACAGTACGCTGAACTGAGCACTGCAAATCAGGAAAGAGCGACATATGAGGTTTATGAGCTATCTTTCCTACTTGCACCCAAAAAAATTCAACAGCTATGGCTATTTCATAAGCAGCGGGTAGGACTTGTCCATCCATGGACTGTATCATGACAACAATGTCACTATTCAAGGCCTTTAAGTAGTAAAAAAAGGCATAGCTTGGGGTCGACCTCACTAAAATTGGGATTATGTCCCAAGACTTTTGAAATCTAGTGTTAAAATCTTGCATAAATTCATACAAAGCTCTCTTCATAGTGGTCAATTGCTCAGCTAGAGACAAATGGTCACTTTTCTCTCCAAACCTATTTGTCAAGAGGGTGCCTAATTCATTCCATGAGCCAACTGAATTCATAGGCAAGGTCCCATACCAGTCCAAAACTTTCCCTTTAAAGGATAAGGCCAATAACCTAATGGCTACATTTTCTTCAGTAATATTGTGGATGTTGCAAAGGTTGGCTATGTTTCTGATATGCTCAATAACAGTGATTGGCCCCTCTCCACTAAAGGGAGGAACACTCTTGAGGGTTGTCCCTAGAATTGGGTCATACTGCAAAAGGTTCAAAGGACTCTGACCATTGAAGGCCACAAGGGCAAAGCCATAGCTGTGACAAGGTTCACCCTGGGTCTCCTTGTGTAGGTGTATCTTATGGCAGGTTTGAGAAACTAGTTTGTTGTGTAAGGATGAGTCATTGCAAACCTTAGCCTCTTTGCTAAGTTCAAAGGCAGCTCAACAAATTCGAAAGGAACACCCTTAGAAGAGGATCTTGTGGTGACCTTAGGCATGGGGTGCCATGCTGATCAATAACCAGAGACTGAGTTATTAAAATGGAATCGCCAGATGCTGAATTATAGCTCTTTCTTTTGGATTTTCTTACAGTAACAAGACCAGCACCAATCTTGAAACTCACAAGACGTAAAAAAATTGTCCCATCGGACGTGCCAAAAACTGTTGACGCAGTGGATTGCACCCTTTGAAAAGGAAACTCGGCTCCTTTCCTCCACGCAACACAACGGAGACACTCCTCTTACTGTGGGTAGTAAAACTAAGGAGTGAATCTATAAATCAGGGGCTAGCTCCCCTTGATGCACCTTAAAGTCCTGAATTTTTACTACTAACAATGGGGGAGGGGGATTGAAAAGAGAGGAATGCTATAAAAACATAACCTAGCTAAAGTGGTGATGCACCAGAATTGATTGGTCCACTCAATTTTTTATCTACACTTTGCACCAAAGGAGCGGACAGGCAATTCATTTGAATAAGAAACTAAACTACATCAATGCTTCAACAAGGGGTTTTATGGAGGTATAATGAGGAAGAACCTACTAGAGGTGCTCTAAAGATACACTGTTGGATGGTTGCCCACCTGCGCTTATACTTCAACCTGAACACTTCTTGTTGACTTGCAGAAGAAGATCTAGAATACACTAGATATATTGACATCAAATTATGAAAGCATTTAAAATAAATGATTGAACATAAGACAATACGCAAGCATATGCAAAAGTGCAAAAATCAAATAGAGGTAAGAACACTTCTTTTGATTAAAGGTAAATTTCTTCAGGGCTTCACCCTACAAAACTGAGAGATATATTCCTCAAAACTGAGAGGTTACAATATATAGAGAAAATGGAGAAAGATCTTTGACTAGTCAAGAGCAAGAGACCCATACTGCATTGAACACTTTTGCAACGACAAAATCGCTGATGATGTTGTCGCTTCTCACTAAACATCCCTGTGAAAGCCATGTTGTAGGTGTCTCATTTATTGACTTTGTTGTATGGACGTATTAAAAACTCCTGCAAGAGTATGAGTCGCTTCTCTCAGCAACCGACAAAGCCATCTCTCTTCATGTTTTGGGCCATGCTCTCCCTTGAATGCTCGCGCAACTGGCTACTTATTAATGTCAAAACAAGGAAAATCGGACTGCCCCCTTAAATGCTTGTGCAGCTCTCTTAATGGCTATTTGATGGAGACTATTCCACCCACAAGCATTTACTTCTCCCACCAATGCCTCATGTGCCCCCTGCCCTAGTCTGGTTCGTCCCTGCGTTTGATTGGCTACACCACCTAGAGCGTTTCGAGCGTTTGTCTTATATGTGCGTGGCTATGTTCTGGATTGCTTGCTCTGTGTTTCTCTTTTATTATTGATTGCTTGCCACGTTGATCAATAACCAAAGACTGAGTTCTTAAAATAGAGTCGCCAGATGCTGAATTATAGCTCTTTCTTTTGGATTTTCTTATAGTAACAGGACCAACACCAATCTTGAAACTCACAAGATGTAAAAAATTTGTCCCACCAGACGTGCCAAAAACTATTGACGCAGTGGATTGCACCCTTTAAAAAAGAAACTCGGCTCCTTTCCTCCACGCGACACAATGGAGACACTCCTCTTACTGTGGGTAGCAAAACTGAGGAGTGAATCTCTAAATCAAGGGCTAGCTCCCCTTGATGCACCTTAAAGTCTTGAATTTTTGCTGCTAACAATGGGGGAGGGGGATTGAAAAGAGAGGAATGCTATAAAAACATAACCTAGCTAAAGTGGTGATGCACCAGAATTGATTGGTCCACTCAGTTTTTTACCTACACTTTGCACCAAAGGAGCAGACATGCACTTCATTTGAATAAGAAACTAAACTGCATCACTGCTTCAACAAGGGGTTTGATGCAGATATAATGAGGAAGAACCTACTAGAGGTGCTCTAAAGGTACACTGTTGGATGGTTGCCCACCTGCACCTATACTTCAATCTGAATGCTTCTTGTTGCCCTGCAAAAGAGGATCTAGAATACACTAGATATACTGACATCAACTTATGAAAGCATTTAAAATAAATGATTGAACATAAAACAATACGCAAGCATATGCAAAAGTGCAAAAATCAAATAGAGGTAAGAACACTTCTTTTGATTAAAGGTAAATTTTTTCAAGGCTTCGCCCTACAAAACTGAGAGATATATTCCTCAAAACTGAGAGGTTACAATATATAGAGAAAATGGAGAAAGATCTTTGACTAGTCAAGAGCAAGAGGCCCATACTGCATTGAACACTTCTGCAACAAAAAAATTGCCCATGATGCTGTCACTTCTCATTAAACATCCCTGTGAAAGCCATGTTGTAGGTGTCTCATATATTGAATTTGTTTATGGACGTATTAAAAACTCCTGCAAGAGTATGAGTCGCTTCTCTCAACAACCGACAAAGCCATCTCTCTTCATGTTTTGGGCCATGCTCTCCCTTGAATGCTCGCGCAGCTAGCTACTTAATAATGTCAAAACAAGGAAAATCGAACTGCCCCCTTAAATGCTCGTGCAGCTCTCTTAATGGCTATTCGGTGGAGACTATTCCACCCGCAAGCATTTACTTCTCCGCCAACGCCTCATGTGTCCCCTTGCCCTAGTCTGGTTCGTCCCTGCACTTGATTGGCTACGCCACTTGGAGCGTTCTGAGCGTTTGTCTTATATGTGCGTGGCTATGTTCTGGATTGCTTGATCTGCGTTTCTCTTTTATTATTGATTGCTTGCCACATTGATCAATAACCAGAGACTGAGTTCTTAAAATGGAGTCACCAGATGCTGAATTATAGCTCTTTCTTTTAGATTTTCTTACAGTAACAGGACCAGCACCAATCCTGAAACTCACAAGACGTAAAAAATTTGTCCCACCGAACGTGCCAAAAACTGTTGATGCAGTGGATTGCACCATTTGAAAAGGAAACTCGGCTCCTTTCCTCCATGCGACACAATGGAGACACTCTTCTTACTGTGGGTAGCAAAACTGAGGAGTGAATCTCTAAATCAGGGGCTAGCTCCCCTTGATGCACCTTGAAGTCCTAAATTTTTACTGCTACCAATGGGGGAGGGGGATTGAAAAGAGTGGAATGCTATAAAAACATAACCTAGCTATAGTGGTGATGCACCAGAATTGATTGGTCCACTCAGTTTTTTACCTACACTTTGCACCAAAGGAGCGGACAGGCACTTCATTTGAATAAGAAATTAAATTGCATCAATGCTTCAACAAGGGGTTTTATGGAGGTATAATGAGGAAGAACCTACAAGAGGTGCTCTAAAGGTACACTATTTAATGGTTGACCACCTGCACCTATACTTCAACCTGAACGTTTCTTGTTGACCTGCAGAAGAGGATCTAGAATTCACTAGATATACTGACATCAACTTATGAAAGCATTTAAAATAAATGATTGAACATAAGACAATACACAAGCATATGCAAAAGTGCAAAAATCAAATAGAGGTAAGAACACTTCTTTTGATTAAAGGTAAATTTCTTCAGGACTTCACCCTACAAAACTGAGAGATATATTCCTCAAAACTGAGAGGTTACAATATATAGAGAAAATGGAGAAATATCTTTGACTAGTTAAGAGCAAGAGGCCCATACTGCCTTGAACACTTTTGCAACGAAAAAATTGCCCATGATGTTGTCGCTTCTCATAAACATCCCTGTGAAAGCCATGTTGTAGGTGTCTCATATATTGACTTTGTTGTATGGACGTATTAAAAACTCTTGCAAAAGTATGAGTTGCTTCTCTTAACAACCGACAAAGCCATGTCTCTTCATGTTCTGGGCCATGCTCTCCCTTGAATGCTCGCGCAGCTGGCTACTTATTAATGTCAAAACAAAGAAAATCGGACTGCCCCCTTAAATGCTCGTGCAGCTCTCTTAATGGCTATTCGGTGGAGATTATTCCACCCGCAATCATTTACTTCTCCCACCAACGCCTCATGTGCCCTCTGCCCTAGTCTGGTTCATCCCTGCGCTTGATTGGCTATGCCACCTAGAGCGTTTCGAGCATTTGTCTTATATGTGAGTGGTTATGTTCTGGATTGCTTGCTCTGCGTTTCTCTTTTATTATTGATTGCTTGCCACGCTGATCAATACCCAGAGACTGAGTTCTTAAAATGGAGTCGCCAGATGCTGAATTATAACTCTTTCTTTTGGAATTTCTTACAGTAACAGGACCAACACCAATCTTGAAACTCACAAGACGTAAAAAATTTGTCCCATCGGACGTGCCAAAAACTGTTGACGCAGTGGATTGCACCCTTTGAAAAGGATACTCGGCTCCTTTCCTCCACGCGACACAATGGAGACACTCTTCTTACTGTGGGTAGCAAAACTGAGTGAATCTCTAAATCAGGGGCTAGCTCCCCTTGATGCACCTTAAAGTCTTGAATTTTTACTGCGAACAATGGGGGAGGGGGATTGAAAAGAGAGGAATGCTATAAAAACATAACCTAGCTAAAGTGGTGATGCACCAGAATTGATTGGTCCACTCAGTTTTTTACCTACACTTCGCACCAAAGGAGCAAACAAGGACTTCATTTGAATAAGAAACTAAATTGCATCAATGCTTCAACAAGGGGTTTTATGGAGGTATAATGAGGAAGAACCTACTAAAGGTGCTCTAAAGGTACATTTTTGGATGGTTGCCCACCTGCGCCTATACTTCAACCTGAACGCTTCTTGTTAACTTGCAAAAGAGGATCTAGAATACACTAGATACACTGACATCAACTTATGAAAGCATTTAAAATAAATGATTGAACATAAGACAATACGCAAGCATATACAAAAGTGCAAAAATCAAATAGAGGTAAGAACACTTATTTTGATTAAAGGTAAATTTCTTCATGGCTTCGCCCTACAAAACTGAGAGATATATTCCTCAAAATTGAGAGGTTACAATATATAGAGAAAATGGAGAAAGATCTTTGACTAGTCAAGAGCAATAGGCCCATACTGCATTGAACACTTCTGCAACGAAAAAATCGCCCATGATGTTGTCACTTCTCATTAAACATCCCTGTGAAAGCCATGTTGTAAGTGTCTCATATATTGAATTTGTTGTATGGACATATTAAAAACTCCTGCAAGAGTATGAGTCGCTTCTCTCAGCAACCGACAAAGCCATTTCTCTTCATGTTTTGGGCCATGCTCTCCCTTGAATGCTCGCGCAGCTGGCTACTTAATAATGTCAAAACAAGGAAAATCGAACTACCCCCTTAAATGCTCGTGCAGCTCTCTTAATGGCTATTCGGTGGAGACTATTCCACCCGCAAGCATTTACTTCTCCGCCAACGCCTCATGTGCCCCCTGCCCTAGTCTGGTTCGTCCCTGCGCTTGATTGGCTACGCCACTTGGACTGAGCGTTTGTCTTATATGTGCATGGCTATGTTCTGGATTGCTTGCTCTACGTTTCTCTTTTCTTACAATTTTTTGTCTTTTTCCTGACCCTCCGGGGCTCTCAAGGCTATCCCTTTTTTCCTCGATCTCTTTCCTTGGTCGGTCGCTATGTCTCCCTTCAGGCTTCTTCCTTTGCAAGTCTTTGAATTGCTTCGGGCAAAATGCCCGAAGGAATTCTTCTGTCATGCTTGCCATTTGTGAGTTCTTTCAAACATTTTGTCCAAAAGAATTGTTCTTTGGCCTCTCTCCAACGGTTAACCCATCGCCTTAAAATTGATTTCCACGAGCCTGTCATCTCATTTGAAAACCAACAGCTATTTCACTACCATGAATTTGACGTTCGCGGCCCTGTCACTAGACATTTAAACTCCAATGGCTAGCTTATTACTTTAAAAATGACATCCGCGACCCTGTCACCCCCTTTTAGCAATTCCTTCAACCTTTTTGCAAATGGACTCTTCCGAAGGGAAAGTGACCCTTCGAAAAAATGGAAAGGTCCTCTTCTCACGACCAAGTGTCCTCCAAAAGGGCACCTACCCTTCAGACTCTTGTATTCCGAATTCCTTCAGGTTTTCTTCACTTGCCGAATTTCTTCAGACAAAATGTCCATAGGAAATCCTTCAGACATTTTGCCTGAAGAAATTCTTGCCTTTGGCGTTCCTTCTTGGATTCCCTTCGGACATTTTGTCCAAAGGAATTCCTTCTTTGGCTTGGCATGTTCCCCGAAGGAATCATTCCTTTACGGCCTTCTGCCTTGGCCTTTTGCAAGTGGATTTTCTGCCCTCCACAAGGACACTTTGACCTCCGAATTGCCTTTCGGAAGAATTTGCAAAGCCCCTGTTTGACACTCGAGTGCCCTCCGCAAGGGTATCTACCCTTCGGACTTTCTGTAAAAGACCCCTACCTCTTTAAACTTGGTCCATTTTGCTGATAAAATGCCCACCCGAAGTACCCTGTTTGCCCTGCTAAACATCTAGGATCAAAATGAGTTCCAAAACAACCCAAGTGCTTGTCGGACTCAAAACACTTGGTTTTTTAGGAGGAAACACTTGGTTTTTCATGGAAACAACCCTGTCACAGATAAAACCCATAAGGCGACTGTGGGATGAACTTGTCAGACACTGATTAGAAGACCCTGCAAGAAAAAGGAAAGGGGGTGCTCAATTTTGACTTGTAGGACCAAAATTGGTCAACAGAAACATTGTATAAATTACAGAAAATTGAAATACAATACTATAAAAATCCATTTTATATTATGATTTCTTGTTCAGAAGTTTTCAATATGAATTTAATATTTTTTGTGAGTCTTACACGTTGTCTTCAATTATGCAAACACTTGGATTGGAGTGGTAATGAAGGTCTAAGGAACAACAGATAGAAAATGTTTGGAGTTAATGGTTTGGAATATATTATGAAATTAAAAATGATGACAAAGTAGATGTATACTTATACATTAAATATTGTGAATAGGACAAATTGTTTTAACAATTTGTATATGTGGAAGAATAAAGTTGATACGATTTTGATTTTTGATTTTAAGTGAAAAAACAATATATATTTGACAAGGAATATAAAAATTTATATAAGTGAACCTAATATTAACATTAATTCATGCAAATCTTAAATCGAAATATTTGTTGTTGAAATAGTGTGTACCAACAATAGTACAATATTTTATGTATAATTTTAAGATTTCATGTGAATTAGGATAGAATATCAATGCACTATAATTAAGTATAAATATATTTATAACTAATAAAAATTTCGTCAATTTTTAATTAAAAAAAATTGTCCAAAATTTGAGCTCCATATCCCAAATACCCTCTCAACTATTAGGTCCTCTCTCTTAACACATAATCGTGGACAATATTTAAAAATATACACTAACACATGATTGTCGACAATATTTAAGAATATGCAATAACAATTAGTAAAATACAATATCATTGCCTCAAATGCCACATGTTTGTTTCATCAAATAGGTATCTTTGGTCTACTTTGAAATAAGATCAAATGTGAAACTTCATTCATAGAAAAAGGGCATCTCATGCTAATAAACCAATAAACTTCGAACTTTGAATTCCGGATAATTAACCATGATGCTTGGTAAAGGGAATCTAATGTGGCCCTTAAAAGCTTCCATCTTCTTCAACAAACGATAAGAGCACTAAGAGCATACCTTTGATGTGTTTGGCAACTACAAAATGAATGACCTTCTACTCCAGGGCTAGCTAGACAAGAACCATGGTAATGAAAATCTTCAAGGGTTTGAAATTTTTAGGAGTTCGAGTTTGAAGAGAGACTGATTCTAAGCAAAAGATTCAAAAGATTTCAAAATAATGAAAAACACACTGTTCAGCCAAAAATAAATTTTATTTTACTTGTCGTAAAGGTCAACATACAAACGACTTGTTTAGGATAAGCAAACTAGAGTTATTAGTACTATTAACGAATATGTATGTATAATTTCACTTGTAAAAAATAGTTTATAGTTTTGTGATACATGTTAATTGTAGGATTGGCAAACCCACACCTGATCTGAAATACAAGTGGGAGTTCCAATCCCCATACCTCCACAAAGCTAATTTACTAATTTTAAGTCCCCCAATGTGTGTAACTTGATCCTTGGTAGAATTTGATCCTGGAATGTTCAAATACAAATGCATCCACTTTAACTATTACACCACAACCCAAGGGACAAGAAATAGTTTAAGTTGCTAATGAATTTGACCAAAGTTTCTTTGATACTAACCAGTTTACAATAACATAGAAGAGGCAAAGATATGTGTAAATAGTCTTGTCCTGCTATTTCTACCCCTCGGACACATTTTTAATCGAATTAGCGCGGCTCTAATGGGAATGGGCCCAATCGCTTCCACTCTTACAAGTTCATCTTGTCTTCTATGTTTCTCAATCCATGGTTTTTATGTTTTCTATGTATTAATTGCATAACTGAACTATAATTTAAATTATTTAGTACACGCTTCCATGAATTTGTTTAGAACTTGACATATTTGAAGATCAACTTCTTGTAAAAGAGATTTAATTTAATTTCCTATATTTTATGATTTTTAAGTATTCTGAGTGTTTTTAGAGTCCAAAAAAAAAAAAAACTAATTTTAGGCTTAGTGGATTTGATGTATTGATTTTGTTGAGTCTGTGCAAGTCAAAGTCTAGTTAATATCGTTGCAACCTCCACTAATTTTATTGATGCTACATTTAAAGTAGTTGTCCTTTCGCCTAGAAGTACAAGGATGGAGTATTATTGGAAAATCATTCCATTTATTTTTTACAAAAGAAAAAATTAATGTATGAAAAAAGTGTTTAAAAAAAATTATAATATCAAAATCTGGCCATCAACAGTAGTCATGCCCAGAGGATGTCATAAAAAAATTCAAATTCCAAGTTTGATAAAAAAAAAAAAACACAAAAATCTATCAAAATTAAAGAAACTATTCAGTATCTAAATTTGTCAAATTACAATGTGGCACCAACCTGTAGAGTGTATTGGTCTTCGACCCAACAACGATAGTGACCATTGCATAATTATCAACAGGGGCACTCCACATGGATCTGCACTATTGTTTCTTCTAAATCATGCCTACCCTTATCTGGTATGTCCTCTATGAGCTTCCTAATGCTTCCTTCAGTAGAATTTTTGGTGACTTTTAGTGCTGGATTTCATTTTTTAACAGTGCTTGGGCTAGAAAATCGAAGTTCAAATTTAGGCTGAGCCTTTTCCTTTCCTTTCTAAGTTGTAGATCTGGTTATTATTTTTGAAGCATCGGTTGTTGATATCAAAAGCATTGATCGGAGTTCAGAGCAAGGAGATTACCTAATCGAGTTGGAACATTTGTTTCTTTGGTCCCAAACAAGTTCTGAATAGCTTTTGATGAGTCCTTTAGCTATTTAATTTCAATGTCTTCCGATGAGGCCATAGTGTGGGAAAATATTGTGATTTTGAGTCCTCCCCTTTGTTTTTGTTGAGGCTGTCCCTTGAATGCATATGCCCTAGAATTTTTCCTCAGCTTGCGAGGTTCTCCTTGTGATCAAACGGTTGTTCCTCTTTGGGAAGGTCCGCTGATTATCATTGGACTTCTTGAGAGGTTGTGGCTCCTAATCTATTTGGGTAGCTTCTTTATTCTTGTGGTTGATGTGTAGGATGAACCTTACCCAAATGGCCATGTTCATGACAAAGGCTACACTGAAAGGGGATATCATCGTAATCTACTTGTTGCTCCCATTCACTCCTTGCCATGTCTGAGATAATGATATGCACTCACCAAAGTTCAATTATTTTGTTGGAAATTACATAACTCCCATACTTTCCTACTTGAATTAACAGATAAAATGTGTAAATTAAACATGTTGTAGTTTTATAAACCAAAGATAAAACAACTAGAAACATCAGCCACAAATAAATAACATGAGGATTATAATCTAGAAACCCCTTTTTGGGGAAAACTAAATAGAAGGGACAATAGCTCAACTGTCTCTCTTTCCTTCAACAATGAGGCATTTACAAATAGTTATATGGAGCATTAATCTCTCAACTCTTTGTTGTTCCTATATTCCTAATGCTGCTATGGAAATAGTACACAGAGAATAATGTAGGGATCAGTTGCGAAAAAATGACTACTCACCGCTAGCCAAATCTTACTCCATTCAAATAAACTCTTAAATCTTCCTTCCCACTCATATTACAATTGGGCTAGGATTTCTAGAAGTGTCCTTTCGTGCACTTAAGGAATCCCAAATGTCACAAAATTGGAAGAGATTGTTTTGTCGTTACCCTTATTCTCTTATAGGCACCCTAGAAGTGACCATGTTGAAGAGAGGTCACCCCGGGGAGTGACCATGCTATGTCTGATTTTGATTGATTTCTTGGATGGATAATGAAGTAGACTATTGATGGATACTTATGGATCATACCTCCCCTCTTAATGAGGCTTTTGATCCCACAAAAGTTTATTTGTTTTACTTGATGTGGAAGAGCTACTCCCTCTATCTCTAAGAAATTGTTGTTAGGTTGGTGTTTCATCCTTGATCCCAGCCTGCCATTTGCTTGGGCCTCTACTTTGGTTCCCCTGCACTTCCCATGCAAAACATCTCCCCCACACCTCCCTTGTTCATCCCAAGGTGCATTTCCACTTTGCTTGTTCACCCCAAGGGAAAGTATCCAAGATGGGAGGCAGTAATGCAATCTTTATCCTCATTCGTGACATGGAAGGCTCCTAAGGATCTGTACATCCTCAAGAAATCATGCTTGAAATCCACACTTGCACCTCCTTCCTCCTATACAAGAGTGGTGGTTAGTTCCTCCTATAGAGGAATGGCAGTTTGTTCCTCCTCCTATAGATCAGCATCCTATTCAAACCTCTTTGCCTTGTTGCAATTAAATTGGTTTGTGATCCCCCTTCCTCCTCTAGAAGACTGGGGGCCAAGTCTTCCTCAAATGGTGTCCACCCATGGCTGTCCCATGGTTCACCTCACTGATTTTCTTCACGTCCTTCAATAGAAAGAGTGGGCAATCCGAACTGCATGTGTTAGAGCTGAAATAT
The DNA here is from genome assembly GCA_037957365.1 of Torreya grandis. Classification (NCBI taxonomy): domain Eukaryota; kingdom Viridiplantae; phylum Streptophyta; class Pinopsida; order Cupressales; family Taxaceae; genus Torreya; species Torreya grandis. The sequence continues at coordinate 1,208,588 of JARHVA010001255.1, read as the reverse complement.
CCACACCAGCTGTCTACAATACCCAAGGATTAAACTGCTCTAATACCAATATGATATGTAATCTTCAAAGTTCAATTACTCTACCGTAAATTACAGAACTAGTAATACCGTCCTACTTGATTTAACATGAAATTGACAGTTACAAAGCATTAAGTGTTGGAATTAATGTTCTTCAGTTGCTGGAAATTAAACAATGTTAGTTGTATGAAACAAAGATGAAACAACAAGAAACATCAATCACTAATAATTTGACACATGGAGTTTAACCTGGGAACCCAGTGTAGGGATCAAGCTGGAAATGGTGATACCTCAGCTTTCTCTCCTTTCTTCAGCAATGAGGCATTTACAAATAACTCTATGGAGCATTAATCTCTCAACTCTCTATTGTTTCCTAGCTTCCTAATGCTGCTATTGAAAGAGTGCAAGGACAATATGGTAGGCATCAGCTGTGAGCAGCTAGCTACTCGCTGCTACACGAATCATACTCCAGCCAAGCCCCTCACTCATATATTACAATTAGGCCTGTGCCTCTTAAATATAGGAATTTAGGCGTGTCCTTCCATGCACTAAAAAATCCCAAACATCACAGAATTAGAAGAGACATCATTTTCTACCATTTCTCTTCTTTTCCTATGATCACCTTGGGGAGTGACAACGTCGGAAAGAGGTCGCCCTGGGGAGTGACCACTTGATTGAGTTCTTGGTAGGATGATTAAGTAGACAGTTTCTGGATTCTTAAGAATCAAATGATTTGCTTGCAACAGTTTTTCTAGATCAATGTTCACACAGATCATTGCATAATTAAGAACCCCAGGATACTTGATAAATTCAGAGGCAATAATGTACTCGCATATTGCTCGTCTAATTTTTCTAAGGGTGGAACCTTGCCCATATTCACTAGGAACCAAGGGTAGCCCAACCTTATCGGGATTGTGCTCGGAAGATCTTTTATAAGATTGAAAGCAAGAGACCAGTGCTTCATGAACAAACCTATTATATTTTAATTTTATTAATCAAAGGCCTCCTTGGAAAACCAAGTCATTTTCTTGTTTGGTGGATAAGATGGCAATGAAGTGTCCTTTTGGCATAGTGAGACTATCTACAAAGCCTGAGGATTCCCAGTTTTCTTGCACCCAAATTTTCAGAATTTCGGGGTCTAGAAACACCCCCATGAATCTGCAGATAAAGGTCTTTTCCTTGACCGGTCAAAGTCTATGGAAAATATTATCATTGGCAGGGTTTCAATCCTTAGGTAACAACCATTTTCCTACTTGGAAGTAAAACGGGCCCTAATAATCTTCCTACGAGTGTGGTGATAAATGAATTTATGCAAATCTTTCTTAATTATCTGATTTAGACAGCTAAACTGAAATTAGAGTTTGGATTCACAAGGGAAGTGCCCTTGCTCCATAGGGGCAGATCCTTGCTCCAATCAGCCTTGGGCTGATTTGGGATGGGGGGAGCGGGGTCGGAGCAGCGGTATTGCCGGTTAATGATGAGAGCTAAGTAGCCGATACGGGTACGGGTACAAGTATCGGGTACGTGGATACGGGGGATTTTTTTGGGGGGGGGTTTGGGTACGGCTGTACAAAAATATATATAAAAAATTAAAAATATAAAAATATAGCCATATAAGTAAAAATAACCACATAATATGCATAGAGGAAACATAATAAGTTAAATAACTACAAAAAATACTAATAATTCGATGCCAAATATCATAATATTCAATTGTCGAACGTAGATGAGTCTTATTACAAGTACATAGTGCAAATGTTACAATGTATGGACAAAAATAAAGACAAAAGAAAATGCACTCTCTGCAGTTTGGTGAAGATTACAATGAGATGACCTGGTGTTAAATCAACTTAAGACCATGGCCTGTTCTCTTCTTTGAGCTTATTCACGAGTTGAGCTTTCGTATTATACCTGTGCACATGATCTTACTGTATGTACTGCACAAAAAGAGTCCTAGAGAACCATATTTTTGGGACATAGAGGATAAGCAAAAAAAGACATTATTGATTTCAACCTCTCCCTCGTCTTGATCATGTTACACACATTTATTCCCTTTATTTTGGCCAGGCTGAAACACGATCAAATAACTGGAAGACATGTGACTTGAACTGGCAACCTTCGTAACTGTTATATACAGCCCTAAAAAAGAAGATACAGATGAATTGACTGAGGCTCATATTTTGAAAACACAGCCAACCATTGAAACAGCAAGAGTGAACAAATATGCAATGGAAGGTAAAAATGCAATGAAAGGTAAATGAGTTGATATCTTTTGATAAAATGAGTGTGATTCATGCTTTTAGTGTTGCAAATGCACTTTAAAATGTTTTTAAATGTTTTTTGAGGTCCATATTTGACTTTGACCGGCGAAATAAGGAGGAAAAAATTAAAAAATACACTTTTTTCTGGGGGGTATGCCAGCCCTACTCCCAGTGTACGCCCCAGCCCCTGCGGGTACGCCCAAGTACGTCCTCAGATGTACCCAGCCATACCCACAGGGGCTGGGGCGTACCTAGGACATAGAGTTGGCGTACCACCCCCCGTACCCGTATCCAAACGTATCGTACCCATTCCAGGTGGGGCGCATAGACGTATCCGGTAACTTAGGATGAGAGGAGATGGCTAGTTCAGAGGGGGAGAGGGCATGGAAGAAAAACCTATTGGAAGAGGCTGAAAATCCTAATTGTTTTGAAGACTTTGGAAAATCCCTCCATGAATATTCTATAATAACTTGCAACTCCCATACATTCTTTGAATTGAAAATTTTCCAATTGTTCTTTGGAGTGGACGAGTATCAAGAATCCAACTAAATGGTTTCATTAGAGATATACGATTTGGCTTTAACTGAATTCAACTAACTCAACATAGCAATGAGTTGGTTTCTCAACAATTGAAGAACAAGTTGCAAGATGCAGTTGAGATGAGTTTGAATTTTATAATTGGTCTTGGGTTGATCTTGTGTAACATGTAATGGCCCCTTTCTCAAATTAACGCAACAGAGAAGACCTGTAGCCTATTTTCATTCCCGTAGGCTAAAGGGGAGTGTTCTAAGAGGGAATGGGGCCATAAAGCATGTACTAGTTAAAAAGCCAAGTGAAAAATAAAATAAAAAGTAATTATTAATTACTTTTTGAGGGTCAATTGGAAAATAGAAATTAAAAAGTAATTTTAAATTACTTTTAGAGTTTTCAAATGGGAAAAGCTTTTTATAAAAGGGGAAAATAGAAGAAATTATTATTATCAATTAGGATTCTTAAATTCATTGGTGAGCTTGAGGCTACTCATATTTTCCACAAAGGACGAAAACCCTTGTTTGGAACCGATGGAAGACGAAAACCCTCACACCCAAGTGGTAATTCCACAATGGAATTACAATTATGCGACCAGATTTTAAATTCAACAGATTATTAAAGGTTATTTGCTGATTATACTTGTCATCTCACTAGGGTTTGAAGGTGTTATCAGATTTGCGACCAAAATTCATCATTTTCAGCCTTTGGAGGCCTTATTTCATCTTACAAATCCAAGCCATTGAAGTCTAATCCATCTTCAGCATTCGGGTATGCTTATGTAATGAAATAGAATGATAAATTAAATGTTTATGATCATTATTGGTACTGTAATAAATCAAATCAGATCTCTGTTCAATTCTGATTTTCATTATATTTGATCGCCATATGAAGAAATGAAGTCATAGTTTGCCTATCTTTATTGTATTTTATTTGCATGCAATTGGGTCATCATTAATTGTTCCAAAACATTCAAACAAGAACCAAAAATCATAACCAGCAACTCAGGAGAATCAGATCAATTTTAGAAAAAGTTATTTCAGTGGTATCAGAGTTGTGATCTTGCTAGCTTGGTGGGTTGCATGTCAATTCTAATGGTTGCATGTCAATGTTCGGTGGTTGCATGTGTGGTATCAATCATTGCATGTTGATTTTGGGCTTTGCATGTCAGTTTTTCCTATTGCATGTTAGTGATAGCACTTGCATGTGAGCGTTCAGTGATTCAACAGTTGAAAGAATTTGTCAAGGTTATTTCAGTGGTATCAGAGTGGAATTCTTGCCAGCCTATGGGAAAGTTGACATTGGTGTGATATTACATGAGTGCCAATGGTATTAGTGAAAGAGAACTGAGATATAACCACAGAGAAAGAAGAAAAGTTCAGTCATCAGAGATCAAAGGAGACATAATAGGTGATAAAGGTGATAGACCAGCGCCTACAGATGAGATGAGCTACATCCGAAAAATAATCGAACGAAGTCAAAAGGACATGGGAAAGACCGTTGGAGCTATTGAGACGGCTCTGAAGCAATCCATGGCAAGGATAGCTCAAGCTATCCAACGGATAGGTATGGGCAAAGGAAAAAAAAACAAGACGAGGAAATCCATCTAATTACACTAAGGCACCGAGGGTTCCTCTTCCAAAAACTTTTCATGCTACTTTCTTACAGAGGGATGAAAAAATTCTTAATGAGGTGGAGCAAGTGCAGCGGCCTACAGGTAATGATTATCTCTCTTTGCATGCAAGATATGATGAGCTTCCATATGAGGTACAACAATCGCTTTCTTTCAAGGATTTCTATGACTTGGAAAGGAGGAATCTTAGGGGTGGAAAAGGTTTCCAACAGAAAAGACCACAGAGGGATATTCAACAAAGGTTGGGCAAAAGTTTCCTTCCAATTTTTGATGGATCTAATAAGTCTATAGCTAGGGCTTGGCTACAAAAATTAGGCACGTACTTCTCTTTAAATCCTATGCTTGAGGATGAGGCCATCAAATTTGTTTCACTCTACCTTAAGGGTGTAGCACATGAATGGTGGGACCATGGTATGGTTACCTAGGGGCATGCATCCATCATCACTATTGAGGAATTCAGCCATCTGCTTATTGAGCGCTTTGACAGAATGGATATAGAGATGCATTTCAGGGACCTAGCACAGCTGAAACAAGAAGGTAATGTAGATAATTACATTGCTGATTTTCAGAGGTTAGCAATCATGGTACCAGATGTCACAGAGAGAAGGTTGGTAGTACTATTTGTTGAAGGGTTGGTTGAGCCTCTCAAGGGCTTAGTGAAGACTTTTGAACCTTTATCACTGCAGGATGCAATCAAAAGAGCCTTAAACCTTGAATTTTCAGTTTCTAAAGGAAAATTCCAGCCCACAGGACAGCCCAAGCAATTGCCATATGGACCACCAAAAATAGTTCCTTTTGGGCAGCCAAGGTCAAACAATATGGGACAATCAAAAACCTCTCCTTTTGGACAGCAAAGGAGGCCATTTCAGCAAGGTGCACAACAAGAAATTCCTAAAAACATCAAGGAAATTGAAACAAGAAATGAGTTGAAGAGAAAGAAGTTGTGCTTCACATGTAAGGAACCGTGGGAGGCTAGGCATAGGTGCCTCCCAAAAGGCCAAATTCATTACATTGAAGTTATTTCCAATGATGAAGTGGAAATAGAGAAACAGATGAATTCAACTGAAGTTGAAACAAAAGAGGAAACTACAGTAATTCTGGAGAATGGATAGCATGTTTGTCTCTATCCACTTTTGTTTAAACGCTCTTAGACAAGTGTGTGATCCTATCCTTGATCAAAGTGGTAGTGAAACCGTTCCCACTACAATTGTAATATGTATAAACTCAGTGTATATCCTAGTTCATACTACCCTGTTGAATTCAGTGTTTGTCTGTTCACAGTTCTGGAGATTGGATAGCGACTCTATGTTACCGATATGGATACGGGTGTGAGAATCAGATACGTGGATACGGGAAGTTTTTTGGGGGGGCTTAAATACGTTTTGGATACGGCTGTACAAAAAAATATAAAAAAAATTAAAAATATAAAATATATAGCCATATAAGCAAAAATAACCACATAATATGCAAAGGAAACATAATAAGTTAAATAACCACAAAACATACTAATAATTCAATGCTAAATATCATAATATTCAATTGTCAAACTTAGATCCGTCTTATTACAAGTACATAGTGCAAATGTTACAACGTATGGACAAAAATAAAGACAAAAGAAAATGCACTGGCTGCAGTTTGGTGAAGATTACAATGAGATGACCTGGTGTTAAATCAGCTTAAGACTATGGCTGTTCTCTTCTTTGAGCTTATTCATGAGTTGAGCTTTTGTGTTATATCTGTGCAAATAATCTTACCGTATGTACTGCACAAAAAGAGTCCTGGAGAACCATATTTTTGGGCCATAAAGGATAAGCCAAAAAGACATTGATTTCAACCTCTTCGTCATCTTGATCATGTTAGACATTTATTTCCTTTATTTTGGCAAGGCTGAAACACAATCCAATAACTGGAAGACTTGCTGACTTTCCCTGGCAACCTTCATAGCCGTTGTATACAGCCCTAATAAAGAAGATACAGATGAATCAACTCAGGCTTACGTTTTGAAAACACAGCCAGCCATTGAAACTGCAGATAGGTTTTCATACTTTATTTTGTTTTTTGAAGTCCGTGTTTGACTTTTTATTAAGCAAAATTGGAAAAAAAATTGATTTTTCTGCTGGATACGCAGGGGATATGGGCAGGATACATCCTGCCCCCTGCAGATACATCCGGATATGTCCCAAAACGTATCCGGGCATATCCGCAGGGTTCAGGACATATCCTGCCCATATCCCCTGCATATCCAGCCCGTATCTGTTTCGGATATGTATTGTATCCGTATCAGACAAGGTGGGGGCATATCTGGTAACGTTGGATAGCGTGTTTGTCCCTATCCAATTTTGTTTGTGCAATCTTGGATAAGTGTGCGTTCCTATCCTTAATCAAAGTGGTAGTGAGACTGTTCCCACTACAATTGTAATCTGTATGAACTCAGTGTATGTCCTAGTTCATACTATCCTTGTTGAACTGGCGATATGTTCCCATCCAACGTTGTTTGTTTCGAACTAATGTATGTCACATTTCTCATGCATCCCTTTAAATTGTGCATGTACTAAGGGGGGAATGTTGAAGATATACCTATCTTAGTGAAAAATAGTTGTATCAATCTAATGTTAGTCATAGTTTAATTAGTAATAGCATATTAGGGTGTGTGTGAGTGTGTACAAGTTGTTGTAACAACTCATCTAGAGATTAGGAATAGATAAGTGATATTAGGGAGAGATGAGGATTACCTAAGGGATACTTGAGGGAATATTAGGATTAGATAAAGATCATATCCTAAATAGTAGAATGTCTAAAATGTATAAATATTCCAACAAGCTATGAATAGATTAACTAGTGTTCTGTCCACTATTAATTTACGCATTATTTATTGAATTGTAATGTTCATACTCAGACCAAATTCTAAGAAAAACAGCCATCCAAGCCCTGCACAAAGTGTAAGTGGTAAGGTATGAAAAATGCCACAACTTTACATGTTTGCAAAGATCCAAAGAATCATTGTAATCAGCATGTTAAAGATGGGCATACTACCACCAAATGTTGGATGGAAGTTACATTCGAAATTGCATGCTAAGTAACCTCCAAGAAGTCCAACAAATCCTTGGTTGATCGAAAAGAGGTGGAGGTAGAAGGCAGTTCAGATTTAGATGAGAAGTTAGGTTCCACTACTACCAATGCGACTAGCATGGAGCACGAAACCGAAGAAATGAGCAAGCTATTCCAAATCAAGAAGACAAATGTAAAATGCTCTTATTGACATTGGCTAACAGTTTAATTTGATATCTGATGAAGTTGTCAAGAAGCTTGGTTTAAAAATTTGTGATCACCTACACACATACTCATTGGGATGGGTGAAGAAGGGTGTAGAAATAGAAAACCAAAAGATGTAGAATCAAATTTGGCATTCATTTGGATTATGTTGATGAGACAAAAGTAGATGTGATTCCACTTGATGCATTTGATATTGTATTTGGAAGTCCTTGTATCTTAGGGATGCTATTTTCATGAGGGAGGGGAACAAATACAAGTGGGTCAAAGATGGGGTCAGTTATATCATCAAGGCACATCAAAAGCAAGTCCAATGCAATGGCAAGTGCCTACCAAAGCCAAAAGACTTATTCAAGCAAATGAGAATTTTTGTTTACTTCTTTTGAAGGATAAGCAACAAAAGGCTTATTTCAGCAAATAAGAGATTTTGTTTACTTCTATTTTAGGATAAGCAAGAGGATGAGCTAGAGATTTTTTAGATAGGTTGTGCTAACAAATGATTGAAAGATTTGGATGACTTGTTGTGTTCTTTTCAAGAAGTGTTCGACACGCCCAAAGGATTGCCACCAAAGAGGGAAGTTGAGCATGAGATTCAGTTGCACCCCAAATCTCCTCTACCAAATATTGGCTTGTTTAGGAAATCGTTTTTGTCGAAGCAAAAGGGGCATTAAGCAAAGTACTTCACCATACAAATCTCCCATAGTCACGGTGTAGAAGAACGAATTTTGGAGATGTGCATAGACTATGAAGCATTGAACAATATCGCCATCAAGAATAAGTATCCACTCCCAAGTATAGATGACTTGTTGGACCAACTTTAGCATGCTAAGTTTCTCACAAAGTTGGATCTTAAATCTGGCTACCATCAACTTCATATGAATGAGGAGGGTATTTATGGAAGACATTGTTCAAAACAAAACAAGGCTTGTATGAGTGTTTAGTTTTTCCTCTAGCTTATTTAATCCACCAACTATTTTATGAGATTGATGAATGGTATATTTAGGTCATCCATATATACATGTGTGATAGTGTATCTAGATGATATATTGGTTTTTTGTGCTATTGGGGAAGAACATCTAACTCATTTGAAGCAAGTTTTGCAAGTGCAGAAAACAAATTTTGTGCAACATGAAGAAATGTGAGTTTGCAAAGCAATCACTAAGTCTATTTGGGGCATGTGGTTGGGGAAAGAGAACCGAAAGTAATTCTAGCAAAAGTTGAGGCTAACAAAAATTGGCCCACACCAAAAAGTACAACAAGAAACAAGCAGCTTTGTTGGGACTGTCCAATGTATGAGGAAATTCATTCCTTCATTCTCCACAATAGCGGCACTTTTGCATGCCATTGCAACAAGTGGCAACAGTTTCCATGGGGTAAGGACCACGCAAGTGTTTTTCATACTTTGAAATGTAAAATCATCCATGCACCAGTTCCTGCTCTTTCCTAACTTGCAGCAACCACTCAAAGTTGAAACAATACAAGTGACTCTTCCATGGGGGAAATTTTATTGCAAGAAGGTAAGGGAATTTGTTATCATTCAGAAGTATTTTCTAAAGCTGTAAGAGATTACCCCATAGACGATGAGGAAATGTATGCACTCATTCAAGCAAATAAGAAATGGAAGTTCTTGTTCATACACTTGGGCAAAGAAACAATTTTTCATACTGCTCTTCAATATTTGCAAGCACAAAAAAAGTTACAACAAGCAAAATGCTATGAATAGATGGGACTTCTCAAACAATTTCATTTGTTGGTCAAATACAAGAATAGCAGCACCGACGTGGTGGCGGATATGCTACACAGCCCACCCATTGCAAAGCAAATTTCAGCTTTGGCCACAATTTCACAACTCGTGCCTTTCACACAAGAAGCTTACGAGGAAGCATATGTAACGATGCAAATTCTGAGGAGATATACCAGCAGTTGAAGACAAAGAAACCAGATATTGAAGATGAAGCTGATTTCTACCTCAAGAATTGGCTATTCTAGAAGTTAGAAAAAAATTGCATACCAAAGGAAGAGAGACTTGTACTCATGAGGAAGGCACATACTTCTAAAGTTACAAATCACTTTGGAGTTGTCAAAACAATGGCAAATTTGCAAAGGTACGTGTATTGGCCTAAAATGCAAGAAGTTTAAAATTCATTGGAGGATGTATATTCCGTTGTACAAGTAAACCTAAAATTACGAAAGAATAATTGTATATGCCTCTACCTATTCCTAGTAGGCCATGGAAAAAAGATTTTATAGACTTTGTAGGGGGTTTACCAATGTCAAAACATATGCAAGATTCTCTTTATGTGGTTGTACATAGATTTAGCAAAAAGTGTGTGTTAATGCCATGTAAAAAGACAATCAAGGAGCATGAATCAACTGAAATTTTCTTCACTAATGTTTGGGTATATTTTGGTTTTGCCTAAGTCTATTGTTTTAGATAGAGATTCCAAAAAAAAACAGAAATTTTGGACCACCTTATGGAGCAAGATGGACACCAAATCAAAAAGAAGCACAGTTTTCCATTCTCAAACCAATGGGAAAACAGAAGTGGTCAATAGAACCTTAATACAAATCACCATAGGGTACAACAGCAAGCATCCAAGAACATTAGATGAATCATTAGCACATATTCAGCATTCCTACAATAAGGCAGCTCATAAATCCACAAATAAGTCACCTTTTGAAGCATGTTTGTGTTTTTTGCCTACTAATTCACTTGATGTTGCATATGAACAGCTAAAAGAAGTTGAAGAAATAATTCAAAGGCGACAAGGGCAGCCAGGTTCACTGAAAGGATCAAGCAAATCCATCACAAGGTTCAAGAACAACTAGAGAAGTCTCAGGCCAAGCACACAGGAAGGCAAGACAAGTATCGTCAAGAGCACACTTTCAAGGTGGAAGATAAGGTATGGCTTTACTTGAGGAAAGAAAGGCTTCATGGAAAAGCAATAAATATTAAGCCACTAAGATAATGGGCCATTTACCATCTTAGATCTGAATAGAGAGAATCCTTTCAAGCCTGATTTACCTTCTTTCATGAGGATGATTTAATTGTGAATTGTGAGAACTTGGGTCTTTATGAGCCTTCCATGTTAGATGATGAAGACCAGCACCTACTAACTTCCGTTGACGACATTACCTTGGATAAAGAAAGGGAATTATAAGGACATTATGTTACAGAAAACAGTCAGAGAAACAAGAAGAGGACCACAAGAGTCTTGGCAGGTTGGGATAAAAGGCAAAACACCAAGACAAGCAAAGTGGTACTCCAAGGAGAAACTGGGCGAGATATTCCCACATCTCTTTAAAAACTATGCTTTTTTGGGACCTAAATCCTCCTAAGAAAGGGAGGTATGATCTATAACGGATCAGAAGACAAACACCCTCAGCAAACAACCCAGAATTTGAGACTAAATAACGTATTGCCTATACCGTGACAGGACCGCCACATGAAACCAGCATTTACATTTGTCACAGGTGGTTATGTTTGTATCAGTGGCGGTCCTGTAGCAAGTGACAATTACATTTGTGTCAATGGCAATCCTGTAGCAAGAAGTGGTTAAATAAGTGTACTGGCAGTCATGCTTGCATCACCAGAGGCTGCATTTGTCTCAATGGAAGTCCTGCCCAAAAGCGATAACAAGTTCAGAATAATAAATTGCCTCTCTTTCAATTCTTGATGGCCGGGTGTCTCAATTCTTGACAGTTGGCGATCCTTCAGTGCATGAAAGGACGCCTACAGCACTCATGTAAGTAAGAGACAAAACCCAATTGTGAAAGCACGAGCATACGAGGAAAGTAGCAAGTGAATTCCATTGTTTGTAATTTGAGGAAGTCTGTGAGGTAACCGAGAGTTGAGAGTAGTGTAGCAGTAGTGAAGCACTGCAAGCATGCTCCAATTGTGCTCTTTGTAGTTGCCCAAGTTGAAGGAAGGATGGGTAGTGATCAGTTGACACTTCCAAGCTGGTTTTCCCCACACTAGGGTTTTTAAAGTAAAATTAGTGTGTTCATAGTGGTGTTTGCATTCTATTTTGTTGTTTACGTTTCAATAACAAATTAAAATAAATCTACATCCAAGCACTATCATTTGAAATTTGATTCAAGTAGGAACCGTAAACTATCTGCATTTAATTTCCAGCAAGTAGGAACTTGAGAAGTTACAGATCACCTCTTGGACCAAAGTCCACCATACATTTCATATCACATTAAAGGTCCAAAAAAATGCAGACAAAAACTAGCAAAATAAAAAAATCTGAAATGTCTTCATACATCCATCCCATTCAAATACTCAACTCTCTGTTCTCGTCAATTCTCTCTTTTCTCACAAAAAGCTGACCCTTGAAACCAAATCATGCATACCTGCCAAAGGCATTTCTTATAGAATCTCACCAAAAAAAAGTGACTCTGTGTGCAGGACCTTTTGGGCCAAAGATCCCACCCATCACTCACAGAACCAGAAAACGCAGACTGCTGAAAAACGTCCAAGACCCAAATGCAGATGCTGAGGACAAGGATTCCCAACATCACAAAAAGTTCCGCAAACAAAAACTAGTATATATATTAAGCCAAGGTCCAAAAGCATGTAGAATCTCTGATTCCATGATATGACAAATACACAGTTCCATTTTAACTCTACTTACCTTTGGGAATTTAAAATTGTATTAGACCAAGTAATTTTATTACGGTATGCTAGTATGTTAACGTACAGCAGGATCTCTTGCATACATTACAGTCTCAAGATAGATGCTAAAACTCTGCACAAAACATGAGAATGGATGGTCACCGTGCACCATAAAAATAATTCCCAAAAAACAAAAGAGGTTTCCTAAAGTGTAATGGAGATCCCCAGACCATCCTAAAATCGGAAACACTACAAATCCAGAAAGCCATTTTCAGAAGGGTAGCTACGCATTTCCCCATACTGTAAATGTTTCCAAACACCAGAAGCTTCATCTCGAGCACAGATAAACTCCTGATGACATTTCCTGTTGTTTCTGATACAATTTCTTACCATTGCCTCATTTTCTTCTGTTTCCTATATAAGTATACACCAAGTTGTTCTTGTTTCCTGACGCTAGCTATCCTGTTCCTGGACTTTCCAAGTACAAAATTCCTACCCTTGGCGCAAGGAAATTTGTCAGAAAAGAGGGGCTTGAAGAGCACCAGTTAAGTCTAGCCTAAATAAACCATGACAGCTGACCAATGCAAAACTTAAAAGTCAAGTAAAACATAAATTTCGGCAATATAGTGTAAAGTGAATGGTCATATGCGTTGATATTTTGTTCTTAGTGATAAATCTGTCTGTTCTATTCTCACCAATCCTAGCCGTATATGCCAATTCTGTGAGTGCGTGTGAATAAATAAAAAAGGAAGTGGGTGCATAATTAAAGACCTCAATTTGGTCATTTTATCAAGGACCCATGTCCATAAGTACTAATTTATAAGTTCTTATGTGGGCTCTGTCTTTAAGGCCTTCTAGGTATGCACCCCAATTGCAGCAGAGACGACCCAAGGTTCTGATTTAAGTTTGAACAAAATGCTTGTGCAGATTATTGCAAAACGCCAGGAAAAAATAGTTATGATATTTTTCTTTAGTGGGTGTAATCAAAGAAGGATTGCCACACAGTTTTCTATACATCAGCAAAAAGAACAGAAAACATGGTCGTCCCCAAAAAAGGGAAGGGGGCTACCACGTTAAAGCAGGGTAACAAGAATGAAGAGCAGAACTGCAGCAATGAGAGAATACTTGAGAGCAGCAACAGCAATGGCCAGGGATACGAAGAAGAGCTGCCAACATATCTGAGCAGTTGCCCAAACAAGAAGCCCAATCAATCCCACGGCCAGCATATTTTCAGGATCTGGGTCCAACAAATCAGTCAGGCCAATCCTTATTGGCCCTATCTCCTCTAAATCCCCACCATTTCCTGATGCAAAAGAGTCCCAGAATGCATTTGGTTTTTTATCTTTGTTCACTTCACTCTGCGGTGGCGTTTCCTGCTTCATTCTTAGACTGGACCAAAACCCGTTACTACTACTACTTTTAGAAGTGGTCTTCTTATTTCCTGTCTGCTTTCCTGCATTTTCTTCATTGCTGCTGTCGTTTTTCTCTGCCACCACCAGACGTAGTCTCTGCTTCTTCCATCGCAAGGTAGGGAGCGGATGATTGTTGGTGCGAATGGATGAAGTTTGAAAGGAATGGCAATGCTTAAGAGTATATATGTTAGCCACAGATCCCATACCTTACAAATGGCCTGTAGGATTAAAGAAAATTTAGCCGAAAGGCAGACGAAACTTTATGGTCAGAATGGTTTTAAGAAATTCATCTGGAATTGATATTTGAGAATAAAACGAAACGAATAATGTTTTTGGAAATGGAAAAATGAATGTTTTGGGATGATATTTTAAAGCCGATAAACTATCGCCGCTTAAGTAGCGGAGTTTTTGTAGTCAACGTCATAGGAGGTGGTCGCATGAAGGGGGTTTGGTTTGGTTTGGTTTGGTTTGGTTTTTTTTTTTTTTTTTTTTTTTAAATTTTGGGTGGGGTTGAAGGGAGTTTTTATATTTTTTTGAGTTGTGTTGGAAAGTAATTTTAAAAGTATATGTAGATAATATTTGAAATTGTTATATTTTTATTAATATTAAAAGTTTAAACAAAATTTGTTTATTTATAAATTTATATTTTGTAAAATATTTTTAGCGTTTTGTTTTTTACCAATTCAATTAAAAAAAAGATTATAAAATTTGTGTTTTCGTGTTTTTTTTTTATGGGTTTATTTGTTTTTATGTTTTTTATTTTTTATGGAGCCACCTACTCATTAAAAATAGGTGCAACAACGCTTTTCATGAAACTCCTATTTTAAAGTAGGAACGCATGTAAGAGGTTGCAACGCCTATTTTTCATGTTCAGGGTTTTTGTGATAGGGTTTTAAATTTTTTACAGGAATAAAAAAATATTTACCATAAAAAGTGGAGCGAGATAATTTTCATAAAGAGAGTTTGTGTCTTGCTGAAAAAGTGGCTTTGCAGCGCATGCTAAAAAAAAGACAAAATTTATGCTAAGTGAAACCATTTCTATGTTAATTTTTTTTTTAAATTAATTGACTACTAAATTTATTTAAATAGAGACATGAAAAATAAGATCAACTAACTAAAAATCATGTGTTTCATGGGACCATTTTTCTACATATACTTTTATAATTCTCGCAAAGAAAATTATGGTAACATTCTTGTTTGGGGCAATCACCTTAGTCACCCAACAAAAGTGGTGGTGGGTTTGGACACACATTTTTTATAATACTAGTTATCGGTTCAATAACAAGAAAAAAGTATTTTATTTGTTCTTGCAATTTATTCATTCAAATAAGAAGAGTAAGAAATGAAATGAAATGAAATAAAGATTTTTAAGTACATTAATTAGACCCAATGGTTTATGGGACCACACTTGTATCCACTGATTGTTTTAAGAAGGTTTTTCCTCCTCCTATTAATTTAAGTTAGCAACTCCGACTTTGCCTTTCTTATTTTCGTCTCTTCGAATAGTTCCTATGTAACAATTAAAGGTAAAGGAATCAATAATGAGGGCGGTCGCTGATACTTAATATCGTAGCCACTGCCATCTACTTTGATTGCTCTAGTTGTATAATAATCTTGTGTTGTATTTTTAAGGATTGTTTCGGTTATATAATAGTCGTGTATTATGTTTTTGAGGATTGTTTCAGTTGTAGAATAGTCTCGTGTTATTTTTTTGGGTGCATAATGAACTTTATGTTATATTAGGCTTGATTCTCCCACTTTTTTTAAAATAAAGTATTTATATGTAAAGGAGTCTTTATTAGGATTTTAGTTATTTAAAGTTATGTGAACTCTTTTTCAATATTGAGATCACTATGAAATCTTCTTTGGGTGTGTTATGCCATTCCATTCACTTTTCTTTTGTAAGATTAGCTATGTTTTATTTTGTAAGATTAATAGATAATATTTTTTTATTAAAATATGATAAAATATATTATAATTAATTATATATCTTTATATAAATAATTTTACTTAATATTAATTACGTGTACCCACTAAGTCACAATATTAAATGACATATCTTATAAGGTGAAGTGACTTCTAATGTTGTTGATAATGGGTCTCCAGAGTGGCTCAAACTCAAACAATCATTTATGTGGTTAATCCTAAATTGAGATGGGTCAATAAAATCTAAGGTTACGATTATAAAAATGAATAAGCACAAGGGTGATACACAAATCTATAGCAGGCCAATAAATTTGTAATCTCAGATAAGTGATATCTTGAATTTATAATATTGAGATATGCTAAAAATAATAAGTACAACTATCAATTGGTATTGCAATAAATGGAAAGCAAGATTGCTTAGTTGGTTTATTGTGCACATGCAAATTTGGGTTAAAACATGGTAGAAGCAGACTAGATCGAGATTCTAGAACAATCATTAGATTCTAAAATTTTACAATATGTGGCCTCAGATGCTTGCATTAGATCCAAATAGTTGCATCAACACTTGTATTTGAGTTGGACAAAGGTGTTCAGTATAGAATATTAATTGGATCTGGATGCGACCATCTAGAGCCTTATGAGTTTTTTATCATGTTTTTTTTTATATGTTTAGATTATGCACACAGGGTTTTTCTCTTTGTCAAATGATCGAACCCTAACTTCTTCACCCTTAGAGTGACTATGAGAAAAATAAGTTAGTGGTCACACATTATCGATATGCCCTAGGGACCCCTCTGTCAATGGGCATTCCCTACATAGTCAATACTCTGAAGAGAGCCTCACACTTATGTAGTTTTTCCCTATGTTTTGGCTTGTGTGTGTAGAAGAATGTAATGTGTGATAAGCAAGTACATATAGTGACCTAGCTTGTAACTTGGCAAATATGGCTCATGGGTTGTTCCTTCAGTACTTCAAACTTATGGAGATATTGGTCTTATGCCTGATATGGAAATAGGAACTGATAGTGTAGATTTTTTCACTTGAATGCTTGATTAGTGTTTTTGGTAAGTTACCTTGTGAGCTACTAGGTGAAGGTATGAATAAGGATTGATCATGCATATATAACAATTATTTCAAGAAATATCTCACATAAAATCACGTAGGTCGACCATAAGGACACATGACAATTAAAATTTTGATGAATTTAGGGCATTGAACACTTAGTTTGGCACAAGACACTTGCATCAACATAGGTATCTAATTAAAACGTAAGTGTCTGGGAAGCTGAAAAATAGGTCCAAAACTTACAGAGAATGTTAATAATCAAGTTTATAATATTTTGGGTAACATAGAAGTACTGGTCATCATAATAACATATGGTCAGACTAAGAGATAAGAAATAGGCACAAGAGATAGTGGATGTGAGCCTTTCAGTAGCGAAAAGGTCTAAGAACTAAAAGGTACAACCATAAGAAGTACTTGCCAAGTATTCAATACTAAAGTGCCATATAATTCAGATTTAGTATCTATATTTGCTCCCCATTTAATCTAGTAATGGAATTGTTAGTTTAAAGAAAAATAAATGTGTACCTAAGTGTGTATAACACACATTGTCTTTGTGTGAGTCTAACTTGAGTGCTTTGTTAGTGGCTGACTTGTAACCAAAAACATGTTACAATATATAATCGATGTATATAATTAAAATCAAAAGTATTTGAAATGTTTTAAAGTAAAAAGAGTAAGGTTAAGAGTACATATGTGTATCTATGCAATCATCTATTTTTTTGGTAATTTGATTTGAAAAGATATTTCATTATGAATCATTGAAACTGAGATTAGAACAAATGTAAAACATGCAATTCCATATATATAAAGATTGAAGGAAAACTTGTCCCCAACCTTGAAGAAAATGTGAGTTGCCACCCAACAATTGAGGTTAACTCAATTGTGTAACCCGATCATACTTATAACCTAGTGAGCATGAGTAAACCAAGTCAACTCACACTATAAATCTGGTGAGTGTGAATGTTTTAATCACTCCATCCTATAAACTTGGTAAGATTGAGTGATTTAATCGCATCAACTTTGTCAAAAACAAACCAATTATTGTAGTATATTGAATCAATAACAGTCCATAAAAGTCAATCCTAGTGTATACTAAAGTCCACTGAAGTATTTAAAATTTGAAATTGATATTTATTGTGTAATATAAGGTGCCTTTTGCATGGCATATGTACCTCATATATGTCTCAATCTAAAACTTGGGTATAACAATGGTACCAATGTATAGAATGCTACCATAGATGTGTATTTAAATCATATAACTGTGAAATTTAGTTAATTTAAAATTTATGTAAGTGTGGAAGACATGTTTCCATGACATGCCCCCACTAAAATATGAAACTGAGAACTGATATAAGTGTGGAGAACATGTTTTCATAACATGCCTCCATTGAACCTTAAAGTATGAATAATATGGATGTCATGCCTCTATGACATGCCCCCACTGATATGCCCCTCTTTTGAGGTGAGAAAAAGTAAGAATTGGTAGTCACCTTACCTAAAAAGGATAAGATAACCATATAATCTGTGAACGTATCATGTAGCATATAAAAAAAACATGTCTAGGTAAATATATCATTGAAGCGCATAGAATATGATCACATCAAGGCCTAAGATGCATGATATAGATCATGAAATGTCTAGATGGTAGCAATACAAGCTCAAAAAGTAATCAAACATAAACACAAGAGCACTCAAAAGCAAACTAAAATACAATAGTCCAAGGAGACTTCAAACAAAGGACATGTTCAAGTTTTGCACAATCAAATAGAAATGACTTAGTTAAATGTCTATAAGGTAAGCAATGACATATTCAAATGTCCATACAATAAGCAATGACATATTTAAATGTCAAAGTAAGTGAACAAAGGCATGAAGGCCACAAACAATGGAGCATATTCAATTGTTCAAACAAGCAGGACAATAGCAGGCAAGGCAAGATACTTAAGGAAGTATATAAAAAGATAACGCGAAACATAAGTAACTAACATAAATATATCATACTAGTCCCTAGATATATGTGTTAACAAAAAATGTTAAGTACATAGCATATCAAGTACATTATGAAAGATGTGAGCATGAATAAAGGCATGTGTAAGTATATAAGCTTAAACATGATAATGAAAAATGATCATAAAATAATGTAAGCTAGGTGTATCATGATCAAATAAGCGAATGTATCATGATCAAATAAGTGAATGCCCCCAATTTCCATATAACATGAAGTGAAGGGAATGCCCAACATCCAAAAGTGCATATATCATGTGCTTGGGTATGCCTGTATCACACTCAAAATATGTTTGAAACATATGTGTATATAGAAATAGATTATATGTTATCTACCAACATGGAACTAACAACATAGATGCCAAGGAGTTAATAGGGCATGAAAATGCTGAAAATATTTTTGGATTTTTTTTTAATAGTATTTTTTGAATATTGGAAGAGAAAAGACTATCATATGATCTCACCCAAATGATGCTTATAGGCATCTCCCCACTCACTAGGAACCTAGTGTAATAAATTGGTGGTACTGTTAAGGAGCATGTATAGGTGTAATATCCATCACTGTAAGATCTATAATGCTTTGCATATGTATAGTAAGAATCTATGGTCATGAAGCAATAATAGGACTAGGGGTTTATGGAACTCATCGCTAAATGTTATGTGGTTTATTTAAAGTAACAGTAATAGGAACATGTTTAGGTGCTCTAGATATCTAAATATGGTGTGGAGTAGATAAGGATTCTGTGGAATCCATTGTGTGTCTCTCATGTAATGGTCTCTCAAGTATTGGCCGTCTAGGAAAGGGTATTGCATGTTACTTACATTTTATGGATGATTAACCTTAGTAGGTTTGATAATTAGCTATCTTGGTATAAATTTCTCTTGTTCCAGTGGATGCTCATATGGAATTCTAGAAACAATAATTACTTGATTGTTATGAATGTATTCAGCACACCCATGTACTATATAAATTAGTGCATAAAGTGTATGTATCCAAGGTCATCCTAATAATATATAAAATACACCCATGTAATGTATAATGGAAAAGGTAGTAATCATGTGTTGGACCCATCTGTAAAGGTAAGTCAATCACACTAATAACCTACTATGAGGTCTTATCGAATGCTATTATTGATTTAGTTAAACGATGTAAATCATCATGTGTATAACCCAAATGTGTAAGTAATGTCATGGTGCAAATGTTTTTACTTGCACCATTATCAGTCATAATATTTTGTATAGGCTAGTGATCAAGGTATGCCTAAATAAATAATTAATGAAGATTTAAGTCATCATCCACAATCTCACTATCATCAAAAGTAATAGAAGGTCTTTGAACCATGGGAGGTGTATGCCGTGTATAAGTACCAATGATCCCATTTAATGGGTGCCCATTATGTGATGAAAGAAGATGTGAATTATATGTCATTTGCACTTTTGGATCCTTCTTAGAATGGTTTTGCAAAGGATTTTTAAATGCCTTTTGATTCTAGTGATCACCAAGTTATGACCCTGATTCCTTTGGAGGATCATCAAAAATAATTTTTTGGTCATCAACAAATTCTTGGATCTTATGCTTCAAGGTAAAACATCCATTCATAGAATGCTTAGGGCCTTGGTCATAGTCACAATAAACATTTGAATCATATCCTTTGGGTAAAGGTCGAGTCATATCAACTTCTATAGGATGAGAAAGAGATATGAGGTGACACTCCACAAGTTTTAGAGGTAATGAAGTTGGAGAGTTAGGTAAGAATGTAAATTATCTCCTTTGTGCATTAGATAAGACAAGTCTATTAGGTAATTATGACACCACATTAACCATAGTAGTTTTTTCCTTTTTATGTTCTGTGAGTTTTACCTTATAATTTGGTTTGATAGTAAACTTGGTATTTGATGTAGTTAGTGTGTTTGCTACATACTTAAGTTTGTTCAATGAGATAATTTTCATTTTAAGATTGCGAATAATATGGCTTAAGTCATCAAAAAATTTGAACTTTTTGAAAACAATGCACTCATGTAACGGTGAAAATAAACTTTGTTTGAAGATGTCTTAAAGTTTTTTTTATCTATCATTGGATTGGTCATTCTAGCCAACATTGTATTATATCTTAATACATATTCATTGATAGTTTCCTTGGTTCTTTGTTTGATTTTTATAATTAATAGGAAACCTTTTTGGTAATTTTGATAGAAAAGTATGCCAAAAATTGATTTGCAAGAGGTTTGAATGATTTTATTGATTAGACTGGTAAGTCATAGAACCACCTTAGAGCATTTTCCTTGAGGCTCCTTGGAAATAGTTTAGTCAAAAGTTTATCGTTGTAGGCATAATCAAGGCATGCCGCATAGAAAGATCAAAGATGTTGTTAAGATATCACCCTTGCCATCATGAAATGTGAACTTAAGTGTAACAAACCCAGTTGGTAAAGGGTGCAAAGATATTTCAAGTGTAAGAGGGTTATGCAACACCTTTTATGAATCAATAACACAAGGTGATTTCATATAAATATGTTCAATATTTGTAACCTTGGATTACAAAAGTTTTATAGTTTGGACAAGACTTTTCACATTTTGGTCATTAATGTTTGAAATTTAAGAAGTCACTAAATGAGGTGTACCCATGGTTTGAGTGGATACAGGTATTGAAATTGGTAATTAGGTTAAAGTATTAATGTTTCTCATGTAAGATGTAGCAATAGTAGTGTTGTCTCCAAATCTTGCACCCTATAGGAGAGTGTTCAATCTTCTTTCAGATTTGGATAATGTCAGAACATTTTTCAGGCATGTGAGTATACCTATAGAGGAAATGAACCTCTAGAATTAAAGGGCTAGCTCCCTGAATGTATCTATGCAAAACAATATCTATCTAAACCAATTTGATTGAATGGAAAAGAGTTAGAAATTACATAAAGAAAACCTGTTCTAAGAATGGTGATGCACCAAGATTATCTTCCACATGAATATCATGCCCTATTTCACGATATAACAAGATACATAGACTATTTCCAAGCTCTAAATATTCTAACATAAGTATTTTAGTATAGAGGCGAGATGTGTGAAATGACACAAGGTAAATGAATTGAAAGACAACCTGTACATTCCAAGAACAATTATACACATGTAGATATTTAACACACTTGGATGCACTCTATATGGCCTGTTAGATCCAGAACCCTTGCTCAGGCATGAAGGACAAAAGACAAAATGATGAAAACCATCACTTGTTGTCACTATACGTCACTTACACACTCAGGCAATTTCTATAACTTTAAATAAAAAGACTTGTACTAATGCTTAAAGGCAAGATATCATTCTAGTAGGGCTTCATCGTACTATACGTGGTCTCTCTTTTACACTAGCCCAAGGGTTGTATTTATAGCAGAGAGGAAGAGAGAGGAGGAGACCTTTGGTGCCAAGAGAAGGAATTAATCTGTTATAAGTCTTCATCTTCAAATGCAACCATCTTTATAAATGATGCTCATTCAGGCCATTTGATTGATCCATGTCACCTTCAGTGGTTACGCAGCTAGCTTGCTCTCTCAAAGATGTTTTTTCAATGGTTGCACTAGCAGAAATAGATATTTTTGAGCTGGGTAATGGCATCAATCAATGATGCAAATGAGATTCCACTTGTTTTAGATCTGTCTTGATGCCTAACAGCTTCCCACTAGCTCACTGAGGTGTGCAATGGCATGGAGAAGAGTCACTTTCATTATGTTTGGCCTTGGAGAGGCATCATTTGAAGTCTATGTATATGCCTCCATGGCATTTATCAGAAACTTTTGAAACTCATTCCATCTCTACCAAGTGTTTTGGTCCTTTTGATTGGCCATCATAAATGACATGGACCATGGTTTGACCAATGGTGAGATAAACCCTCTGACGAGCTTTGGTGGATGAAGAATGTGAGCCCTTAGATCTGCTTGAGTGATTAAGTGAGGACCATCAATATTCCTGGGACCCACTATTGTGAATGTCAATGGTTATTTTTTGAGGTAGAAGTTAACGTCTATGCCACTGTCAACTGAACTAGGACCAATTCCTTTGGGCACTTTCCCCACAAACCCTTTTCTTTATTTGAAATCATCATCTTTCTACGGACTCTTTTTTTTTTCAAACCCATCTTTCTACAGACTCTGTAGGTGTCCCTTTTCTATGGAATTTATGAAAGTGTCCCTTCGGATTGCTCAAACATGCCCTTTCTACAGACTCTATAGGTGTCCTTTCAAATTGCTCAACATGCCCTTCAACAATCTTTCTATGGACTCTACACAAGTGTCTATACCCTTCAAACTTTTGGAAGATGCTTTTTGGAGAAATGAATTATTCCCTTCACTCTTTTTCTGAAGGACACTTTTGAAATGGACCAATTCCTTAAGGCTTTTGAAAGTGACCAATTCCTTCAGCAAAATGAAGTGACCAATTTCTGAGAAAAGACCCTTTGAAAATGTTTCAAGTGTCCCTTTAGACTTTTTGAAAGTATCCCTTCGTATTTTTTTTGAAGGACACTTTGAAGAAAAAAGACCCTTCGACAATCTTGTAAGTGTTCCTTCAAATTTTTTTTTAAGGACACTTTTAAGAAAAAAAACCCTTCGGTAATTTGTAATGTACCCTTTGGAAAGATTGTTTGGACAGAAGTCCGAAACAATTCTCTTAGAAAAGTTGTAAGAGACATTTCCTTTAGAAAAGTTGCAAAGATCAATTCTTTCAGACTTTTTATCCAAAACAAAAAGTTTGAAAGAATTCCTTCAGAAAAGTCACAAAGGAGAATTCTTTCAGACTTTTTGTCTGAAACAAAAAGTCTGAAACAATTCCTTCAAACTTTTTGTTTCAGATAAAAAGTCTAAAAGAATTCCTTTGAGATTTGGACAAAAAATCCAAAGAAAACTTCATCGAAAGAAATAAACAAATGCGAAAAGAGACCAAAATAACACTTTTGAAAACACTGAACCAAAGGATTTGAAGGGAAAAAACATTTGACATTTTTTTGTTGTGGGGATAAACAAATAGAATATTACACTTAGCCAAAACAAAATATGTAAAACCTGGGAGTGAAAAATGGCTAACATTCTTAGAAATTCCAAGGGGAGGCATGCCTGCTATGCCTAAGACCAGTTGCCTAAATCCTTCTATTGGGCATGGAGTCATGCATATAAGCACCTAAAAAATGACTTGAACAAACCCTTGGCTCAAAAAACACAAGCTGGATTGATTCACATGCACAAGGCAGATACACACACTAAACAAAAAGAAGGAAACACACACCTAAACTACTATTTACAAAACAAACTTGCAAGGACTAATATCAGAACTTCATATGTATCCCATTCACAAGGATAGGTAATTCTTCTCCATTCATCTTGGTCAGCTAGAAAGAGTTACTTTACTTGTACCTACTAATGATGTAAGGGCCACTCCAAAAAGTGTCAAACTTTATATATCTGCCTAATTTTGCTCTGTCCTCATCCCATTTCAGAACCAAGTCACCTTCTTTCAACACTCTTGCACTTGCTCTTTTGTCAAAGGACTTCTTCATGAGTATTTGGTGGTCTTCCATGGTCTTGTGTGCATTATCTCTTGCTTCTTGTAGCTACATTAGTTCTATCAATTTGACTTCCATTGGAGTGTTCTCAAGTATTTCTAGCTATTATACAAGTTCTAGAGCAGGGAGTTCTCAAGATATGGACAACCTAGACTCTCTCCCATAAATAATCACAAAGGGAGAATTACCAATTGATCTCTTAGGATTAATCCTAACAGCCCATAAGGATATCTTCAACGTATTGTGTCATGCTCTTTAATTGTTCTCCAATGTCCTCTTGATGATCTTGATGAGATTCTTATTAGTAGACTTAACGAATCCATTACTTTAAAGGTAATAATTGGATGAGGTACTCAAGTAAACTCCATTCCTATTTTCCCAATCAAAAGTTTTAACACTTATGAAAGCAAGTGTATTATCAAAAATGATAATATGGGGAACCTTAAATCTTGTTATAATGCTCTCATAGAACTCCAAGATTGCATTTTCACCTGCCTCCTTCAAAGCAACACCCTCTACCCACCTTGTGAAGTAGTCCATAGTAATCAATATCCATTTGTGTCTAGTACTTGATAGAGGGTTGATCACACCAATGAAATCAAGACCCCATTGTATGAAAGGTTGGTCTACTTGCATAGGATTCAATGGAAGGGATGCAAGTTTCTATTTGCCTACAAAGAAGGCACATTGAGGACACATCTTACCCCAATGGTAACAATCCTTAAAAATACTAGGCCAATAGTAACCAGCCCTCATTATCTTTGCAGCATTCATCCTAGGAGAGAAATGCCCTCCATTTATACCATTGTGAAACTTTTGTAGCAACATATTAACCTGATTACTGTTAACACACCTTAACAACACACCATTCACGTCTTTTCTAAAGAGAACACCATCTACAAGATAGTAGGGAATGGTTTTCAATCTAAAATATCTCCTTTGAGACTTGTTCAAGCCATTGGGACACTCATCATTTTGAATAAAGCTAATGATGTTTTATGTCCAACTTTAAACCTGCACATGATCAGTTGACTGGGGTTGAACTTAGTTGGTCAAGACTTCCTCCTTTGGCTCTTAGAAATCTGAATCTAAATGATCACATAACCCTTTTGCTCTTACCAAGTTTGTAACCTTAATATCCACATCATACTTCATCACCTTTGTAATCCACCCATCTCTCTTTTCATTAAGGTATTTGCTTAGGAGAAACTCCTTGGTGCTAGGATAAGAAACCATGACATGTATCTTGTTGTTTGAAACCACCTCTCTGAATTTATTTTAGAGCTTGCTTCTCAACAAATGTATACCTGACCTCCTAATCTTCCAATCCTTGGCTAAAGAATGCAATTGGTTGTTCTACCTCTTCATCATTATTTTGCATAAGCATAGCTAAGATTGTATCAAAGTTAGCAAAGGTATAGAGTATGAAATATTTGGCAAAGTTTGGGTTCAAGAGAGTAGGAGATTCTATAATTGCTTGCTTTATTACCTCAAAACTACTCTTACCTTCCTTTATCCAAACAAAAGCGTGGTTCTTTTTGAGCATGGCTGTGATAGGCTTTACCACAGTTGCAAAGCCTAGAATAAACCTTCTTACAAAGTTTATTTTCCCCAAGAAGCTTTACAGTCCTTTCTTGTGTTGAGGCAAAGACAAGCCTAGAATAGCTTCAATCCTCTTGAGGTCAATAGACAAGCCTTCTTCCAAGATAATATGACCCAATAACTTACCTTCATGGACAACAAAGATGCACTTTTTTAGATTAAGGGACATTCCACACTCCCTACACTTCTCAAACACCTGCCTTCGATGTTTCATATGATCAATAACATCTTTTAAAAAAATGGTTATATCATTAAGATACACAAGCAAAAACTTATTGATCAAACCTTTAAAAGCCATGTCCATTACCCTTTGAAATGTAGCTTCAACATTGGATAAACCAAATGGAATCTTATTATAGGCAAAGGTCCCCCATTTTTTAGTGAAGGTTGTCTTGAACTGATCCTCTTCATTCACTAGTATTTGATTGTAACCAAAATAACCATCAAGAAGTGAGAAGTATCGAGAACCTAAAACAACTTGCATAATTTATTCCATGGAAGGTAGTGGATAATGATCTTTGAGAGACACTTTATTAAGATCTCAAAAATCCACATAAAGTCTGATCTCTCCATTCTTCTTTCAGATAGGTACAAGATTAGCCACCCAAGTTGAGTGTTTGATAGGAAAGATAATCCTATACTCAATTAACTTGGTTAGCTCTTTCTTCATGAGTTCCTCTATCTTGAGATTGATAGGCCTTTGTTTTTGCCTGACTAGTTTAACTCTAAGTTCTAACTCAATGGTGTGATGAGCTAGACTTGGATCAAACCCTTTCAAATCTTTATATTCCCAAGCAAAGATGTCATAGAACTCTTTGCATAATTCAATAAAGGCCTACCTCTTAGACAAAGAACACACCTTACCAAATTTTAGGAGTTTGTCTTTGGAAATCATGACTCTCTCATAGTTCTATTATTTTGTTGACATGCTCACTCTTTCTTTCTTCTTTTGATAATTGTCATTGAAAATACTCTCCAAAGTAATCATCCCCCTAGGTATCTTGTTTGTCTTTAGCTGAATAACTTATACTTCATATTGATCATGCAGTCTCTTTTGGTTCCTTGAGGAGAAACCTGCCTCATTTTGTAAGAAGTGTGCAATGTGTTCATCACTTTCAAACACTT
Source organism: Torreya grandis (assembly GCA_037957365.1). Lineage (NCBI taxonomy): Eukaryota > Viridiplantae > Streptophyta > Pinopsida > Cupressales > Taxaceae > Torreya > Torreya grandis. Next base: position 1,181,581 of record JARHVA010001255.1, on the reverse strand, counting down.
GTCATTACACTTCATTAGTTGGAATAGAAGGCCTCAAAATGACCTTGATATTATACTAATCTTTCTCCTTTTTTACATCAGCAACTGCATCAAACTGTGCTCCTATGGCAGCCAATCTATCAGCATGTTTATTTAAATCTCTTGGTATGGGTTGTATGTTGAAGGCATCAAAGTCTTCAAGTAGGTCCCATACCCAATGATTGTAGGATTTAATTAAGGGATTCTTGGCTGCAACTTGATTTCTCACTTGATGGATGACCAATTTACTATCCCCATAAACTTTCAAATTCCTGATCCATCTCTTCTTTGCCCATTGGAGGCCATGAACTAGGCCTTCATATTTTTGCCACATTACAGGTGCAACTGAAGTGGAATCTATATGAGGAGTAGTATTAATTATTTGATGGAGAAACTAACATAACACTAGTTCCTACACCTACTTTGATTCTTGAGCCATCAAAAAACATTTCCCATATCCCATCAAGTTCATGGTTTTCACTAGTGAGTGAAGGGATTGAAACATCTTTTTTGTGTATACAATAAACTCCCAAATCAGTTTCTTCTATGAAAGTATATGGATGAATTCCATGCATTTTAGTACTATACTTATCAAGGAAAAAATCAAAAATACCTTTAAGGGGGTAGGGTGCTTCACCATCCATGACACCTTCTTCTTCTTTGCTAATTAGACAATTCTGATTTGAGTTTGTCTCCTTGTATGGCTCAATATGAAATCTTGTTAAGGGATGATTTATTATAGTCACCTTGGTTTCATATCTTGTTTTAAAAGCTAGAAAATACTAATTAGCAGAAATTTATCCTCCTATCTTAGCCGTGAAGTCCCTTGACAAGTAGATAACAAAATGGGTTGGAAGGTCTACCACCACAATGTCTTGTAAAATGGGAAAACTTAGATAATCATATAGGAAAACTTTTAGACCTTTGACCAATCCCACTATCTTGGTTGGAGTCCCATCAAGATACAACACACCTTTACTATACGGTTCATACTTCAATCCTAATTTATTAGCCACCACTTTAGGCATGACAGTGGTACTAACTCCACTATTTACAATACAATTATGAACCAATTTATCTCCCACAATGAGTGTGAGGTAGAAGGGTGGAGGCTTTTCAGATTTGATGGAGGGCTCTAAGACATGACTTGGAGAATTGGTAAGGGCTACACTATTATGTTTTGATATTTGAGGGGCTACATAGATGTTTGCTAGTTGTTCTTGTAACACCTCCTTTTGACCAAGCATATGCAAGACTTCCCAAAGAGATATGCTTGTCTTGGTATTATTCAAAGAATCAACAATGTTTAGAGGGGAAGTATTCACTTTTTATTGCATTATTGAAGGTAGTGATGGAGTTTGAACCTGCTAAATTATAGGCTTGACAACCTTACTTGCATTTTGACTTTATTGAGGGGCATGACTACTAGTAGGTATTGAAATAGGATTCACACTTTGTGGCCTTGGATAGGCATCACTTGGAATCACATGTACTCTCAGAACATCTCCTAAAGCTCTCTTCTTAGCTCTTAGGTTGGTTGTGATTGATGTGCTTTGATTCAACACATAATCATCCTTCACTTAAGAGTTCATCATACCTACACTCTGGCTGCTGCCTTCTCCATGAATATCCCTTTGGCTAGGATTTGCTTCTTCTGATGTCATGTAAGGAGTAGTTTCTTCTTGTGCCACTAAATCTTGGTTGTTTTCTCCACCATCATGCATAAACTAACCTTGAGGTTGTCTCCATTGGTCTAAATTATCCTCCCCTTGGACCAAGTTAGCATGTACTAGAACAACAAACTTCATGGAAGGAGTGGGATTAGGATTATAGGCATTGGGTTGCCTATTGAAACCTTACTAACCCTATCCTCTTATTTGGTAGTGGTATTGGGGTGGGGATCTATAGCCTTATTGAGGATAGTATTGATGGTTAGGTGGAGTACTTTTCTAGAACTAAGCTTGCTTGAGCTAAGCTCATAATGACTGAATCTCTTCATCTTTATCAACAACATTATCCATCTTCTTGGGAAAGGTTCTTGGCTTGAAATTAGTGTTAGGAACTTGTGCTACACTTAGAGCTTCAATTGAACTATGAGACAACAAAGGCATAAAAACTCTTGGAGGTAGCTTTCTAGCCTGTATTAATCTATTCTTAGCTTCAATAACTATCTCATATGCATCTGACAGAGTGAATCCTCCCATTGGCTGTAACATCATCGCCACATCAATACCAATACCCTTGAGATAAGTGGGGAACACAAAGCTAGGAGGAGGTCTCATGATAAGCAACAACTTATGCTAAGTCTTCTGAAATATTTTATTAAAATCTCCCATGGATTCATTAGGACCTCTCTTTATCACGTTCAACTGATGGATCAACAAGGTATGGTCACTCTTATTCTCAAATCTAGTTACCAATAATTCCATAAAGCCATCACAACTTGTAATGCAACCAACTTCCAAAGTCCTATACCAGTCAAGTGCCTTACCTTTTAGAGACATAAAAAGCAATCCAATGGCTATGTTGGCTTAGGTGACATTATGGAAGTTACAAATATTCAATTTGTCTCTAATATGCTCAGATGGGGTAATAGGACCCTTTCCATTGAAACCAGGGAGACTCCTCGTAGCATTGGGAGGAATAGGGTCGTATGCAGGAAGGTCAGTTATATTTTGGGTGTTAAAGGCCAGGAAATATTACTACCTCTCCATTTTTGTTCTTTCCTCTTGATCTCATGTTTATCCAAATTCCTCAAATTCTTCTTATTATTCTCCAAAACCTCCTTGCCAAGGATCTCGAAGCATCGAGAATGGTTCAGGGCATTGTTCTTCAAGAAGAGCTTCAGCTAGAGGGGCTTGATTGAAATTCCTAGATGACCTAGTGAGGACCATGAAGTATAACATGGGAAACTTGATCTATAACCATATATTCTCACCTTTTAAAGTCGCTAAATGTTGGATTAAGGATATTTCTAAAACTCTAGGCTTCTCAAGACCAACATTCACCTTGACATGTAAATAATTGGTCCCACTAGGCATGCCAAAACTATTATCTCCAAATATTACACCCTAGAAGAGAGTGTTCAATCCTCTTCTAGATTTGGACAATGTTGGAAAATTTCCAAGCATGTGGGTATACCTATAGAGGAAATGAACCTCTAGATTTAAAGGGATAGCTCCTTGAATGTATCTATGCAAAATAACCTCTATCTAAACCAGTTTGATTGAAGGGAAAAGAGTTAAAAATTGCATAAAGAAAACCTATTCTAAGAATGGTGATGCACCAAGATTATCTTCCATATGAATATTATACCCTATTGCATAATACAACAAGATACATAGACTATTTCCAAGCTCTAAAGATTATAACATATGTATTTCAATATAGAGGCAAGATGTGTGAAATGACACAAGGTAAATGAACTGAAATATAACTTGTACATTCCAAGAACAATTATACACATGTAAAATTCAACACACTTAGATGCACTATATATGACCTGTTAGACCCAGGACCCTTGCTTAGGCATGAAGGATAAAGGATAGAAGGATGAAAACCATCACTTGTTATCACTATACGTCACTTACACACTTAGGCAATTGCTTAGAACTTTAAATAAAAAGACTTGTACTAATGCTTAAAGGTAAGATATCATTCTAGCAGGGCTTTGTTATACTCTGTGTGGTCTCATTTTTACACTAGCCCAAGGGATATATTTGTAGTAGAGAGGAAGAGAGAGGAGAAGGCCTTTGGCACCAAGAGAAGGAATCAATATGTTAGGAGTCTTCATCTTTAGCTACAACTATCTTTGCAAATAATTCTCATTCGGGCCATTTGATTTATCCATGTCACCTTCAATGGTTACGCAACTAACTTGCTCTCTCAAAGATGCTTTCTCAATGGTTGCACTAGTAAAAACAAATATTTTTGAGATGGGTAATGACATCGATCGATTATGCAAATGAGAGTCCACTTGTTGTAGATTTATCCTAATGCCTAACAACTTCCCACTAGCTCACTAAGGTGTGCAATGTTGTGGACAAGAGTTGCTTTCATTCTATTTGGCCTTGGAGAGGTGTCACGTAAATTCTACATGTATGCCTCCATGGCATTTGTCAAAATCCTTTGAAACTCATTCCATATTGACCAAGTCTTTTGTTCTTTTTAATCGGCTATTAAAAATGATGTGGATCATGGTCTGAGCAATGGTGAGATGAACCCACTGATGGGCTTTGATAGATGAAGAATATGAGCCCTTGGATCTGCTTGAGCAATTAAGCGAGGACCATCAATCTGCTTGAGACCCACTATTTTGAATGCTAAGAACTATTTATAAGGTAGAAGTTGATGTCCATGCCACTGTCAACTGAAATGGGACCAATTCCTTTGAGCACTTTGCCCACGGACCCTTTTTTTCTTTGAAACCATCATCTTTCTATGGACTCTCTTCTTTTTTTCTTTAGACCCATATTTTTATGAACTCTATAGGTGTCCTTTTTCTATGGAATTTCTGAAAGTGTCCCTTCAGATTGATCAAACATGCTCTTTCTACGGACTCTGCAGGTGTCCCTTCAGATTGCTCAACATGCCCTTTGGCAATCCTTCTATGGACTCTGCACAAGTGTCTATACCCTTCAAAAAAAATTTGAAGGACACTTTTGCAATAAAAAGACCCTTCAGACTTTTGGAAGATGCCTTTCAGAGAAATGAACTGTTCCATTGGCTCTTTTTTGAAGAACACTTTTGAAATGGACAAATTCCTTCAGGGTTTTGAAAGTGACCAATTCCTTCGGCAAAATGAAGTGATCAATTTCTGAGAAAAGACCCTTTGAAAATGTTGCAAGTGTCCCTTTGAAATTTTTGAAAGTGTCCCTTCAGATTTTGTCTGAAGAACACTTTGAAGAAAAAATACCCTTTAACAATCTTGCAAGTGTTCCTTCAGATTTTTTTCAAATGATACTTTTGAGAAAAAAGACCCTTAGGTGATCTATAATGTATCCTTCAAAAATATTATTTCAAACAAAAGTCTGAAATAATTCCTTTAGAAAAGTTGCAAAGATCAATTCTTTTAGACTTTTTATTTGCAATAAAAAGTCTGAAAGAATTCCTTCGAAAAAGTTGCAAAGGAGAATTCTTTCAAACTTTTTGTTTCAGACAAAAAGTCTGAAAGAATTCATTTTAGACTTGGACAAAAAATTTGAAGAAAACTTCATCTAAAGAAATAAACAAATGTGAAAAGAGATCAAAATAACACTTGTGAAAAGACTGAACCAAAGGCTTTGAAGGGAAAAAACATTTGACGCTTTTTTGTTGTGGGGATAAACAAATAAAATGTTGCACTTAGCTAAAATAAAAGATGTAAAACCTAGGAGTGAAAAATGGCTAATAAGTAATTTTAGGGAACAAAGTTTGGAAGACATAATTCATGTTCCCACTAGATGTTGAGAGGTTGACTGACATGGAACCAGTTGTAGTACCACCTAAGTATTCACTATCACTAGGTGAGGATGCCTTAGCCTTAGCATGTTTGTTGATTTCATCTCTTGTAACATACTAATCTAGAGTTTAGTTTAGAAAATGTTTCCAATTTGGAATGAAACCAATTTCACAGCGTAGAGCTCATCGAGAGCTTTCTGATGCTTTTTGTGGTTTGCAAAACAGACATCATATGCAAAAGTTATAGGCCACTGAAGTTCTGGTTTGACAGGTAAAATATGGTGTCGCAAGATGACGTGGTGCAATGTGAGCATGCCAAGTGGAACAATTAGGGGGTGACACATGGAAATCAACAGAAGTGCATGGAAACTTTTGGATTTTATATTGCATTGTATTTAAAATTGCAAGTCTGAAGAAATCTCACCAATGAGGGATAATTATTTTTTTAAAATATTGTAATTATTTCTTGGTAATATTTTAATTACCATTTTCCCCAGCCACATGGGAGAAACCAACTTGCCACACCACCTCCAATATTGTCTGAGTCCACATAGCTCCAGATTATCTGCCACGCTTGGAAAATCATGAGAAATGCATGCCACGTCTGAGTACCTTGTGGAACGTGAGAAGAGGGCATGGAGCTTAGTGTATATGCTAAGATTCGTTCATTAACCAATGTACCATGCTATGTTTGGTGCATTAATCAACAAACCATGCTTAGTTTGGCACCTCAAGCCCACTAAAAGGGGCATTGGTAGTGTTTAAGGAAGCCACCAACCTTTTTAAAGTCTTGAAACCCGTTCCCATTTACCAATGTGGGACAAATGATAAGCTAAGCGCCCTATAAGGAAGGGATAAGACTTGAACTCATGACTTCCCATGTAAAAAAGATAAGCCATGACCGACCAAGCTACAGACTTGGAAGTGTTATAGAAGGCACAAACCTATATTTGAATTTAACCTTTGCAGGACTATGTATTTTTTATTTTAAGAGGCCGAGAGCTAGTTTAAGCTTGGAGATAGCTTTGTCAAGTGGATTTTAATCCAATTTCTGACCTATACACACAGAAGGTAAGCCTTTCAGTTAAGTTTTGTAATTGAAAGAAAATATTTTTATTATTATTTGGATATACCAATAGTTTGAATGAAGGACCAAAACACATTCGGAAGGGGTTGAAGATTGAGGAAGAATTTTCGTGTGGCTGAGCTTGAGTATATTAGTGAGGTGGAGTTCTTGGATAGAGATTAGGCTTGAGGGAAGTTGTGTAACGTTTCAAGAAATTTGTAAGCCATTTGTTGCACAAATTTAATAGAAACGGTCCTCACTATTGGGCGGACCCGAAGACGTAGGCAAAAGATGTCAAACTCCATTATCAATTTCATGTGGTAATTTATCATTTATTGCATGTTTTAATTTCAGTTTTTTTTAATTTTTAAATTAATCAAGAATACATGCAATGTTTTAAAAATTGAAAATTTATGACATTTGATTTTAAAACAAAAACCGATTTTATTGGTGAATGGAAGTAACAAGTCTTTTGACAATTCCAATCCAACTTAACAACCGAGAATATTATTTGCCAAACATTTTGCAAGTTCTTTTGAGTATTTTGAGAATTTGTTAAGTTTGAGAAATTCAAAATCCATATTTTTAAAACTTCACTTTGAGTTTATCAGTGTAGTTTATGGATCAAATTGGTATCAAAGCAGTTAGAATGCAGGGTTTGCTTCTAGTTGTGTGTTGACAATTGCTTTTAGAATATTTGGATTATTGGTTTGTAGATTGATTATATTGCGGTGTGCAGTGTGGAATTAGGTGTTTGCAGGAAACCATGGGCAAGTTGTCACAGACTGAGGCCATCAAAGATGAAAATGCAATCTTGAGATGCTAGAAATTTGCACTTGAATTACAAGTGGAAAAGTTAAAATCGGAGCTCGAATCTAAATATGAGCTCTTGATTAGATTGCAATGTGGTGAGTGTGAAAAGGTAAAACCTTCAAATTCAGATGCAGAGACTATGACTGAGTGCACTTTAAGTTATTCACCACATAATTCATCTACTTCTTCTACCATTTCAGATTCAAATTCTAGTAATATTGTTTTTGGTGATTTTGAAAGATATACTAAGGGCATAAGATTTAAATTATTGTTTAAAATGGGTTATAATGGAGGACTTGGTAGAGATAGCCAAGGTATATCTAACCCAATTCAGGTTAAGCATAGACCTCTTCATGTAGGTTTGGGCTATACTAGTGTGCAGGTGGACGATGGAGAAGTTTATTCCATGGCTAAAGGAAGACGAGCTTCCAATAGCAAAGGTTCTAGGCCACTAGTTCAAAAGTGTAAAGGTAAAAGAGGTATTGAGATTCCACCTCCCTATTCTTACACTAAATCTTCTGATCCAATTGATACTTTTAAGAAGTTTGGATATAATGTATAGAAGATAATGCAATCATTTCCATGCACTTTTTGTGGGATGAATAACCATAGTGCTAACACTTGTTGGAAATGAAATGCTTTGTTTAAACAGATTGCATGTTTGCAAGCCCACCAAAAGGGGACCCTCACCTAAGAAGTATGTTTGCACTCATTTTAAAGTGAGTGGACATAGGATTGATAGATGTTTTAAGCTTCATTCATCTTCACATTCATGTAATGTTAAAACTAAGATCATTTACAAACCTCTCACTAAGGTTAATGAAGCTAATTCAATCCATAATATAGTTGACAATACAACCCAGGATAAGGTAAAACCTACAAGTGAAAATCCATTTAAGAGGTTAAGTCAACAATTTTCTCAATTACATATGGCAAAGCCCATTGATAAAGTATGCAATTGATAATGAATCCACAAAGACAATCAATTTCACTAGGAAGAAAGAATTGGTTAAGTGGATTATCACTACATTATTTTGCAAATCATGGTTAAGAATTCACCTAAGGGAATGAACAAGCTTTGATAGATGTAGATTAGAGTTGGCGGGAACACTTCAAGACAGATTTACCATATGAAGTTTTTCAATTCTCACTTTTTGATAACTCTAAGTTTTTTATCTCCAGAATATATTGTATGGGTAGTCTAATAATGGATAAGACATTAACTCATTTGAAACAGTTGGGGATATAGCAGAGTGATGTTGTGAGTTGTTTCCTTACATCATTTGACAGTTAGACTGCTATTTTTTAGAATGTATCTATTTTTGGCACATGGATGTATAGATGCATTGTTAAGACCCTTTGGGCATGTTTAGATGATAGGCAACATACACTTTTGGTTGTTTGCATTTTGATTAGCATTGTAAGTCCCATTTAGGGCAATGCATTACAACATTAATTGTATGTTGTCGGCATTATAAACTTGTCATGTAGTTACATTGGGAATTATTTCAATTTTTGGCAATTCACCACTTTACAAGATGTGACATTTGGGCAGGTAGTTTGATATGTTGTAATCACTTTGGCAGTTGCAGGTTCACTTACTCATGCCTTTTGGATTAGGCATTTTTGTAGTTTGATTGTGTATCAGTTTAATGCAATTGTTTATATCTCTTGCTATGATTGGGTTCTGTGTGATGTGATGTAGTAGACCAGTTATAAGATTTCAGGTGATAGTCAACTTTTAGAGACTAAAAGCCTCTTTTATAGGGAGGTGTGATCTGGAGTTTAGTTTAGAAAATGTTTCCAAGTTGGGACAAAACCAATTTCACAGTGTAGAGCTCGTCGAGATCTTTTTGATGCTTTTCACGGTTTACAAAATAGACACTGTATGCAAAAGTTATAGGCCGTTGAAGTTCTAGTTCGATAGGTAAAATGTGGTGTCACAAGATGACATGGTGCAATGTGAGCACACCAAGTAGACCAATTGGGGGGGTGACATGTGGTAGTCAACAGGATCCCGTAGAAACTTTTGGATTTTATATTGCATTTTATTTGAAATTGCAAGTCCGAAGAAATCCCACCAATGAGGGATAATTATTTTTTTAAAATATTGTAAGTATTCCTTGGTAATATTTTAATTATCATTTTCCCTAGCCACATGGGAGAAACCAACTTGCCATGCCACCTCCAATAACGTCTGAGTCCACATAGCTCGAGATTATCTACCATGCTTGGAAAACTGTGACAAATGCATACCATGTCCGAGTACCTCATGGAACGTGAGAAGAGGGCATAGAGCTTAGCATATATGCTAAGATTGGTGCATTAACCAACGTACCATGCTATGTTTGGCACATTAATAATAAAACATGCTTATTTTGGTGCCTCAAGCCTACCAAAAGGGGCATTGGTAGTGTTTAAGGAAGCCACCAACCTTTTTAAAGTCTTGAAACCCGTTCCCATTTACCAATGTGGGACAAATGATAAGCTAAGCACCCTATAAGGAAGGGATAAGACTTGAACTCATGAATTCCCATGTAAAATGGATAAGCCTTGACTGACCAAGCTATGAACTTGGAAGTGTCATATAAGGCACAAACCTATATTTGAATTTAACCTTTGCAGGACTGTGTATTTTTTATTTTAAGAGGCCGAGAGCTAGTTTAAGCTTGGAGATAGCTTTGTCAAGCGGATTTTAATCCAATTTACGACCTATACACACAGAAGGTAAGCCTTTCAGTTAAGTTTTGTAATTGAAAGAGAATATTTTTATTATTATTTGGATATACCAATAGTTTGAATGAAGGACCAAAGCACATTCGGAAGGGGTTGAAGACTAAGGAAGAATTTCTGTGTGGCCAAGCTTGAGTATATCAGCGAGGTGGAGTTCTTGGACAGAGATCAGGCCTGAGGGAAGTTGTGTAATGTTTCTAGAAATTTGTAAGCCATTTGTTGCACAAATTTAATAGAAACAATCCTCACTATTTGGCAGACTTGGAGACGTAGGAAAAAGATGCCGAACTCCATTATCAATTTCATGTGGTAATTTGTCTTTATTACATGTTTTAAATTTAGTTTTTCTAATTTTTAAATTAATCAAGAATACATGCAATGTTTTAAAAATTGTCAATTTATGACATTTGATTTTAAAACAAAAATCAGTTTTATTGGTGAATGGAAGTAACAAGTCTTTTGACAATTCCAATCCAACTTAACAACCGAGAATATTATTTGCCAAAAATTTTGCAAGTTCTTTTGAGTATTTAGAGAATTTTTTAAGTTTGATAAATTCAAAATCTATAGTTTTAAAACTTCACTTTGAGTTTATCAGTGTAGTTTACGGATCACATACAAAAAAACATCCATTAAACTCTTATTGTTAATAAGATGAGTGACTAGTGTTTGTTTATATTTCATTTGAAAATGAATCTTTTGATTAAAATTTTCCATTTATTACAAATGAAAATTTTATAATTTGAAACAAAGTACATCAAACTAAAACCCTAACTAACTGAAAACCCTATGAATCCTATTTTTTTGCATTTACATAGGTCAGATTCACCAAATGTTTAACCCTAAATTAAGATGGATCAATATAGTATAGGGTTAAGAATATATAAATGAATAAGCATAAGGGTGATAATCAAATCTATATTAGGCCAATTAATTTTCAAACTCAAATAACCAATTTTCTAAATTTATAATATTGAGATATGCTAAAAATAATTACACTTATTGATTGGTTTCGTAATAATTGGAAAACAAGAGTACTTAATTTAACGTGCACATGTAGATCTAGTTTGAAATAGGTTGGAAGTGGACTAGATCAATATTCTGGAATAATCATTGAATTCTAAAATTTTATATTTTGTGGCCAGATGCTTGCATCAAATCCAAAGAGTTACGTCGATGCTTGTGTTTGAGTTAGACAGAGGTGTCCAATACAAAATATTGATTATATATGGATGTGACCACCTGGATCATTCTAAGTTTTTTTTCACCATTATTCTAGTGAGTTTAAATTATGTGCATAGGTTGTCACTCTTTGTCAAATGAACAAATTCTAGCTTCTTCACCCTTGAAGTGTTTGTGGTAAAAATGGATTCGTGGGCACATGGTGTCGAGCTACCCTAGGGACCCCTCTATTAATGGGCACTGATTACATAACCAATATTATAAAGAGGACCTCAAACTTATGTACTTTTCTCCTATGTTTTAGTTTGTGTATATAAAGATACACTATGTGATAAACAAGTGCATAGAGTGACCTAACTTATAACTTGGAAAATATGGCTCATAGGATGCTCCTTTAATACATCAGACTTGCAGAGATATTTCTCATATGCCTAATATGAAAATAGGGATGAATAGGGTATATTTACTTGCTTAAATGCTTGATTTAGTGTTTTTGGTAAGTTGCCTTGTGAGCTGTTAGGTGAGAGTATGAATGAGGATTGATCATGCATATATACCAATCCTATCAAGAATATATCATATTAAATCACTTAGGTCGACCATAAGGACACATTATAATTGAAAACTTGATTATTTTAGGGCACTGGACACTTAGTTTGGCAGAGGACACTTGTGTCAATGTAGGCATCTAGCTGGGATGCAAGTGTTTGAGAAGATGGAAAACATGTACATGTCCAAAACTTGCAAAGGATGATAATAATCAAGTTTATAACATTTTGAGCAATATATAAGGCTTGGTCATTGGAATAAAATATGGTCAGGCTAAGAGATAAGCAATAGGCACAAGAGATAGCGGATGTGAGCCTTTTGACAATGGGAAGGTCTAAGAAGTAAAGGGTATAACCATGAGAATTACTTGCCAAGTATACAACATTGAGGTGCTATATAATTCAAATTTAGTATCTAAATTATGTAAATGTGTGGATGTTGACCAATCTACATAGTGTATCATAAGAAATTTAAAAAAAATTGATCCATCATCGGTATTACCTTAACATCCTCAATGTGAATGTGGTATTTTATAGTAAAAGAGTACTTTAATAAAGCATACTTGCCTACCTTTTCATGCCTGAAATTTACATCACACTCCTTTACTCAAGTGTATTAAAATCTAAATTGCCAAGCATATCATGCCTAAAATCTACATCATACTCCGTTACGCAAGTGTATTAATGACCTTGCTTAATTCACCAATATATGGTATTGTAAAAGAGCACTCACTCTAATAAAGACCACTCTTTTATGTGGCTTTAATTGATGTTTGGAGGACTTCAAAGCTTGTTTTAATAAGAGGAAGCTAAAGCATTATAAATGTTGTATCAATCCTAAGCTTGATGATCAAAATTATTTTCCCAACATTGTGAGCTTAACAAACAAAATGAATATTACTAAAATCATGAGTAATGATCATGACCTCCATGGGGAAACAAGCACTGGGCTAATAAAAACAATGTCATAGGGCAAGCGAATTCATAAAAATTGTGATGCTAACAAAGTTGCAAGTGAAAATCATGTTATTTTTAAACAAATCAGTCCTTTAATAATTTAATAACTTTATTCACATAGTTTCATAACTCGATTAATCTTTATGAGATTCTAGCTTACAAATTTTTTTTGACTCGGGTACCTTCATTTCAACAATGTTCAAATATAGAAATGATATTATAGATAATATCCATGATTATTTATGTTTTTCTATGTGTATATGGATGATTATTATTTTAAATACATTTTCTCATTTTTAGAGCACTTCATATATACCTTACAAATGTACAAACATGGATGACTAGAGAAAGTCTAATAAGGTGGGGTAGAAACACAATCAACAACCAAGGTTTTTCACATAACGTACAGTCATTATGAACCATTGTAATGGAGTACACTAATATAGACTGAAGATAAAAATTTGGTTGAAAATGCAATAAAAGGTGTAAATATATAGTTTATAAGGGTGTAAGTCCAATCAACAACAAGATATCCATTAGTATATACTACTTGCAATGATAAATAAAAGTAAAGAGTGTCATATAAAAATATCATTATATATTTGTATTACAATACATATTATTTCATCAAGAAAACATGAATATTGCATTCTCTGACCCTTATACTTTATTCAAAATATATAAAAATATAACAAATACTAGTTATATCTCATGGTTGAACGAAGGTTATTGTTATCTTGTTATATTGCATATTTTTTAAGTAGTATAAAATAGTTGACATAGTATTGTTAGTTAGACATGCACCCTTCTAAATCCTAAGTCTACCTTTTTGTTACGTTTTCAACTAGATATTTGATCCCTAATGTTTAGTGATGCACTTCTTGACAACATTTCTTAATCACTATAGGCTATGCCAAAACCCTTGGTAATTGACTACTTTCTTTTTACCCCACCTTGTTAGGTTTTCTCTAGTCATGTGTGTATTTTCACATTTAAATTTTTAGCACACTTGGTGGGACCTCATGTTGTGCTCTCTATTTTTAGACTTGATTTCCTATAACATTATTTTTTTAAGCCTTCCAACATTACTTGGATTTCACTAAAAACCTAAAAATTGTTACATGTGTTATTATTCGAGCTCTATTAGGTTTATCTAATTCTCTCGTGTATATTTTAATGATATCTTTACTTATGTGTGTTTTTTATTCATATGTTTTCATTTTTATATTGTTTGTCTTCCTATTTTAATTAACATGGTTTATATGGCTCCAATTTTTTCATATCGACACTCTCACTATCTCAATAACAAGGCTCTTGAGTGGATAAAACAAGTCATTGAGTGTAGTAGATACCACCCTATAGTGAAAATCAAAATTAAGAACCATTTTAATTCCAATGATTACATTTCTCCTCACCCTAACCATGTTAATGGTGAAGACTTGTTTGGAGATGGGGATCCTAACTCCTCTCTATCATAATATTATCTTGCCCATCTAGGAGAAGGTTGTTCCTCCTCCTTTTGAGATAATTTTTCCTCCCACTTATCCTTCAAGAGATAGAAAAACTTGAGGAGAGAAAGGAAGATACATTTTAATTAATGTTTGAAGCATGCCAAAAATCCTTGGCTAAATAATAAGACGCTAAAAGTCTAGCTAAACATGATAAGGAACATAAAAATTCCTTCATTAATGATAATTATAGTACCCATTCCATTTGAATGGGTTTTCCCCCACCTAGTCATTGAAAAATGTCCCATATGGGTCATTATTCTCTTAAGAGTAGGGAACCTTCCTCTCTCCCTAAAAACCAAATAATACCCTCAACCCATAGGGATAATTACGTGACTAATGACCATATAAAGAATTTATGGGGTTCATGATTGTCACATTATAAATCCTACTCCTCTCTTACCTAATTCATTATTTTCTCTACCTAAGATGATTAAATGATTATGATGATAGATGTAAGGACCATAGAGACCTATTTTATGTGTATCATCTCACTCTTAAGGAGAACACAACTTTAAAAAGTGACTTCTCATCTAAAATATATTATTTTATAATGCATTCCTTTATAAGGTCTTCCCCTTGGAAGCCTTCTCATATAATACATTTCCATAGAAGCCCTTCCCATATAATGCCTTTGGCCTTCTCATGAGCGATATAGATATCATCACCTTCACCATAGAGTTCATAGGGATGAACCTCCTTAAAATGAGCATGGGGAAAATCATATTAAAGAGTCTCTGTGTAGGGGTCATTGGCAAAAATTTATCCTAAGGATGAGTATGATGATTGCCACCATCATGGATATTATGATGAATCAATCCAAAGAAGTGGTGCCTATGTTATTCACGTGAGTAGTGGACATCACCTCTACATCAACCAACCCTATGAGGATTTATGTAGGTTCCCTTTAGCTCCCTATTTTAGGGCCATTCATCTTATTAATATTTTCCCTTAATTTCTAAAGTTCAATGGTACTCCTTATGATATCCCTTTTGAGCATGTTAATGCCTCCATAATGGAAAACATGGATTGGAAATGTGATGATGAAATCTTACTTAATTTTTTTGCTCAAACTTTTACTATTGAATCTCTTATTTGGTTCCAATATCTCCATCATGATTATATTTTTAGTTTTTAATACCTTATTGAGGATTTTGTTCCTTTCTTTAATTTTTTTATACCATTCAATCTAAGCATTCAATATCTCACTAATATGAATCAAGATAAAATTATTATTATTATTATTATTATTATTAATTCTAGTACATGTCCATTCATTCATAATATCCAATGATGTTGGAAAAAAATTAATTTATTTACTCGTGCCTTCAGATGTTATGTACATCTATAGGTCCTTAAACAAAAACCTACATCTCATGAAAAAGTTTCAAATTAATGTCATAAACTCAAAGAATTTTAAACTTGTGTTAGTATTCAATCATCCTCCCTTCAATGATACTCTTCTCATTAAGATTGTGATGGCCAATGTGATTCTCACATGGAGATTAAAAATAAGATAGATTCCCATGAGGTCAATTATGTCAATAAGGAAGGGGATAATAAAGATAAGGATATAAAGAGACCTAAAAATTATATGTATTCTTATATATATTACAACTTACATAAAACTAAGGGCCATCCTACCAAATAATATATGGCCTAAAAACATGAACAATTAAAGGAAGACAAGTTTTCTAAAGATGCACCTCTTGTAGAGCCCAATCATGAGTTAGATGTTTTCAAGGAGCCCCTCCCTAACCATCACAAGAAAAATAAGAAGAAGAAACACAATAATAGGAGATTTAATTTTCAATCTTACCACTATTTGAATTTTTGTTATTCTTCTAGCTCTTCTAAGGATGAGGCCAAACAAAAGGATTTAAAACTTTTTATTACTATCGATACGACAAATAATCCTAATCACGAGAATTTTTTTTCCAATGTTAAATATATAAATCTCCCTTATTGTAAATATAATAAGGTGTTTGATATCAGATAATTTCCTTCAATTCGATATCAAATGTTTTCACTACTTTCACAAATGACTCTATCGGTCCATCTCTTTCTGATAACCTATTTAATGGTCTACCTTTCATTGACAAGAATGCAACCCATCTAGTTCCAAGGGTTCAATGATACCAAAATAAATAGTGAACATCTCCCCCAAGGAGATTGTTAATTTAGAAGGTCATCTCTTATGTTGTCTTATATAGCTCAATGATCTACAAATCTCTAATGAGCAATAATCCTATAAGTAATTAATGATAATGTCTCACAATGACCATTTTCATTTGCATCACTAACTTGGTCTCAATAAATCCTTGGTCTCTTCTAGTGACTCTAATGTTCCTCATCTTGAGGAACTTGAAAAATAAATTGCTCTAACCCTTGAGAAAGAGTCGTATGTTGATATTTTACATAGGTACATTGATTTGTTTGTGTGGTAAATCTTCATATACCTATAATAGTATCCATGATTTTTTCCATCTCTTTGGGAATATTAGGAAACCCCCTACTCTCTTGCATATTATTCTAAAATTGTCCTCCCTCTCGAAGTATCAATCTCCTCCCTACTAGTCGAAACCTTTAGGAGTTACATTGATGAGGAGTGGGATTATTGCTTTGTTGAGCTGAAATAATTAGAAAAGCAAAGGATTGATGCACTTGAACACAATTACATGTACAAAAAATGAAATGTCAAGAATTTGAAAAATCTGATATGTTTGTGTTCTTTCAAGATTGGTGACAAAGTGATTGGTTTTTACAAAGACTACATGAAGAATGGCAAGTTAGCTTCAAAATGGGTTGGCTCCTTTGTCTTCAATCAAAATCTATAAAAAAATTCTTATCACCTTTGTCACTTCATGATTTATCTTTAAGCTTTATAACCTATTGATTTGTGGATTATTATGGTTATTATTTGATTAACTACTATTTGATTAAGCTTTGTTTCATACGCTGATTATGGAAGAGTTATATGTTGCTTAATTTACATAATTGATTAGCTATAAGGGTTAGTTGTACTTTTATATTATGTACATGATGATAATATTTGTTAGTTTATACAATAATATATTGTGGATTATATATGTGTCAGGCTAACTACCTTTAATATTGTGAGGTGGATGCATGACAGATCCATCCATTAGAGTGTGATAGAGGGAGGGCATCATCAGAGAGGGTGGTATAGATAGAGGCATTGGGGGATGACAGAGGGAAAGGCTAGAAACCCATGCACACACCATGATAGATTAACATATTTTATATTCATTGCTTGATTTAGATAATTATAGTATGTCTTTGTGTTATCTGCATTTAAATGCTTATTAATATGCTTTTTATTATGAGTTTGTTTATTGTGTGATGATCATGATTGATTTAGATGGGTGATTGCATGAATCTAGTAGTCGTACTTAGCTTATTGTGTATGATGTTATTCTTTGGTTGAATGAGTGAATTTGTACATGTTTTAATATGACTTACCACTATCTTAGATATAACTGAGTGTATTATAAACAATGTTTTGTTTGGATTCATTATTAAAAGTAGTAGATGGATTCTATTGTTGTTACTTGATCTGTGGGATTAAGGTGATAATAAATGTCATAAGAAGGTTATTATTATTATTGTTGTTGATAAAAATTTAAAATAACATAGTGTTAAGTCATTAATCAAAAGGAGTTTATTGGTTAATGATTATGATGATATTCATTGCATTTTTATTGGTAACATCATTTATGTTTCATTATTAAACAATTATGTGAGACATCATAGTGTTTGATAAATCTTTACTATAGTTGATGCCAATAGTTATATTGTTTGTCCTATGAAGCTAACAACTAGTTAGAAGGTTGAATTCTTTGGTAATGGTTATTATGTTCAATGGACTTGTTATTATAATCGATGGCCTAGTTTTATTTTCAAACTAGTCGACATATCTTTAAATTATATAATGTTAATGACTTTTATAAAAGTTGATGCATGGATATTAATTGAGGTCATTGTTTCATGCATAATTTGAAGGGATATTAAAATTGTTATTTTATTTATTTAATGATGGAAATTTTGAGATAATTAGGGTTAATATGGCATTGATTTAGTGTTAAAACATACCAGTTTGAGAAAAGATTAGTCTTGTTTGGTTTACATGGAAAAACACCTAACTCTATGGAAGTGCATTGTGAGTTAGTTAATCATGGTGAAATGATTGGAGAGTTATATGGCATGAAATTAGCATGAAGATGGATAAAATGTAAGAAGGGGAGGTCATAGAGGACATGACTAGTAGACAGAGGAATAGAGAGGAGGTATAAGGTAGTTTAGAAGGGAAAAAATGAATCTTAAAGAAAAGGAAATTAGGTTGGTATGTTATTTATATTCATACGTGTTAGTGTATGTGTTATAATATAGTAATTTACCTATGGTTTTATATTTCCCAATTATTTTGGTTAATGACTAGAAGTATATATACCTGGTTTTATGGATGGCTCAACCATCCAAAAAACTAATTATATGTCTCCATACCCTATTCGAAATGATTATACCATCATGGAATCTATGTCAAAATATATGACTGTGTTTTGATGAATATATTTTGTGTGTTTATGAGAATTTAAATGAACCAAATATCTAAGGTGAGTGTGGTTTTAAAACTTAGAAAACCCTATATAAGATGTTGAGTTATGTCATTTTAATGTTGGCCTTAATACAAACTTTGTTATGTCAATTTTGCATACTAAAAAGAGTTACGAATATGTTGTGTTGAATATTGTGAAACTGGGTCATTTTAATTCGAGTCAAGATGTTGAGTAGATACCCTAGTAGAATATGGTTGGGATGATAGGTCGAGCTAAATCCTTAAACTAGTTAAAATATTTTATGCTTAAACATAATAAACCCTTATTAGACATAACCAAGAGCGTAGGGTCTTAGTGATTTAATGGGATGATTTATATATATTACTCATAAGTATAAATCCAATTTTCAATCTTGTTTTGGAAACATGGTTTAAATTATAAACATAAGCAACTGAGTATTGATGCTAATATACATGGATGTATTTCACAGTTCCATATTAGGAAATCATGAGTAAAAAATACATCAATGTATATACTTTTAATTCTACTCAGGTTTTCTATTATTCTACTATAGTCTTTATAGAGCATATTAAATTTTGTATACCTATATGGAAGATTAAGATTTATAGTTATAACCAGGATTGGGTTAAATGCATTTTATGAAACTTGTTTTTAAATGATTAAAAAGGTATACATATATATGGGTATAAATATACTAGTTATAGGTCTAGGAGGAATTTTTAAGTGACCTGAAAGTGTGTGTGTGTGTGAGTATATATATATATATATACATACATACATTGGTATATATATATATATATATATATATATATATATATATATATATATACACACACACACACACACATATGTATATATATACACATATGTATATATATACACATATGTATATATATATGTATATATGTATATATATATGTATATATATATATGTATATATATATATATATATATATATATATATATATGTATATATATATATATGTATATATATATATGTATATATATATATATGTATATATATATATACTTGGTTATGTGAGAGTTTATGGTTCCTATTTGCATATATACAAGTTGAGATGTATTATTTTAGAGACTTTTGGAAATAAATACAATGGTTGTGTTATAGGAAAGTTATCATTCCTTACAAATAAGTCCCTTACACAAAAATTGATAGGGTTGTGTATTTGATTAAATACTGATACTTATGAGGAATTTATTTGTATAAGGTTAGAATTATAATCTCATAGTATCCACTCTATTTTAGACTCGATGGAGTTGTTTAATGCAGAGGGCTAAGTTATATAGTTAATTATGTGTTTATTGAATTTGATTAGTGAGAATCGATTAAACCATAGCTATCAAATAATTATATTTGGATAAGTTTTAGTATATAGTAGTATACATTACCTTGCAAAACATAAAATGTTATGCATAATGGCATAGTACTCAGTCAAGTATTTTAGTTTGAGTTGCTCTTTATTAGGAAGAATAAATGGTAATGAATAAAGGATTAATTGGTTATACACGATACTTTATTGAGGACATAATTTTGTCAAAATGGTTTATAACATATAATAAGCCTATTTATTCTGATTTTTTATTAAATTAGTTCCACACAACTGAGTATATGGTTATGCTTCTATCTAATTTTTGCTTTTTCCTAGTGTTGAAAAGAAAGAAACTATGTTACGGGTTGTGTAGAAAAATACTTGTTGAATATGCATACGTTGAATTCCAAAATTTTTGAGAGCTCCTCTTTGGCTTGGGATAAGGACCTATAATAAGAAATCATTACCACACACTTGTTTTTTAGACAAGTAGATGGGTGGATTACCTAGCATGGGCTAGATCCTAGAAGCGAAAGCTTCCTAGGAGGCTGTCAATCCATCTATTTTAAACACTTGAGTTTGTGAATAAAAAAAGAAATGATTTGCATAAAATAACAACAAAATAAAACTAAATACAAGAATATGTTAGCAAATAACCAATTTTATAACAATAAAGTTAAATACTTTGCTTACAACATGACTAAGATAAATTACCTAGTGCTGAAAATTAGTTCAGGCAAAAAGGTGGTTCTTGGTTTGGTAACTTGATGATAAAGGTCAAAAGGATTATTTATTTGGATTGGGAAAATGATTAAGGCTGAAAATAGACAAAGAGATGAATGGGTAAATGGTGCAAAGGAGTAGAGATGGCAAAAGGGAAATTTGGGTAAAGATGGCAAAGAGGGAAAATGGGTAAAGATGGCAAATGGAATAAAGAGGAAAGTGGGATAAAAGGGGGAAAAGAGGTAAGGATGACAAAGGGGTAAAATGGATGACAAAGAAGAGGTTAAGAGGTGAAGGGTATGGAGGCCAAGAAAACTAAATAATTTAAATGACTAAAATAAATATTATACCTTGATGCTTGTTGGAGAAGGCTTGGTGATGGCTTGTTGAAGATTGTTGTAGAGTTTCATTGCTTGAGCTCTTTTCCTCCAAGATAAGGACCTCCTTAAAAATGATCCAAAAATTGTAAAAATAAATGCTTCTACCAAATATTAACCAACTTAACCATGGGTGAAGGGGGAGGGTCATATTTATAGCATTTGTTGTGAAGAATCATGCTAAAAGAGGGAATAATAGAAGTATGGTGCCATTTTTCAAGTGGGCTCATAAATGATAAAGGGGATAAGGATGGTGGGATTCCAACCTTGTTGGCTTGTCTCTCCCCTTGCACATGAGTCCAATTTGGAGTGGGAATCATGCACATGGGATCAAATGAGGCCAAATGACTTTTCACCAAGCTAATTTGTATTTTGGCTAAGTGCTCCATGAATTTTGACACCATTCTCCATGTGGGTGCATGAGTGGTCATGAAAGACAAGGGGGTGAGATTCCCACTTAGCCAATGGGTCTCCCACTTGGTTCATGTTGTCTCCAAATCTTGCACCTTAGAAGAGGGCTACTAAGGCCTCCTCCAGATTTGGGCAACATTGGGACATTTCCAGGCCTGTGGGTGTGCCTATAAGTGGAAATGAACCTCTAGGTTGAAAGGGCTAGCTCCCTGTATTAGATTTTTGTGTAATAAAACTGTTAAAATAGTTTTTATGAGTGAAAAGAGTCAAAAATTTGCATAAATGAAAATCTTAGTCTAAGATGGTGATACACCAAGAATTAATATCCATATGTATGCCCTATACTTAGGCACAATACAACAGAATATACAACAAAATATAGTATATAACTCAAGCTCTAGAAGATTATAACATAAGTATTTCAATCTAGAGATAAAATGAATGAGATCACACAAGGTAAATAACTAAAAAAGACAACCTGTATAGTCCATAAAAAAGGTTACACATGTGCAAAATCTCATACAACTAGAATGCACTCTACATGACCTGTTGGATCAACTCTTTGCTCAAAAACATGAATGACATAGAACATAAGGATAAAACATCACTTTTTGTCACTCTATATCTCTTGCATGCCCAGGCAAATGTCTATAACTTAGAAATAAAATAGTCTTATTCTTCTTTGCTCAAAGGCAAGAAAATGGCAAAACATTCCAATAGGGCTTCACCGTACTAGTTGTGGATGATAAAACAAGAGCCCAAAGGTCCTATTTATAGAAAAATAGGGATAGAAGAGAGATATATTGGGCACGAAAATAGAATCCTGCAAAATGGTTGCAATCACCATCTTGGTGAAACTGATTCTAGTTGTTCTCTCAGTTAGTTGGAGTTTGTCCTTCTCTTTGATTCACCCTCTTGAAATGACCAGGATCACTATAACATCAATGGTAGATGACCATATATAAGAAATGGCTTGGATTGCTACTTCAAACCTTATATTCTTCCTAAGAGCTCTCATGTTTTGCACTGTAAACCCATTCAGGTTTTTTAAGTGACTTTACTTCTACTTACTTCTTCGAGTTCTTTGATTGATTCTACTTGTAAAATTCATAATCAAAGTTCTTTTGAAAACCCATAAAGCATTGTCTCTTATTTTTTAGGCTTTTTTATTGATTTTACTTGTAAAAGTCATAAGCAAAGCTCTTTGGGAAACCTGATTTGCACTATCTTTGCTTAAGACCCTGTTGGGTTCTCTAAATGGCTTTACTCCTTGCTTGAAGACTTTAGGCATGAATTTGACATCCTGCAGCATGTCATCTTTGAATCTAAATGGCTAGTTTGCCACCCTAAATTTGAATTCCTACAACATGTCATGCCTTTGAATCCCAATGGCTAGTTGGCCACCCTAAATTTGATGTCTTGTGGCACGTCATCTTTGCACCCCAACAATTAGTTGGTTATATTAAACTTGACATCCTTTGATACATCATGGGGATCCATTAGGCATGTTTATTGTTTTGGGAAATTTTCTTGAAGTAATTCCTTTGAATAATTTGTTTGAAGGAATTCTTTTTTGGATTTTACCTGAAAAGCAATGACTAGTTCCTTTGAGAACTTTTCTTGAAGGACACTTGGAAAAGTATCCTTCGAAAAATTTATGAAGGACACTTGGGGAAGGCATAGGGTCCCTTCAAAAAAATCGAAAGGGCATTTCCAAAGACAAAGTGCCATTCAAAAAATTTTGAAGGGTCACTTGGGAAGAAAAGTGCCCTTTGAAAAAGTTCAAAGGGACAGTTGGACAACAAAGTGCCCTTCAAAAAAGTTTAAAGGGACACTTGGGCTAAAAAGTGCCCTTCAAAACCTTTTCGAAGGGTCACTTGGAAGAAAAGTGCCCTTTAAAAAATTTCAAATGGACACTTGGGAAAACAAAGTGCCCTTCAAAAAAATTTGAAGGGATACTTGCGGGGAACAAGGCAAGAAAGGCCCTTCAAAAAACTTTCGAAGGGCCACTTCCGAGAGGGAAGAATCAAGACCATTTTGGGTTTTCTAAATGATTTTGATTATAAAATCATAAGAATTGCTCCTTGGAAAACCTGAAGTCATGCATCATTGAAAACTCATAAAGCATTGGAAGGAGTAATTCAGGTTCGTAAACTTGGATTACTTCTACTAATGAAACTTTTATAAGTCGAGTCATTCAGAGAACCTGATTTGGTCTTAAGGAGTAACTCAGGTTTATGAGAGGCCAAGAATTTACTTGTGGAGAACCTAACATACACTAAAATGGAGCCAAAATACCTTAGCCTCCTTGACTTACAATTTTTGACCTCTGAAATGACCTATTCTTGTAATTATTGTTTAGCTTTCCATGCAAATGGTTGAAAAAATATTACTGAGGTGAAATTTGGTCAACATTCTTGGTGATTCTGAGGAGAGGCATGCCTACTATGTCAAAGAATAGTCTCCTAAATCCTTCTATTGTGCATGGAGTCATGCATATAGGAACTTCAAAGAGCACTAAACAAGCTTTGGTTCAAAAACATACTAGCTGGGTTGATCACACACAAGAGGCAGAGATGCACACCAAATAAAGGGAAGGAAAACACACCTATGCTTCAAAGCACTTAGGGAAAACAAACACAACAAAGGAAACACACCAAAATAAAGTATATACAAGACATGGCCAACCAGGGTCAAAAGCAAGGCTTCAAGTGGATTCCATTCACTAGAATAGGTAGCTCCTCTCCATCTATTTTGGACAGCTGAAAGGATTTTCTTTGCTTACACTTGTTGATGATGTAAGGACCACTCCATAAGGAATCAAACTTTGTGTGTTTGCTTAGTTTTTATCTATCCTCATCCCATTTCAAGACTAGGTCACCTTCCTTGAACACTCTTGCCCTTGCCCTTTTGTCAAAGGATTTCTTCATGAGGACTCGATGGTGTTCCAAAGCTTTATATGCATCATCTCTCACCTCTTGCATCTACATTATTTCTATCAATATAACCTCCATGGGAGTGTTTTCAAGTAATTCCAGATATTGTGCAAGTTTCAAGGCAAGGAGCTCTTATGATATAGACAACCTAGCTTCTCTCCCATATATAAGTACAAAGGGAGAATTACCAATTGACTTCTTGGGAGCGATTCTATCTACCCATAAGGCTGTCTTCAACTTAATATTCTATGCTCTTTGATTGGTTTCTAACATCCTCTTGATGATTTTGATGAGGTTCTTATTGGTAGACTCAACCAATCCATTACCTTGAGGGTGGTAGTTGGATGAGGTACTCAAATGAACTCCACTCTTTGCTGCCCAATCAAAAGTTTTAGCACTTATGAAAGCAAGTGCATTATCTGAGATGATGACATGAGGATTTCCAAACCTTATTATAATTCTATCATAGAACTCCAAGATGGCATTTTCATTTGCTTCCTTCAAAGCAATAGCATCTACCTATCTTGTGAAGTAGTCTATAGCAGTCAATATCCATTTATGTCTAGCACTTGATGGAGGGTTGATCATGCCAATGAAGTCAAGGCCCCATTACATGAAAGGCTGGTCTACTTGGATATGATTCAATGGAAGGGCAACAAGCTTTTGTTTTCCAATAAATAAATCACATTAAGGACAAACCTTAGCTCAACGATAACAATCTTTAAAAAAACTAGGCCAATGGTAACCAACTCTCATTATTTTTGCAACTATTGTTCTAGGAGAGAAGTGACCATTGGTCATTGTTAATGCCTCTTAGCAACACATTGCTCACATCCTTCTTAAAGAGAATGCCATCCATAAGACAACAAGGAATATCTCACATCCTAAAATACTAAGATTTGATCAAGCCATTGGGACACTCACCATTTTAAAGAAAACTAATGATGTCTTGTGTCCAACTTTGATTTTACATTTGATCAACTAGCTAGTCCTGAACTTGATTTACCAAGGATTGCTCTTGAAAGTTGGATGCTAAGTGCTCACATAAACCTCTTCCTCTTACTAGGATGGTTACCTTGATGTCAATGTCATATTCCATCATCTTCATGATCCATCTAGCTCTCTTCTCATTGAGATCCCTGCTTAGGAGAAACTCCTTGGTGCTAGGATAGGAGACCATGACATGGATCATATTATTGGAAACCATATGCCTGAACTTTTTCAAGACTCTAATGATGGTTAAATCTTTCTTCTCAATAAAATAATATCTCACTTCATAGTCTTCTAAGCCTTGGTTGAAGAAATCAATTGGTTGCTTAATATCCTCATCATTCTTTTGCATAAGCATCACTGAGATTGTGTCCAGGTTAGCAAAAGTATAAAGAATGAAATCCTTATAAAAATTTAGATTTAAGAGAGTGGGAGATGTTGCAATTGCTTGCTTGATTGCCTCAAAGCTTCCTTTACCTTCATTTGCCAAATTAAAAACTTGGTTCTTTTTTAGCATGGCTGAGATAGGCTTTACCATAGTTGCAAAGTTTGGGATAAACCTCCTTATAAAGTTTATTTTTCCTAAGAAACTTTGCATTCCTTTCTTGTGTTGAGGAAAAGACAAGCCTAGAATAGATTCAATCCTTTTGAGGTCAATAGATAAGCCTTCTTTTGAAACAACATGACCCAAAAGCTTACCTTCATGGACAATGAAGATGCACTTCTTTGCATTGAGGGATATGTCATACTCTCTACACTTATCAAACACTTGCCTTAGATGTCCCATATTATTAAGAACATCCTTTGAAAAAATGGTTATATCATCAAGGTAAAAAAGTAAAAATTTATTGATCAAACCTTTGAAAGTCATGTCCATTGACCTTTGAAATGTTGCTCCAACATTAGATAAACCAAATGGCATCTTATTGTAGGCAAAGGTCCCACACTTGGTGGTGAAGGTTGTCTTAAATTGATCCTCTTCATTTACCAATATTTTATTATAACCTGAATAACCATCAAGAAACGAGAAATGTTGAGAACTTGAAACAACTTTCAAAATTTGTTCCATGGAAGGGAGTGGGTAATGATCCTTGAGAGAGACTTTATTTAGATCAAGAAAATCCACACAAAGTTTGATTTCTCCATTCTTATTTCAAATTGGCACAAGGTTGGCTACCCAAGTTGAGTGCTTGATAAGAAAGATAATCCTAGACTCAATCAATTTGGTTAGCTCTTTCTTCATGAGTTATTCTACCTTGGGGTTGATATGCCTTTGTTTTTGTCTTATCGATTTAGCTCCATGCTACAACTCAATGGTGTGATGAGCTATACTTGGGTCAAAACCCTTTAAGTCCTTTTATTCATAAGCAAATATGTCATGAAACTCTTTACATAATTCAATAAAATCTTGCCTTTCCAGTTGAGAACAAGCCTTGCCGATCTTCAAAAGTTTGTCCTTGAAAATCGGAGCTCTATTATAGTTCTCTTCTTTTGTTGACATGCTCATTTTTTGGTTTTTATTTTGATCATCCTCATTGAAGACACTCTTCAAGGTAATCAACCCCTTGGGAATTTTTTTATATTTAGTTGTAAAAATTGCTCTTCATAATGATCATACAACTTCTTTTGATTTCTTAAAGAGAAGCCTGCCTCATTTTGCAAGAAGTGTGCAATGTGTTCATCACTTTCAAACACTTATCATGACACTTAATTATATAGAATGGAAGGTCTCACAATTATCTTGATATGATATTAATCTTTCTCTTTTTTAACATTATCAACTAAGTCAAAATGTGCTCCTATTGTAGCCAGTCTATCAACGTGCTTATTTAAGTCTCTTAGTATGGACTGAATGTTGAAGGTATCAAAATCCTTAAGTAGATCCCATACCCTATGCTTGTAGGACTTGAGCAAGGGGATTTGGCTGTATCTTAACTTCTCACTTGATGAATGACCAACTCACTATCTCCATAGACTTTCAAAAGCTTGATTCCTCTCTTTTTTCCCATTGGAGACCATGAACTAAGCCTTCATATTCTGCCACATTCCAAGTGTAGCTAAAGTGAAACCTATAAGAAGAGTAGTAATGATTATTAGATGGGTAAACTAACATGACACCAAATCTTGCACCTAATTTTCTCCTTGAACCATCAATGAACATTTTCCACATGCCATCAAGCTCATGATCTTCATTGGTGAGTGAAGGAATTGAGACATTTTTCTCATGTATGCAGTAAACTCCCAAATTAGTTTCCTTAATAAAAGTGTAAGGATCAAGGTCATGTATTTTAATGTTATACTTATCAAGATAGAGGTTAGAAATACCTTCAAGAGGAGAAAATGTTTCACTTTTCAAGACTACCTCTTCATCCTTGTTGATTAGACAGTTTTGATTTGTCATTGTCTTCAAATATGGCTCAATGTGGAACCTTACTAAGGGATAAGTCCTTATGGTTACCTTAGTTCCATACCTTGTCTTGAAAGCTATAAATAAACCAATCAATATAAAGGTATCCTCCTATCTTGGTCATAAATTCCTTAGACAAGCATATAACAAAGTGTGTTGGAAGGTCCACCACCATAATATCTTGCATGATAGGGAAGCTTGGGTAGCCATGTAAAAACACTTTCATAACTTTGACCAATCCTACCATCTTGGTTAAAGTTCCATCCAGATGCAGCATGCCTTTACTATGTGGCTCATATTTCAAACCTAGCTTATCAACTACTACTTTAGGCATAATAGTAGTGCTTGCTCCACTCTCCACAATAAAATTTTGGACCAACTTATCTCCTACAATGAGTGTGAGGTAGAAGGGTGGCGTATTTTCAGCTTTAGTAAAAGGATCCAATAGATGATTTAGAGAATTTGTGAGAGCCACACTATGATGTCTTGAAGATTGAGGAGCCACCTGCATGCTTGCTAATTGCTCTTGCAAAATCTCCTTTTGACCAGGTATATGTAAAACCTCCCAAAGGGATATGCTTGTCTTAGTGATCTTTAATGAGTCCACAATATTTAAAGATGGAGTATTCATCTTCTCCTATATTTTTGATGGTAATAAAGGAGTTGTATCCTACTGTGTTACAATCTTGGCAGTTGCATTTACATTCTGATTTCATTGAGAAACATGGCTTGTAGAAAGTACAACACTTTGATGGGCATTTTATGGCCTTAGAGGGGCATCACTTGGAACTATTCTTGGGTATTGGCCTTCTCCCAAGGCTCTCTTCTTGGACCTTGTATTAGCTGCAATTGACATGCCTTGAGTCAACACAAAATCATCCTTTTCTTGAAATTTCATCATCCCCACACTTGGGCTACTGCCTTCTCCATGATTATCCCTTTGGCTGGGACATGATTCTTTTATTGTCATGTAAGGAGTAGCTTCTTATTATGTATTCAAAGTGTAGCTGGTTCCTCCATCATCATGTGCAAACTGACCTTGAGGCTACCTCCATTGGTCCACATGATCTTTTCCTTGTACTAGATTTTCATGAATTGGAATAACAACCTTTACAAGAGGAGTGAAATTTGGATTATATGCATTGGGTTGCTTGCTATAACCTTGTTGATTTTGTCCTCTCTCTTGATAATTATATTGGGATAGAGCTCTATATCCTTATTGAGGATAGTATTGTACATTAGGAGGATCACTTGCTTGATATTAAGCTTTCTTGAGCTAAGCTCTCAAAGATCTGATTTCTTCATCCTTGTCCACAATGTTGTCCACCTTCTTAGGAGAGGCTCTTGTATTCACATTGGCATTGGGAACCTGAGACATGCTGGGATCTTCAACCGAATTGTGGGACAACAAAGGCATAAAAACTCTTGGAGGGAGTCTTCCAACCTAAATCAGGCTATTCTTAACCTCAATTGCTAGCTCATATGGACTTGAAAGAGTGAATCCTCCCATTGACTGTAATATAACAGTAACATCAGTACCAATCCATTTGAGGTATGTTGGGAACATAAAGATAGAATGAGGTCTCATGATTGGTGGTAGCCTATACCATGTTCTTTGAAATATCTCATTGAAATCTCCTATGGATTCATTTAGACCTCTTCTTATTACATTCAGCTAATGTATTAGGGAAGCATGATCACTCTTATTTTTGAATCTTATCACCAATAGGTCTCCAAAACCATCCCAACTTGTAATGCAGCCCCCCTCTAACATTTTATACCAATCAAGTGCTTTGCCTTTTAAATACATGGCAAGTAGCCTAATGGCTATGTTGGCCTTAGTAACATTATGAAAATTGTAGAAATTAGAGATGTCTCTAATATGTTTAGATAGGGTAATAGGACCCTCCCCATTGAAGCTATGAATATTCTGGGTATTATTTGGAGGGATGGAGTCATAAGAAGCTCTATTGCGTTTTGGGTATTAAAAGTAGGGAAGGGTTCACGTCCATCTATATCTCCCCTTTCCTGCATTTCTCTTCTTCCTCTATGATCCTCTATTTCTTCTTCTTCAACCTCTTATGCTTCTTCCCCAAAACCTCCTTGACAAGGATTTAATAGGGTTATGAGTGGTTCAAGGCATTATTATTTAGGAAAATCTTCAGCCGAAGGGGCTTGGTCAAAAAATATTAAGGACCTTGTGAGGACCATGTAGGATAATGTATAAAACTTGGTCTAGAACTAGGGATTCACACCCTTGTAAAGTCACCAAATGCTATGTTAGGGGTATTTATACTACTTAGGCCTATCAAGAATAGCATGTGCCTTGACTTAGCAAATTTGTAGGTCCCACTGGGTGTGCCAAAATTGTTGTCTCCAAATCTTGCACCCTAGAAGAGGGTTGCTCAGGCCTCCTCCAGATTCGGGCAACATTGGGACATTTACAGGCTTGTAGGTTTGCCTATAAGTGGAAATGAACCTCTAGGTTGAAAGGGCTAGCTCCCTGTATTAGCTTTTTGTGCAATAAAACTACTGAACTAGTTTGTATGAGTGAAAAGAGTCAACAATTTGCATAAATGAAAAGCCTAGTCTAAGATAGTGATACACCAAGAATTAGTATCCACATGTATGCCCTATACTTATGCATAATACAACATAATATAGTCTATAACTCAAGCTCTAGAATATTCCAACATAATTATTTCAATCTAGAGACAAAATGAATGAGATCACATAAGGTAAATAACTAGAAAAGATAACCTGTATAGTCTAAAAAAAAGGTTACACATGTGCAAAATCCCATACAGCTAGAATGCACTCTACATGACTTGTTAGATCAAATCTTTACTCAAAAACATGAAGGATAGAGGAAAAAAGGATAAAGCATCACTTACTGTCACTTTGTGTCTCTTGTATGCCCAGGAAAATGTTTAGAAGTTAAAAAGAAAATAGATTTATGACTTTTTGCTCAAAGATGAGAAAATGGCCAAACATTCTAGTAGGGCTTCACCGTACTAGCTGTGGAAGGTAAAACAAGAGCCCAAGGGTCCTATTTATAGAAAAAAAGGGAGAGAAGAGAGAGAGATTAGGTGCCAATATAGAAGCCTCTAAAATGGTTTACAGTCACCATCTTAGTAAAATTGAATCTAGCTGTTCTCTCATTCAGTTAGAGTTTGTCCTTCTCTTTGATTCACCCTCTTTAAATGACCAGGATTACTAAAAAATCAATGGTGAGATGACCTTCCATAAGAAATGGCTCAAATCACTACTATAAAACTTAAATTCTTCCTGAGAGCTCCCACATTTTGCACTGCAGACCCATTTGGGTTTTCCAAGTGACTTTACTTCTACTTGCTTCTTCAGGTTCTTTGATTGTTTCTACTTATAAAAGTCATAAGCAAAGATCTTTTGGAAACTTGAAAAGCATTGTCTCTTCATTATTTGGATTTTTGATTACTTTTACTTATAAAATTAATAAGCAAATTTCTTTAGGAAACTTGATTTGCACTATCTTTGCTTAAGACCCTATCAGGTTCTCTAAATGGCTTTACTCCTTGCTTGAAGACTTTAAGCATGAATTTGATGTCTTGCGGCATGTCATCTTTGAATCTCAATAACTAGTTGGCCACCCTAAATTTGACATCCTACAACATGTCATGCCTTTGAATCCCAATGGCTAGTTGGCCACCCTAAATTTGATGTCCTATGGTATGTTTTCTTTGTATCCCAACAACTAGTTGGCTATATTAAACTTGACATCCTATGGCACATCACGAAGATCCATCGAGTCGAGTTTATTATTTTGGGAAATTTTTTTGAATTAATTCCTTCAGACAATTTGTCTAAAGGAATTATTTCAGGGATTTTTCTCGAAAGGAAATGACTAATTCCTTTGGGAACTTTTCCTGAAGGACACTTAGGAAAGTGTCCTTCAAAAATGTTTTGAAGGACACTTAGGGAAGACACAGGGTCCCTTCAAAAAAATTTCGAGGGCATTTACAGAGGAAATGGCCCTTCAAAATTTTTTTGAAGGGAATTTATAAAGATAAAGTTCCCTTCAAAAAAGTTCAAAGGGTCACTTGGGAAGAAAAGTACCCTTCAAAAAAGTCCAAAGGGACACTTGGACAACAAAGTGCCCTTTGAAAAAGTTTGAAAGGACACTTGGGATAAAAAGTGCCCTTTAGAAATTTTTTGAAGGGTCACTTGGAAGAAAAGTGCCCTTCAGAAAAGTTCAAAGGGACACTTGGGAAAACAAAGTGCCCTTCAAAAAACTCTGAAGGGACACTTGGGGAGGAATAAGGCAAGAAAGGCCCTTCAAAAAAGTTTTGAAGGGCAACTTCTGAGAGGTAAGAATCAAGATCATTTTGGGTTTTCTAAATGCTTTTGCTTATAAACTCATAAGAGTTACTCCTTGGAAAATCCAAAGTCATGCATCATTGAAAACCTATAAAGCATTGGAAGGAGTAATTCAGGTTCATAAACCTGGTTTACTTCTACTTATGAAACTTTTATAAGTCAAGTCATTCAGAGAACCTAACTTGGTCTTGAGGAGTAACTTGGGTTCATGAGAGGCCAAGACTTTACTTATGGAGAACCCAACATACGTTATAATGGAGCCAAAACACCTTAACCTCCTTGACTTGCAATTTTGGACCTCTGAAATGACCTATCCTTGCAACTGATGTTCGGCTTTCCATAAAAATGTTGAGCAAATTATACTGACGTGAAATTTGGTCAATAGTTAGTTTGTCTCCCAACTTGTTAAAGAGTCCAAAAGGGAGAGGGAATCATGCACATGGGCTCATATGGGTCCAAAATACCTTCTACCACTCAATTCATCTTTTGGCTAAGTGCCCCAAGAATTTTGGCATCATCCTTCATGCACGAGGATAAAAATGCATGTTAAGTGATGTCCCATGGGGGAAAATGCACCATACTCCAAAGGAGGGGCCCTTTAGTGCTTAGTAATGTCATTAGGTACATTAGAAGTGGGTCTTAGGTGGGGTATGACATCCCACTTCAAGCCACCTCACTTCTAAGCCATGTCACTTGCCATATCACCTTCCATGTCACTTTCCATGTCATTTATCATGTCATCATGAATAGTGATAGTGGGTCCCATAGTGAATAGTGACAATGAATAATACTTTTGAATAGTACTTTCAAATAGTACTTTTGAATAGTACCATATGAATAGGATATTAGTGATTTGGTTAGGTTGAGAGGGGTTGATTAAGGCTTAAAAAGGTTTTAGGGGGTTTGTAGGGGGTTTTAAGGCATTCAATCATTGGAAAATGTAAGTGTGTAGTTTTTTGGTGTCTAAATTTTTCCCCTTTTTGTTATGCAACTTTGAATTAACAAGTTACAAAATAAAAATAAATCATTTGGTCTAACATTAGGATGCCCTGAGTATGGGAGGAGGTGTTCCCCCTCAAATTAGGAGTCAATGAGGTAAAGCAGAATTAGGTGTGAGTTTGATAAGTAGTTGGTAAGTAGGCACTAGGTGGTGCCACAAGGTAGTCAGGTATTTGAGACACAAACATGCACACAAAATATGACTAAGTGTAGTAACCAAGCTCACACATGAACTAAAGTTACCAATGTTGGTTAGCTTAAGTTTGGGTCTAGAGGGACATATGTTAGGGGTAATTGGTCCACAACATTAGTCATAGCTGATCGAGTCATGCCTATCAAGCAATCTAGATAGGGTCAAGGTTGGTCACAAGTATCCAAGGTAGGAGGTATTCTTGAAAAATAACCCAAATGGTCAGGTCGTGCAAAAATAACAACATGACAAGGCTAGTTATTGTGATAAAAATGGTCTAGGCAAGGTCATCATAAAGGCATGTAATATTTTAGGTTCAAGCAATCAATGTCAAGGTATATGTGGTTGAATGGTTAGTTGGTCAGAGGGAGTGGTTGGCAAGGGTTGAGGTAGGGGGTGGCTGAGCTGACTCCACATACACTAGGCAAGTGGATGCTACCTATATAGTTTCATGGATGTGATATCCAACAAAAAATTAGGCTAAATGTAGTTTTATTGTGGATTTCAAATGGGTTTCCCCAATGTGATATACCACATGGTTAGGTATGGGTGTTTAATTTGGTAATGGTAAGGTGTTGATGTGTATATTGGTGAAAAATTACCATAAAAATCCCACATGTATTAGGAGGAGAAGACACAAATGGGTAGGGTAGGATAAATAAGTGGGTAATAAAAGGCTAAGCATCATAAATGTCTTGTGATGGAGCTAAGATAGAGAAGAGGTGCCTTTATGAGGAGGTTATGCCTTTTAAAATTGTGTGAGGGTATAAGCATAGTGCTGGCATCTATCACTATGAGTCAAGTTTTAGGAAGTGGGTGTCTATTAGGATCTGCATAGTCTTTGTGGCAAAGGTTCATCAATATTATGAGCCAAGTATTAAGGGCAGTAATAAAATGATGACCTATAAAGAATTTATTTGACAACTAAGCAAATTCTATGAGTTAGAAAGTTGATGGCGTGGTGAGTAATAAAGGATGGACCTTGGCTGACCTAAGAGCTGTATGGGTAGGCTAGACAAATGATGGCCATGTCTACATCCTTTATCTAAATTATTTAGAAACAAGGACTTTAGGTTCCACTCAGAAGAGGCCCTACTAATAAGGAGCTATGTGGTCCAAGATATTGGTTATACATTTAGATAAGATGGAGGAGCTTCCATAGCGATAACCATTTGGGAGCTACCACCATCAACAATAACAACATTTTCAGAGGTGTGACTATTATAGCAGCCCAATGTTGGAAGCCAATTTCCATCAAATAGGTTAAGGTGACATTGTTGCAAATGACCACTAGACCCACAAGGACTGCAAGATGACAAAGCAAGTAGGGATATCAGATGTGGGTCAAATGATATGGGAAATAAAAAGACATGATGACAACACATAATGATTGTATTGAGATGACTATTTGGATCAAGGGTTACATGTCCACATGAAATGCAAGTAGACATGAAAATTTCAAGTGGGAATGTAGACACCTAAATTGTGTCTAACTTTGGTCATTCCCCCCATTTTGGTCCATTCTTAACCCATTCCTAACCCATTCAATTATTAATTTAAAATAATAAACTTATTTTGAATTAACCCCCCTCTCCTTTGACACATCACCATGACACCTCGCCTAGGACACCTCACCTTGGACCATTTCCCACCTTATGACTCACCCAAGACCTATTCTTACTCCTCTCCAACCGCTTAACAAACTCTCGTGCGTATTTATCCTTACCTTCGACCAAATCTCCAACTGACTATGCAATTGGCGGATGTAGAACGGGCTTGCTGGCCCTTTTACGCGTTCTGCACCCGCCGACGTCAGTCAACTGTCGGCCGACGCCAGCGGGATCACCAACGTCGGTTTTCTTAAACCAGCGTCTAACCTCTTCCAAGGCGAGGGAGCTAATCACAATTTCCCCCGAATCACAATTTCTCGCCTGAATCACAAAATCACGCGTCTAATCACGAGTCTGGAATCTGGAGTCTTTGGCCATCCCTCATTCTGTCAACTAAGCCTCTCACTCTCTCCCTCAGGTGCAGTAATAGGTATTCTACATCAGGGTTCTGCAACATCAAGCACAACAGGGACTCAGCATCAGGGTTCTACGTGAACAATAGGTACGACATCAACAACACTCTTTCGGCAGGCACAGGTATGTATACTGTCTGTGTTTTCATTGTATTTTGAGTTATAGCTTTCAGGGAATATCTCCCCCCTTCAACACTTCTATGACCCTAGACCAGACCAGAGCCGAATCTTTACTTCCCCATCTCTCTATTACCTCTGTCCTCGGACCATACACTCTGCCCATTTAACCAGACTATCAGACCCAGACTCCAGACCATTCAACCAGGCCCAAACTCTATCTCAGACCCATCCACAGACCATTCTGCACAATCAGACCCTATCCACGGACCACAGACTCGACCAGACCCCGTTCATGCCTACTGCCCCGACCGACGCCGGTCGCTTCCCTCACCGACGTCGGCAGACTAACCGACGTCGGCACCTTGACAAACTGACACCGGTAGGACCACCGACGTCGGCGACTGTGACCAGGACGACAACATCTTTCAGGAAAGCTTTTGCTTCCTTTTCATTTCCATCTTTTGCTTTTCAGTCTTTTATCATTACTTTGACATTCTGTCTTTTATCAGACTCTTTTTCTATTGACTAGTGGGTTGACCTCCCTTAAGGAAGTTTTCATGCTTCTGGGATCAAGCTTTTGCTTGGCAACCCACCATCTCCTTATCTAACACCTCCTTTGTCCAAGCCTCTTTTCTTTGCAGGTGTCATTCCTTCACAGCCAAAGAGGAGTACTCACAGCGTCTGGATTACGGTGCGCAGACTATATCTAGGTACACAAGCCTTGACCATATCTCTTAGTTTCTTAATTCTTCTTTGAATATAGAAAGCAAAATTTACATAGAAACATTCTGGCACGCCTGGTGGGACACTTAGGGCCTTCCTTGGGTTCCTTTCCTTTTTTTTCATATAGGGTGCATTTAGGATCCTCCCTTTTCACCCCTTCCTTCTTTTCTAAATGACACTATAAGCAGGAATAAAAAGAATTTTCTTTCCTTTCTTGCATTTCTAGACTAGTCCAAAATCATTTTCTTCAACCCTTTCTTAAACTTGTTTTCATTCTAACTTAACATTTTGATTTGGGGCCTTAAAACACTTTGCATTCATTTCTGTCTACTTGCATTTTCTTTGTCCACACTTAGTAATTAGCAAAACGCATATTGAATAAATCGTAGATCACTTGATGTTACACAACCCAGACCACTTGCACTCAATCAAACATTAAACAATACCTGAGACAAGGCCCGACTGGGATTTCATCCCCCAGCGGATACCTTACCCCTACCTGGCAATCTCACTTGGATTTCATCACCAAGGGGAAAGCCCACTCCGTTCTCTGGCGGAGTCTAATCTCTAGGCAAGGTATATTTTGGCTAAGCGGGCCCAGCTTATCACTGGACTCGTGAAGTGAGGGGAGCTTGTTCCTTAGCACCAGGCTACGTACCGAACCTAATACAGACTTCTTGAGCGCCTAAACAGACCCGAAACCATCCATAGATTTCCTCTCTTAGGACCCTTCTGTCAGCCAACCTTCCCAAACACTCATCTAAGGCATAAGCCACAGGATTCTAAAGTTGATTCTTAGGATTGCACACTTAGGGCCTATCTATCTCTCTCTATTTTCTGTTCTCATCTGCTTGTTTGAGTGTGTGAGGACGCTTTCTTCATTATTTTTCCAAGAATCTTCAAATCTTTTGGTTTTCTGGAAAACACAGTCACCGGCATCAGTTTTACCACCGACGTCGGTCTCTGTCACTATCCTTTTCTTCAAAATAGTAGCCTAAAATCTGCCCCTTTTTGGCCAAAAACTTCATTTTGAGTTTTTGAAACTGAAAACACACAGTTTCTGGAACCTGACCATCTTCTTGACCACGCTCTCTCATCCCTAACCAATCCTATCATGGAGTTCCACTCAGAGACTGAAAGAAATCCTACAGGACCGACCCCGACTCAGACTCCCATCATCCCTGAAGGGGACCAAGATTTCGAAAGATTATTGGATCTCAACATCACAACCCTCCAAAACTATCTCGCAAGAGACCCAACGCGAGACCTTTCGGGTGAAGCGGTGATGACATTAACACCGTCCGCTACCCAGCCTTTTGCCTCAACCGTTTACCCGACCATGGCCAATACACAAAGTTTGGCCTCCCCATCCATTTTTAGACCAACCTCCATCGGGGTTCCATTACCCCCTCAACCACACACAATTCAACCAAGTTTTACATCATACCAGAACTTGATTGTCTCGACCCCTCACACTCTTGCGCCCATGAATGCAGGAGTGCCAACGTATCCTTTTACCAATGCCGCCACTCAACCACCTATGGTGGTATCTAGTCAACTTGTGTCCTCCAACTTCATGACACAAGCCCCTTTGACCACGACATCTATCCCTATGATGCACTACCCTTATGTTGTGCCTACACAAGCACAACCAAGTACGTCATATGCCTCTTCAACCACCTTTCAGGCACCCTAAAACCTAGGGGGTGCTCCATCTGCCAATCCGTTAGCAGACATCATTAAAATGCTGATGGATAAAATGTCCAGTCTCAAAACCTCTATCTCTGGTTCACGCAATGCTCTCTCATATGAGCAAATTTGCAACGAGCCCATTCATCCTTCTGTCCCTATCTGACCATACCCCAACCAATGAGAGCTTCCTAAATTCACTCGCTTCCAGAGTAAGGAGGACCCGCAACAACATCTACGGGCATTCAGACATGCCTGCTATCTTATTACCCACGATGATGCATTACTTTTACGCACGTTCCCTATGTCCCTTTCTGGCTCTGCCCTTGACTAGTATAGCTCTCTTGCCAGACATTCTATCTTTTCATTCATTCAACTTGCCCAATTATTTCTCGACCATTTTTCTATCAACATCACCAAACAAGTCTCAATCATAGACCTTTACTCCATCAGGCAATTTGACGACGAATCCATAGTCAATTTTGTCACCCATTGGAGAGGCTTGATTAACCAGCTCTCTTTCTCCTTACCTCAACCTGAGCTCATCGAGCTCTTTTCTCGAGCATGTGCCAGACACATCTCTTCTACCTTGCGGATTCAGACATTTCGCACTTTCGATGAAGCATTCACCATGGCTTGAAAGCTTGAACTCGATGCCATTGAAGAGGATAAGGTCAAATTGCGTAATACCAATGCACAAACTAATGACCATTCTTCTTCTAGACCTTATTCTTCTACCAACTCCAAACCCAAAGGAGTGGCCAACACTGTGGTCATTTGATCACCATCATCGACGACAACTAATTACTCTCAACCTTCTACATCTCCAAGCATCACCAAACAATTCCAACAATGGTACATCTAGCGTTCATACACTCCACTTGGAGAATCATATGCTTCCTCCATCTACTTCTCTTATACTAGAGTACGCCTCAACTACGCCTACGCCATTAGCCTTACCTTCATCTGAAGACCTTACCTTGCCTACTCCTCAAGCACAAGCAGAAGGCACGATCATCCCTGCCTCCTGCCCTCTTGAGGAGCCGCACTCTCCTATTTCTTCTCCACCAAGAGAAGACCCAGTCTCTCCACCCATTTTTACCGAAGAAGACCCAGTCACGGTTTCCTCTTGCCTTTTGCCTGAGATTGTTACATCTCACTCACCTCCGTCCACATCTAAGCCCAAACCCGCACAAGCGCCCACCTTACCAAAAGAGATTGAACCTCTTGGTGTTTACCCCACATCTAACCTCGCCTCTCGCAATAATGGCCCTCAAACCATATCAAAGAAGGCCACTAGACCACACCGGAGGACTCCCCCACCTTCTTCATTACCTTCAATCTTGGGCCCGCATCCATCCACTTTCATAGGAGTTCTTCCTACTCCCATACTTCATAGAGGCAAGTTGCCTCCATTACTCCCTCAACCCATTAAACATATATCTCTTCCAAACCATCAACCTATGCCTCTTACGCCTCCTAAATCAAAGTCATCAACCCTCACTACAACAAAACTTCCAGACCCGTTAGCAGGTTCTTATGCTTTGCTGTTACGGAAATTATTGCAGTCCTCTCGCATCTATCTCCCGCCTCTTAAACCATATCAGTCTCTCAGACCAAAACCGCCCTGGTTCGATGACACTTGCATTTGTGTGTATCATCGCACGCTTGGACACGACACTGAGCATTGTTGTGCCCTCAAGGTTGTCATTCGCCAATGTCTGGGGAATGACACCCTTCTTTTTGACCACATCGTCAGTAAACCTTCAACACCACCCCACTCATCAACTCTCAGATCAAGGCCATCTTGGTTCGACAAATCTAAATTCTGTCATTATCGTCACACTCTGAGACATGACACTGAGCGTTGTTGCACTCTTAAAGCTGTCATTCATCAACAACAGAGAAAGGATTCCCTTCTCATCAAGGACCCTCTTGACCACCTCTTCGACAAATTATCAACACCGACCCATGTCTCTCAAACCTCATCGCCTAAATCGGGATCTCCACGCCAGACTATGATCCCTTTGCCGCCTTTGACCCCATTATTTGACATCAACACAATCCATTTAGCCACCAAGCCTCAACCGACCTTGACCAATTTATTCAACATTCTCCCTAAGCAATTGGGGGAGTCCAACCTTATCTTGACCTCGACCAAATAGTCAACCAAACATTCGACCAACTTTGACCAGACATTCGACCAAACTTTGAGCAAGTCTCGACCAACCATCAATCAACCTTCTTATCATGACCCCGACCAGCATCAACCAAACCTCGACCAAACTTCAATTATCAAACATCGACCAACCAAACACCTATCATTTCTTCAAGCTTTCATCAATCACCTGACCAATTTGGAAAGAGGCAAATGGGGCACCTTTACTCCTAATTGACTTGAACCTTAACGCACTAGCATGGTCCAGGGACTTATCAGAACCTGAGCCCCTTTATGTCTTGCAGCTTTGACCAATCCACTATTAGTCAAGTAATTATTCATTTGACATTTAACTTGAGCTCGTCCCTTGAGCAATCCCTGTCATTGTCATTCCTATCTCCTTCAACCCTCAATCCTAATCCTTTTGGCAAGCAGGAATGCTTTGTCCTTATAAAAGGGCAACCCTCTAAACCTCTATAGTCAAGTCCATGACCAAAAGTCCAGTCAACAAATCAATCAAATATATATAAAAAATGGGATGCATATTCCAAGGTCATAAAACTATAAATGTAGACTGCTCCCTCAAAGGACAGCTACATCATCATTGCTGTATTTACTAGACTGCTCCCTCGAAGGACAGCTAGGCCAAAGTCATATCAAAAACATAAAAAGCAGAATATAGACCACTCCCTCGAAGGATGGCTATGCATAAATTTTGCTCCATACACAACACTATCTTTGAAGCTTCCTGCATCGATCAGTCTGCCTTCAAAAAAAATAAAAATAAAAAATTGACTGACAAAACTTTAGAGTCATGGACTTGTTTATAGTCGTTCTCGGGGTCACCTATAAAAGGGGCAAAGTTGTTCCTGCCAAACAGGGTTCCCCCTTCCATCTCATTATCAATCTTATCACCCCTGCATCACTCAAGGGATTTCGAGCTCACTTAACGTTAAGTGATTCTATTACCGCTCTAACACAACATCTGGTCAACACCGCAATGCATGAATAGGTCCTTTGTTTCTAAACAACCCCTATCTATGCTGTCACTTTGGTCCTTGTCAATGAAAGAGCAATTTGCCTTTCGCTTTTGACACATATTGGTCATGCCTCCAACCCAATCATTATCTATCCAACCAAACTCAAACTAAACCAATCCAACATTTTCAGACTACGACATGACCTAGACCATTCACATAGTTTCTATGGGCAACAATACACATGGAAACTATCGACCCGACACAATTTATGTTAAGCATAAACCATTACTTGCTGAAGCATAAATAGACCTCAATTCATTTTTCGCATACATCCATCACGACTATGGAAAATTGCTAGGGATGAAATACCCCTCGACTAATGTTACAGAATACACCATTTGGAAAAGGCTGTAACATCATCTTCTCCTCACCTTGACCTCGACCAAAACCAATTTATCGACCTCTTTGACCCTCCCTCCGAACTACATTGGTCTGAGGCCCTTCACACAAGGGCTATGTAGGCAACACTCAGTCTCCTGAGGTTAGCTCGGCCATTCCTTTGTCCACCTATCCCCTCATTTATCTCTCAAAAAATGTCAACCTTTGATCTTTCATTATGACCAATCAACCAGCCCTGCCAATGTTGAAGTCATTTCTGACTCCTCATCGGGCACATTTGAGATCACTTATATCTCAACTCGACCAACAACCATGGAGATCACGCATATCTCCTTAGACCCTGACCACTTCCGAGACAACTCTGTCTTGGTTTTGTTTGCACGCATGCTACCTCACGAATAGATAGCAAAATTGTTCGCAGACCTTATTTTTTGGACTCTCACAAGTATAGGATCGCAAGCCGATTGATCCACACTACTTGTGACTTTTTTCATATTTTTGGGAGCACTTCCTGAGACTGGGATACCTGGAACACGACGACCATTTGGAGCTACAGCTTCGATTGATTAACCCGATCAACTACGACTAATGCTGGGGCCCAGTTATTTCAATTTTGGCACTCCTCGACCTTTTGACTGCGACTATTTG
This sequence comes from Torreya grandis, assembly GCA_037957365.1. Classification (NCBI taxonomy): domain Eukaryota; kingdom Viridiplantae; phylum Streptophyta; class Pinopsida; order Cupressales; family Taxaceae; genus Torreya; species Torreya grandis. Next base: position 1,139,259 of record JARHVA010001255.1, on the reverse strand, counting down.
ACCTACCTGTCCCGTGAAGTGGTATGCGCGCAATCATGACTATTGTAGCATTTTCACTCACTCTTCTCCTTCTCATCCACCTTTTGTCAAATCGGCACCCGATATCAGGTTCCCTTCCCTCGACTCCCGCTTTGAGGGGGAATACCTCATCCATACCTGGGGCAATCCACATCATCCTACCCTTGGGGCAACCACCTCCTGTTTTTGTCTTGCAGTTCGTCTAAAATAACCAACAAGACAAAAAGGGGCAAATGTAGACACCTAAATTGTGTCTAACTTTGGTCATTCCCCCCCATTTTGGTCCATTCCTAACCCATTCCTAACCCATTCAATTATTAATTTAAAATAATAAACTTATTTTGAATTAACCCCCCTCTCCTTTGACACATCACCATGACACCTTGCCTAGGACACCTCACCTTGGACCATTTCCCACCTTATGACTCACCCAAGACCTATTCTTACTCCTCTCCAACTGCCTAACAAACTCTCGTGCGTATTTATCCTTACCTTCGACCAAATCTCCAAATGACTATGCACTTGGCGGATGTAGAACGGGCTTGCTGGCCCTTTTACGCATTCTGCACCCACCGACGTCAGTCAACTATCGGCCGACGCCGGTGGGATCACCGACATTGGTTTTCTTAAACCAGCGTCTAACCTCTTCCAAGGCGAGGGAGCTAATCACAATTTCCCTCGAATCACAATTTCTCGCCTGAATCACAAAATCACGTGTCTAATCATGAGTCTGGAATCTAGAGTCTTTGGCCATCCATCATTCTGCCAATCTCTCAACTAAGCCTCTCACTCTCTCCCTCAGGTGCAGTAACAGGTATTTTGCATCAGAGTTTTGCAACATCAAGTACAACAGGGACTCAGCATCAGGGTTCTACGTCAACAATAGGTACGACATCAACAACACTCTTTCGGCAGGCATAGGTATGTATACTGTCTATGTTTTCATTATCTTTTGAGTTATAGCTTTCAGGGAATATCTCTCCCCTTCAACACTTCTATGACCCTAGACCAGAACAGAGCTGAATCTTTACTTCCCCATCTCTCTATTGCCTCTGTCCTCAGACCATACACTCTGCCCATTTAACCAGACTATCAGACCCAGACTCCAGACCATTCAACCAGGCCCAAACTCTGTCTCAGACCCGTCCACAGACCATTCTGCACAATCAAACCCTATCCACGGACCACAGACTCAACCAGACCCTGTTCAAGCCTACTGCCCCGATCGACGTCAGTCACTTCCCTCACTGACATCGGCAGACCAATCGACGTCGGCACCTTGACAAACCGACGCCGGTAGGACCACCGACGTCGGTGATTGTGACCAGGCCGACAGCATCTTTCAGGTAAGCTTTTGCTTCCTTTTCATTTCCATCTTTTACTTTTTAGTCTTTTATCATTACTTTGACATTCTGTCTTTTATCAGACTCTTTTTCTATTGACTAGTGGGTTGACCTCCCTTACAGAAGTTTTCATGCTTCTGGGATCAAGATTTTTCTTGGCAACCCACCATCTCCTTATCTAACACCTCCTTTGTCCAAGCCTCTTTTCTTTGCAGGTGTCATTCCTCCACAGCCAAAGAGGAGTACTCACAGCATCTGGATTACGGTGCGCAGACTATATCCAGGTACACAAGCCTTGACCATATCTCTTAGTTTCTTAATTCTTCTTTGAATATAGAAAGCGAAATTTACATAGAAATAATGAAGACTATTCAAGTGAATCAATGACATCACATGACCTTCCCCATCCATATAATAGTTAATCATGTCGATGAGAAAGAATGGTTAGGTAGTCTATTTAAAGAATCATGGTAAGAATGAATACCTATCATGAATTCATTTGGTTTTTTAGGTTGTTTAGGGTACAAATAACTACCAGAGGTTAAAGATGGTGAATAATGGGAGTTATTATAGAGATAATTAACAACCCCCACAACCCAAAATATTATACACAATGAATGTGCATATCTATTGAATATTGCAACATGTAATGCTGATAATGGAAATGTTGTTAAACTAATAATAAGAGGAAAGGTACCCATAACTTGAGATTGAGCCTGAACTCTTACCTCCTAAACAATGAAGAAGGTGAGACTTCCATTGTGCAAGGTATAGGGATGGAGAACATGACCTTTAGTTTATCCATGGAGGTAACCTTCATTGTCCATGGGTATGTGCATTGAGGCAACAACCAAAGGTACTTGTGTGTGTAAAACAACCAAAGAAGAGGGATGTAATGGTTGTAGTGGGCGAGTAGTGTGAAAGACCTAGAGCATAATATGATTCATGCCCTATGGCGATGAATTTGAAAGAGGAGAATAGAGTACACCCTTTAGCAATTGTTGAGATAGGGAATGTTACATATGTTAATTCAGGGAGCAATCAAGTAGAAGGATGGTAGAACACAAATCTAGAGTCACTAGATAATCATCCTAATGCTTAGGTAGGAAAATAATGTTTGTAGATGCCTTAGGTGAGGTGTGGATAGTTTGATAACTTTTTATGTGTCATGTGACTCCTTGCACCCTAAATAAAATATTACATAGTTTGCTATAAATATGTATAAAATGTGTTGGATGTCATTGTTTGAATATTATCATGTTTAAGGTTATGTGGATACTCATGAAAGCTATGGTTATATTTTTTATAATCTCACTTAAGGTAAAGCAGATGGGGTAAGGAAATGAATGACAGTAATGGTAAAGTGAAGAATATAATCAAGAGACAAATGTCGTAATGAAAATATCAACTAAACACATTAGGATAAGAGGGTACAATGTTCCTTCTATGACAAAGATTAAAAATAGACCTTAAGTGGGCTTGGATTAATGAATATAAGCCCTATGAATTCATCGCATGAGTATGCTTTGATGGCTAAAAAAAAGGTGTGTTGATCACACTCACTCAAAATGTGTAGAGGGTTTAAAGATTGAAGAGGTAATGGATAGGGTGAAGGGAATAGTTAGAGAGGGACAAAGTGATGACCCATGCTTAACTGATAAAGACATTGAAAGAAGAAATGGATGTCTTGAACCAAGAACCCTAACAAGATTCCATGAATTAAAGTAAGAGAGTAAAGGACACGAGGAAGTAAACATGTATATGCATGTATAAACAATGTGATTGGTGACCATACTCTAATGAGTGAGAAGCTAGAGTGCAAATGGGAGAAAATAATGGGGATCCAACAAGGGATGAGGTGAAGGTAGACCAGGTGATGGATGAAGAGATATGTAAAGAAGACAATGAGGTCATAAATAAAGATGAAGGTGGAGAAATATGGAAGGATCCAAGCATGGACATATAGGAGGAAAAAAGAGGTTGGGATGAACACACAATGTCATCAAGGGAGATGGAAAAAAAGAAATGAAATAGAGAAAAGAGAAGAAAAATAAAAGGCAAAAGATGGGGGTTCGAGGAATGCACTAAAGAATGACAGTTTGGAGAATTGAAAAGGATGGGGAAAGAAGTGTAACAATCATGAAGTGTAAGGGGAAGATGAGAAATATGGGAGGCCATGAGAGGTTTGAAAATAAGTCTAAAAAGGGCCAAGCTGAAAATAGTTTGGTGATGAAAATGAAAAACAAAGAAATACATAGAAGAAAAGGAAATAGGATGGAAAAGAAGTGAAATGAGGACACAAAAAGGATGACAAGAGAGTGAAAAAGAAAGTGAAGACGTGACCCATGAAGCATGGATGATGATAGGCAAGGAGAGGAACAATGAAGCAAATTAGAGGATGGTGTTGGAGATTAGAATGGGAAAGGGGCCAAGAAAAATGAGGGGAAGCAAAGGATGGGTGGATAAGTAGTTGAAGAGATAAGGTATGCATTAATCATCTTGTTAGAGGAGATGGACAAGCTAAATGGGTGATTATAAGAGATTGACAAGACAAAATGTGGTGAAGTGGTGAAGAAATAGGGAAGTACAATGAAAGGGAATGGGATGAAAATACAAGATGAAAATTAGGGATGATAAGAAGGAAAAGGGAGAATTGAAGCAGGGATATAAAGCATAGATATTTGCACAGATACAAAAGATAAGTGAGTACCAAGATGGAAAGAGGAAAAGGGGAATACAAAGTGCAAAAGGCTAGGACTGATAAGAAGATAAGGGAAATTATGGAAGGCTTCTCAAAGGATAAAGACCTAGTTAGAAGCTAGTTGTGGAGGAAAAAATAGAAAAGGTGGGGAGAGAGAGTGGTGGAACACTTAAGAAAAAAATGGGATGCTAGAAGAAACAAAAGAAATAAAAAGCATGACAAATTGAAAATATGGGAAGGAGGAGAACAAGAACTGAAAATTGTAATGAAGGTGGTTTAGAAGCAATGGAAGGGCAATAAGAAGGTGGTAGCAAAGAAGAGAAGGAGGGAAAAGTGTCCATTGGTGTGCAAGGGAACATGATGATGTGGAATTAGTAAGGAAAAGAGAGTGAGGAAGAGGGTATGATAGGTTTCCAAGGGAAAGGTGAAAGGATGAGGATGGTGGAATAAGTTAAAGGGGATAAAGGGCATGTTTGGTAAAAAAAGGAGAGAGGGACAAACAAAAGGAAAAGTGAGTGGGGGAGCGAGCTACGAAGCATGTGTAAGGAAAGGTGATGAGGAGGTCAATGAAGTAGACTAGGTGGTGGATTTATGGGAGATAAGAGGGGATAATGAGGAAGGATTTCAATACTTGTGTTAAAAGAGATCAATAAGTTAGAAAAGTGGTTAAAAGAGATTAATAAGCTGAAGGGAGGGAGGTGGTAAGGAGATAGGTAGAGAAGTGGAAGAAGATATTTTAGGAGGGAAAATAAAATAAAGGATGCAATCGAGCTAACCTTAGTAATTGAGCACTACGTACATAGTCCAAAAAGACCTGAAGACATGTAGTTTTCCCAACAATTGGGGAAAAACAAAGAGGAAGTATTAGGTGATGTTAAAATACAAGGCTAGGAAAAATCCAAAGCTTCCCTGATATAAGATGCCCTAAGTAAGAGGGTGTTATTAGCAAAAAAAATTAATGAGAAGAAAAAGGGGAAGGTAATTAGTTATTAGTGGTCGAACTACCTTTAGAAGTTAAGCAATGCCTACATAGTCCATGGACATTAGGCCAATATAGTTCTAGTAGGGTTGGTGAATGGTACTCAAATGGGTTGCCCTAATTTGATGGACCACATGGTCTAGTTTTGTTAAAGGTTTTGAAAGAAAGTGTGTGTGTCAAAGGCAAGTTGGGTATGTGAAGAAAGGTATGCCTAGAAGGTGGGTTGATTGATGCTAATGCTATTATGATTTTGTTTATTATTTGGATAGATGATAGTCGTGGTACATAAGTAGGTGAGATGACCATACTAGATGTGGAACAAGACATGAAAAATCATGAGACAAAGGTCTAATAGAATACATGACTCAATGAGGAGAGAATAAGAAATGAGGTGTAATGCCTATTTGTTGACAAGGATAAAGTAAAGCAAAACTTAAAGTTAGATTGACTTAAGGAACACAAGCCTTTCGAATGCTTTGCATTAGCATGCGTTGGTTGGCAAAATAAGTTTCTCAATCATAGTGTGCCAAGTAACTCAAAATTACTTAATTTACAAATAGTATAAAGGGAAGATGGGTGATAGGTGGTGTGAAGGATAAAGGGTAATATGTATAGTAACCTTATGTGGGTAAGTTTTCCCCTTCCATAGGTGACCTAAGAATGATAATAGACAAGTCCATATCATATGCTAGATGTAGAATGATCAATGCGGGAAGTCTATATGTGAAAGCTAATTGTGGCTTCCATCTTATTATGTTGTTTGAGAGCCGATTGTAGCTTTCAAGATTATTTAGAATTTGCTTTGATTGTGATAATGGGCCTTTTGCTTTATTGATGTATATGGGAAGTTGATCGATGCGAGAAGCTTCCAATAAATTGCTCCATTTTTGATAAAGTTGACTTATCCATCCTTCAAGGGAGTGGTATAAGTTTATATGCTTTGTTTAATGACTTTTGATTGCTATCTTCAAGGGAGTAGTCTACCTTTAGTGCAAGCAATTTTTATTTTGTTTTTGGGCAACTATTCTTCAAAGGAGCAGTCTGTAATGCTTAATATATTGACCCAAGTAATATTTTGGTATTCAAATTATTTTTGGATGTGATTTTTTTAGACATGGACAAGTCTAATTAGGTTCATAAGTTTACCTTTATGAGGGAAAAACTTTAACACAAGAGGGTTAAATGATAGGTGAAAGGAGGTGGTTTGAGAGACGATGACCATGGGATTCCATCTTGTTAGAGATGAAAAGTATCCATGAGAACCATGCTATGGGTAGAGCCATGGTACCCATATTTAGGATTAGGCTATGATTATGATTATTAATCACATGGTTCTATGTTGTAATCAATTATCCTTAGAAGGATAGGAGAAATATGGGTGAAGGTGAAAATATCGTTAATCAAGTGATGAGCTTAAGATAGATAAAAAGTGAGCTTGATTCTTATTTAATAGAAGAAAAAACACAAATTCAAAGCTTTAAGAGGTTCAGGTTCTAGTTTGCCTTTGAGGGAGGATATATGATAAGTTCATGATCCATACTTATGTGTTATGATGTATGGTCCAAGCCAATTGAAAGCAAACTTGGCTCATTTACTTTTCTCCATGTTGGTCACATGTTGGTTTTATTTTAGGATGAGGTCTCTAATATTGAATTCTTATGCTTTGAAGTGTTTTTCACAAGCATACTTGATGCATTCTTGATAGACATGAAGATGGTTAAGGGCAGCTAGATGATGCTCATTGAGTGACTCAAGCTCAACCAAATGGTGCTGACAATAATCATCCTCAAAGATGAACTCTTGCAAATTTATGCAAAGGGATGAGATTTGGACTTCGTGAGGTAAAAATGCCTCTACTTTGAAGACCAAAGAGAAAGGGGTAACACCCGTAGAGGTTCAAATGTTAGTGGGATAGGCCCATAAAGAAAAGGGGATATGCAAATGCCAATCCTAACCTAAAGCATTGACTACTTTGGTTAACATTTTATTGAGGATTTTGTTAGAGGCTTCTGCATGTCCATTTTCTTGTGGACGATAAGGCAAGGAAAAACTTAGGTCAATGCTGAATGCATTACATAGACCTTAAACTTGCTTATTTTTGAAAGATTTTCCATTATCAATGATGATCTTATGAGGAACACCAAAGTAGTAGATGATATGATGGTTGATAAAGTCGACGATCTTATTCACTTTGGTTGAGATGAGAGGGATATCTTCCACCCACTTGGTGAAATATTTGGTGGCTATGATGATGGAACTATGTCATTGTGAAGAATGGGGGTTGATTTTCCTGATGAGATCGAGCCCCCATTGTGAGAAAGGCCAAAATTCCTTAGATACTTAGAGGCCATTGGCTGGAGCATGATGTTGACATTTAACACACTTTTTTACATAATCACAATAGTCTTGGTTGAAGGTGGGCCAATAGTAGCTAAGGCAAAGGATACATTTAGTAACCATTAGACCACTAAAGTGTCCCCCACAAATCTCATGATGTGTTTCTCTGGTGGCATAGGAAGATTCATGGTTGTATAAGCAACAAAGAAGGGGACTGTTGAAACCATGTTTGTAAAGGATTCCCCCTAGTATGGTGTAATGAGAGGTACTCTGAACAAAGTTTCTTCGATCATTCCTAGAGAGGTTGGGAGGAACAATGCCTAAGTTGAGTTAGTTAAGAGTTTGGTCATACCAAATATCGTATGAGGATTCCTCCATATTATAAATGGTGGGGATGTCAGATTGGGTATAAGAGGGTATGGTAAAATGATGAATGGTGATAAAGATTTTAGAATTGGAAGGCTAGGAAGGGATCTGGGAAGCAAGGAAAGGCATTATATCTATGAATTTTTTGGTAGATCAAGGAACAAATTGGATGAGTTAATGTTCAAATTATGTTAAGAGTTTATCAACTATTTTTTTTAATTTCTATAAGACATCATTCTTACATTGATAAGATCCATTGACTTATTTGACCATGAGCTAGGAATCACCAAAGACATTGATGGTCTTAATTCCTAAGGCTAGAGCAGTTCGAAAACCTATGACTAGGGCTTGATAATCAGCCATATTATTGGTGCATTTGAAGTCAAGTTTGAAGGAGAGTGGAAGGGGTTCACCATCTAGAGGAATGAGAATAACTCCAACACCCCCACCTTGTTGGCACTTCAAACCATCGAAGAACATAGTCATTTGGTAGGTTATGTCCTCTTGGGAAAGAGTAGTGATGGATTCATCTGGGAACTCAAGAGGAAGTGGTTGGTGATCTGTCAAAGGTGATTCGACTAATTGGTTGGTAATGACTTGCCCTTTAATTGAATTTTTTTGAAGGAACTCAAGATCAAATTCTATTAAGAGCATAAGCCACTTGGCCATACACTAGTTCTAGTATGGCTTAGAATGCATGTATTTGAGTGGATCAATGTTAGTTATGACATAGGTTTTATGGTTAAGAAGGTAGTGGTAGATTTTGGTGGTCACAAAAGTCAAGGCTAAGTAGAGTTTCTCAGTATGGGTATATCGAGTCTCATATTTTACAAGCATGTGGCTAATGTAGTATACGACTTGATCTCTGTGTTATTCATCTTAGTGAGCCAACATTGCCCCTAGGGAATGGTCAATGGAAGAGATATATAGGTGAAAGGGGTGGTCATATTTAGGAGGGATGAGGATAGGTGGTGACAAAAAGTACTATTTGAGTGATTCAAACGTTTTTTTACAATCACCATTTCATTTGAAAGAGACATCTTTCTTCAAAAGGTGATGGAAACATTGGCACCAATCTAAAAGCTGGGAAATGAAATGATGAATAGATTGAAGCTTTCCCTATAGGATAAATTTTTTATTAAGGTTGGTAGGAGGAGGCTCTCTAATATTATCTTGACCTTACCAGGGTCTACTTTGATTCCTTGAAGGGAGATAATAAAGCCAAGGAGATTCCCTGAAAGGACCCAAAAAACACATTTCTTAGGGTTAAGTCTGACATGGAAATGGATTAGGCATTCGAAGATAATGTTGAGAAATTTCATATGATCTTAGTGAGATTTGGATTTTCCCAAGAGATCATTGACATAGTCCTCCATGATGGTGTGGATGAGGTCATGGAAGATGTAAGTCATGGCTCATTGGTAAGTTTTACTATCATTTTTTAACTTGAAAGGCATGACCCTATAATAAAAAGTTCCCCAAGGAGTGGTAAAGGTGGTTTTATATTGATCTTCAAGATCAATCAAGATTTGATTATAACCCAAAAAACCATCCATGAGAGATAACATCTCATGGCTGGCTATAAGATCAACAAGCTGGTCAATACTAGGTAGAGGAAAGTCATCCTTGGGGCAGGCAAGGTTAAGGTCATGAAAGTCCACACAAATGTGTAAACCCCTAATAGATTTGGTGATAGGTATGATATTTGATACCCATTGGGGGTAGTCAATGGGTTGAATGAAGTTTATAGATAAGAGATGTTGAAGCTCTTCTTTGATGAGAAGGGCTATACAAGGATGCATGCATCAAAGTTTTTGTTTAACATGCTTAGTGTCATGATGAGTGACTATGTTATGGGTATCGATGGTGGGGTCAATGCCAGGCATTTCATTGTAAGACCAAGTGAATGCTATGCTATGGTCTTAGAGGAAAGAAGAAAAGTCTCGAAGTTCTTTGACATTCAGTGATTGGCCCAATTTGACAACATGGGGATTATCCATAGTGCCCAAGTTGATATCCATGTTAGATTCATTCAACATGGTTGAGGATTTAGGAGGAAGGGATTTATGGATTGAAGAATCTGGGGCACAAATGTAGGTTAGAGTAAAATAATCATCTTGATGTTGGATGGTGTTGATGATAGGGGAATTGTTTTCTATCATTTCAGGATGGATGAGAGGAAGGGTTTGAATTTGGCCATCCCTTTGATAGATCAAGGGCCTAAACTAACAGTGTGGATAAAAAAGTTGGGAAAAATGATATCAAAATCCTCAGACTTCAAAGGAGGTTGGGTTGGTGAGGAGGGGATGTCTTCCTTGATGGTGTCAATAGGTTCGGGTGAATTGGTGGGTTCTTTAGGCGGTAAGAACCCAAGGTCAAATGAATCATGAGGTTTTTGGGTTTTGATCAAAGGTAACTCATGAGGTCCTTATTCATATCATCCTAGATAAAATCCCTTCTAGGCACACCTATGAAGGTATAATTTAGTGAATGTGGGTTTGTCAAGGTAGGAAAAGTTAGAGGTGAATGGTTAGATGGAAGAGGTAGTGGTGGGAGCAAGAAGTGACCAATCAAGTCCCCCATAGATGAAGTTCATTTTATGGTTGGGGGGACTGAAAGGGATGATGGTTCTAATGTTAGGGTCATAGGAAGGGCCATGTTTGAGGTTCCTATATTCTTGAGGAGTAGGGAAAGCATCCAATTCTAGAAGGTGATACTCCCCTAACAAGAATCATTAGAACATAGGTCCTAAGGGCTCCTCTATGGGGATTTATGAAGAAGGGATGGATGAGCTAGTAGATGTTTCATTGATGTTTGGTGATTGGGGTGTGACTATTGAAGGTGCATTGGATGGGTGTATGAGGACATCATTTGGGTGATAGATCATATTGCATGCTAAGAAAGGATTTGGGGCTACTTGGATATTGATGACCTAGCCCTCATGCTCAAACTTAATGTGTTGATGGAGGGTAAAGGGAATACATTCCATAGAGTGAATCCAAGTTCATCCCAATAAGATGTTGTATTTGAATTCTCCTTCCACCATATATAAGAGTTTAGGGAGTGTGTGGGGTCCTGCATGGATATGCAGGATGATGGTTCCCAAGGTAGTAGCCATAGTGTCATTAAAGGATGGAGGATCACTATGGATTCTAACATGATATTATTTGGTAAGATGAGTTAGCCATAAGCATAAGATGATATGATGTTAATGATAACTCTCCCATCAATCATCACCATTTTGACATGAGTTTGGTTGATGTAAGCAGTAATAAAGAGTGAGGGATCTAGGTCCTCGAGGTGGATGGAAGGTATTTCTGAATTCTTAAAGGTGACAAGGTTGGAAGTTTGGAGGGAACCAACAAATGTAGCTAAGGTTAAGGGTCATTGGATTGGATCTCAATGGATTGCAAGGCTTTTATGAGTGATTGGAGGTGAGGGGGAGAAGTAAAAATCAACTCTATAAGCTCATTTTTTCTAGGGTTTGGTGAAGCTGCTTAAGGATATATTTTTGGATAGATATTGTATATGGGTTGGGGTATGAAGGTTTAGATTGGGGGGTACCTAAGATAGACACTTTGGATTTGCTTAAATATGGATATGGTTGGGTATGGTTCCCTTGGGAATGTGAAGAGGGGTATGTCCAAAGAATGGACACCTTATCCTTCCCTTTATCCTTTTGTTGTGATCTAGTGACCATGTTGATAGTATGGATAGAAGAAGAAGGTGAGGTAGTAGAGTGGTAAAACTCATCTTCATTCTTTGGTGAGAGTGGAGGAGTGGGTAAGTGTTGGGTAGGTATGGTTTTTGTTTGAGTTAGTATGGGTGGCATCAGAGGTTCATCTATCAATAGATCTTCTTCATTGTAAAGATAATGGATGAGAGTTTGGAGAGCTTTGCAATTCTTCTTATCATGGTCGGGTGTCCTGTGGTATAAACAAATCAAATTTTTATTGAACCATAATGTTTTAGGAAATGAAGGGTCAAAGGATTTGATGGTTAGTAAGCTCAAGGAAGAGGTTTGCAATAATTGTTGAAGAATGGTTAAGTAAGACTTAGTTAAAAGTGGTAAAGGTATGGTGATTTTTATTTTGGGTGTTGAGGTAGAAGGTTGTTTGGAAGTAGGTTAGTGATAGGTGTCTTAGGTAATGTGGTATGCTTGGTTGATGGTTTTAGTTTAGGAAATATGGTTTAAGAGCTAGAGGCGAAGGATGGAAAGGTAGGTAACTTAAGAGGTGCGTTAGGAAGTAAGTGTGAAGGTATAACCAACAGAGGTGGTGGGGTTTTGATAAAAATAATGGGCTTCATGCTCAAGGTAAAGGGATGAGGACCCAAAATGGAGGGCAAGGTTGAGGGAGGTAAAATTTGAGGCTTTATACTTTTAGATGGTTTTACCTCTTTGGTTGCTTTAGTTGTTGGTTTGGAGGGGGTTTGGTTACTTTAGTTATCTTGGTGGGTTTAGGTGTTTGAGGGTTGGTTAATTTGGAGGAGATTTTGGTTGGTTGGGTGGAGGTTTTTGTTGGTTTAGAAGGGCTCGGTTGGTCTACCAAATAAGAGGTTAGATGTTCTGGTTTGGTTTCCTTACCTTTGTCTTGGCTTTTGATGGAAGGTTTTGAAATTATAGGTTTAGTGGGTGAAGTTATCTCTTCTTGTGATATAGCTTCCAAAGGTGGAATGGATGGTTCTATAATAGGGAAGATATGTGTGGTAACCTATATTGAAGGTGTGAATATGGTTATTTCCTCTATTTGGATGTCCAAAAGGGTAGAAGATAACTCTACTCTTTTAATAAGTAGAGGGGGATTGGTAGATTGGTAAATGGGTTCTTTATTAGCGAGTGTGTCAAGAACCATGTTAATGGTGTGGGTGTCAGGAGAGTATTTGACATTGTTACTCTCATTTTTGGTGGGAGCATGGTTTGGAAAAGGTTGCCTAAATATGTTAAGGGATTGATTGGGTGGTGCATTGGGGTTGTCCAATCTAAGCTCCCCCTTGTCAATGAGGGATTGTACAAGGTTTTTGAAGGTATTGCACCTATTGATATCATGTCCTATGACTCAGTGAAAGGCACAATGGTCATTTTAGTTATACCAACCCAACACAGGGTGAGAAACATCAAAATGTAGGGGTGGTTTAATTGGTGGGAGTTGGATGATATTAGCTTTTAATAACTCTTCCAAAATAGAAGCATAGGGTTCCCCAAGTAGAGTTAATTGCTTCTGGTTGCTCCAAGTTTAGTTCCTTAGGTTTTGGTTTGAAGAATTAGAGGAGTTGGAGGTTTGGTTCCTTAGGTTTTGTTGGTTGGTAGATGGAGGAGGCATGACTTTGAGGATAATAACATTGGTGATTGTTTTGTTTTTGGTGTTGGGATTGGTTTGGTGGTTTGGTTTGGAAGAAGAGGGCTCATTGGGCTAGTAAGTGGGGTTCTTTTTTTTGAGTTTGAGATTTCCTTCATTAATGGCTTGGTTCTCTAGTTTACAAGCCATGGTAAAATATTCATCGAAGGTTCGAAAGCTTTGGACATGTAATGTGGATGAAGTATGTTTTGCACATGCTCAGGCAAAGAGGTCTATAAGTTCAAGTTGAGGCAATGAAAAGGAAAGTTGGTTGATTAGGCTCCTCTAATGAGCCACACAATTAGTAATAGATTCATCTTCAAATTGTTGATTGGAGTAGAGGTTGGTAATATAAAATTTCTTGGATATACTGATCAGAAAGTGATCCAAGAAGTTTTGGGCTAGTTGGGTGAAAGAGAGGATGGAATGTTTGGGTATGGAACTATACTAATCCAATATTGGTCCAGATAATAACATAGGGAAGGTATAAAGGAGAAGAGCATCATCATGGGAAATCAAGTAGCATGAATGCGTAAATGCTCTTAAATGTTGTTGAGGGTCTTCCTTACTATTAAACTTTGTGAATTTTGGAGTTTCCATTGGATCGGGTAAGGTCTAATAGGGACCAAAGGGTGAATAGGCTAATTTCAAAATTTATCATAGGATAAGAGATTATGGGCTCTAGAGATGGATGAATTAAGGGTAGTCATCTTGTCCATGATCATCATTATTAAGTTTTTTTAGGGTTGAGTACTTGGGAGGTTGTAAGCTACATATTGCGGTGGTGGTTGAGAAACATGTTGATAGTTAAAGGGTTGGTATGTGGATACCGATGGTTGGGTAGAAGATATATATTGGTATGTAAATGCCAATGGTTTGGTAGGGTTGGGTGGTTGGGTAGTGGGTATTTTCCCTTGTGGATTATGGATATAACTAAAGGTCACTTGTTGGGTAGGAGTGGTAGTTAGGTTAGTGGTTGATGGAAGGGTAGTGACCTTTATAGTAATCAGTGGTAACATGGAGGGTATGGTCACCACAAAGCTTTAAAGCAGAGTAGTGTTTGATGGGTTGGAGGTAATTAGAGGGAGATGGGTAGTGATAGAGGTAGGCACTCATAGTGTGGAGGAGTGATTGGTAGGTGGTATAAGGGCAATGGTAGTTTGGGTCAGTTGATTTTAAGTGGTAGCTTCAAGGGGATTATTAGTCAATGATAAGGTTTGGGGAACTAAAGGTTGAGTAGTACACATGGTAGTAGAGGTCCTCCCCATGATATGGAGAGGCATTCCATAAGGTGGATCTATGGGTGGGGTCAAAATCAAGATTTGGTAAGATTTAGTTCTAAGGTAATGTTGTAAGGCTGCATGATTATTGTTTATGGAAAGTGGAAAAATCCACATCTCTAGGGATTATATGAATATGAAGTTTTAGAGAGTGAGGGGATTCTACAGGTTTGTAAATGTGTTCCATGGATGGAGAGGTGGAAGATATTGGTTGACTTTGGTGGTGGGTTTTATTCCTTAAGGTCCCTTTGCTGTTGGCGAGTAAGAACCATACAAGAAGATAAGAAAGGGATGATACATTCTCACACCTCAAACAAAGAGAAATAAAAAATATTCAAGATAAACAATGCAATCACTAGGAGTATTTTAAACCTTCAAATTTTAATTATATCTCTTTTGGCTTATACCTTAGAAAAGTGTGAAGAAGAAATTGGCTTGAATAGGTCCTAAAAATCCATCTAAGTTTGGTTTTGGGTTGCGTTTAGGTGCTAAAAAAGAAGTCTATATTAGATTGGGTACATGGCTTGATACTTGGGCTTACTTCCCTCACATCACAATCCCATAGCTAGTGTGGCTGCTTAGCCTTTATACCATTTATCTATATTTTATACTCAATCAAACAACTGAGTTGGTTATCCCCTCGATGATTAAATCCAAGTACGATAATTGGGAAATGGTAAGGTGATGAAATCCTAGTTGGGCCTTGTCTCATGTGTGTTTGATGTTTGTTTTAGTGAAAGGGGTTTGGTTTGTGTAACATTTGTGATGCTATGATTAATTTTCTTGCTTAATTTATCTAGATGAACTAAGACAAGCAATCAAGCAATGAATGCAAATTAATTTTAAACCAAAGAAAAAATTAAGATTTGTTTGAATAAGAACAGAAGGTTCTAAATGCAACCTAAATTCAAGATAAAAATATAATTCCTAATCCTAGTATGATTTCCTCATTTTTTACTTTTTGTTTTAGGAATACAAGGAAAATAGAAGTTAACCTTTTCAAAATAAATGCAACTAAAACTTGCATTTTTCTTCTCCTTTTTTAAAAGAAAAAAAGAGGTTTTAATTATATAAGAATGCAACTAATATGAATTTAACTAATGTAATCCTAAATGTCTTAAAACATATATGAACCCAAGAAAACTCAAGGGTCTCACCGGGCATGCCAAAATGTTTCTATCTAATTTTTGCTTTTTCTTAGTGTTGAAAAGAAAGAAACTATGTTATGGGTTGTGTAGAAAAATACTTGTTGAATATGCATGTGTTGAATTCTAAATTTTTTGGGAACTCCTCTTTGGCTTGGGAGGATGACCTACAATAATAAATCACTACCACACACTTGTTCATTAGACAAGTGGATGGGTGGATTGCCTAGCGTGAGCTAGATCCTAGAAGCAAAAGCTTCTTAGGAGGCTGTCAATCCACCTATTTTAAACACTTGAGTTTGTGAATAAAAAAAGAAAGGATTTGCATAAAATAAAAATAAACTTAAATTAAATA
Organism: Torreya grandis; assembly: GCA_037957365.1. NCBI lineage: Eukaryota > Viridiplantae > Streptophyta > Pinopsida > Cupressales > Taxaceae > Torreya > Torreya grandis. The sequence continues at coordinate 1,123,399 of JARHVA010001255.1, read as the reverse complement.
CAAGAATATGACATAAAATAACCAAGTTTAGCACAATAAAGTTAAATACTTTGCTTAAAAGATGACTAAGCTAAATTAACTAGTGCTGAAAATTAATTAAGGCAAAAGAGTGGTTCTTGGTTTGGTAAATTGATGATAAAGGTCAAAAGGATTGTTTATTTGGATTGGGAAAATGATTAAGGCTGAAAATAGACAAAGAGATGAATGGGTAAATGGGGCAAAGGAGTAGAGATGGAAAAATGGAAAATGGGTAAAGATTGCAAAGAGGGAAAATGAGTAAAGATGGTAAATGGAATAAAGAGGGAAGTGGGATAAAAGGGGTCAAAGAGGTAAGGATGACAAAGGGGTAAGAGGGATAAAAAGGAAGAGGTTAAGAGGTGAAGGGTATGGAGGCCAAGAAAACTAAATAATTTAAATGACTAAAATAAACATTATACCTTGATGTTTGTTGGAGATGGCTTAATGATGGCTTGTTGAAGATGACTTGTTGAAGAAGGCTTGTTGAATATTTTGGTAGAGTTTCATTTCTTGAGCTCTTATTCTCCAAGATGATAACCTCCTTAAAAGTTCTCCAAACCTACAACAATAAATGCTTCTGCCAAAGATTAACCAACTTAACCATGGGTGAAGGGGGAGGGCCATATTTATAGCATTTGTTGTGAAGAATCATGCCAAAAGAGGGAATAGTAGAAGTATGGCACCATTTTTAAAGTGGGCTCATAAATGATAAAGGGGATAAGGATGCTGGGATTTATACCTTGTTGGCTTGTCTCCCCCATGAAAATTAGTCCAATTTGGAGTGGGAATAATGCACATGGACTCAAATGAGGCCAAAGGACTTTTCACCAAGTTAATTTGTCTTTTGGCTAAGTGCTCCATGAATTTTGGCACCATTCTCCTTGTGGGTGCATGAGTGGTCATAAAAGACAATGGGGTGAGATTCCCACTTGGTTGGTTTGTCTCTCAAGTTGATAAAGAGTCCAAAATGGAGAGGAAATCATGCACATGGTCTCATATGGGTTCAAAATACCTTCTACCACTCACTTTCATAGTTTGGCTAAGTACCCCATGAATTTTAACATCATCCTCCATGCATAAGGATAAAAACACATGTTGAGTGATGTCCCATGGGGAAAAATGCATGACACTCCAAAAGAGGGGCCCATTGGTGCTTAGTGATGTCATTAGGTACCTTGGAAGTAGGTCCTAGGTGGGGTATGATGTCCCACTTCAAGCCACCTCACTTCCAAGCCATGTCACTTGACATATCACCTTACATGTCACTTTCTATGTCACTTACCATATCATCATGAATAGTGATAGTGGGTCCCACAATGAATAGTGATAGTGAATATTAATTTCAAATAGTACTTTTGAATATTACCATATGAATAGGAGATTAATGATTTGGTTAGGTTGAGAGGGCTTGTTTAAGACTTAAAAAGGTTTTAGGAGGTCTGTAGGGGGTCTCGAGGCATTCAATCATTGAAAACTATAAGTGTGTAGTTTTTTAGTGTCTATAGATTAATATACATATATACAAGATACCTACAGATTGTTGACTTAGTTCAAATCTATGTGTATATCATATACATATATATACATACTCAAATAATAAACATTGCATGATAAAAAAAATATATGTGGGTATATTTCATTGAGTTCTAAGTATGTTTGATTATTTATGATGAAACATTTAATACAATGTATTAAAGATGAAATACTGATCATTTTAATGTTGATGTATAAAAATGAGCTTGTTAATATAATTTTAGTATGTTGTTATTAAGCTGTGAATTTTTGTTATTAGATGGATGAAATAACATTTATAAGTTACATATTGATATTCTGTAACTAATGCCTAGACATGTTTCTTACCCAGAAGGTATGTTACTCATGTGGGCTAATTATGAATTTGTTTATTATTCTATAATAAATTAAATAATTTATGATTCATTGCATTATGTTTGATGGACTAAATGTATGTATGTGATATTTACGTATTTAGCATATTTTGTATTTGCTAATAGGGGATATTCTGTTTGAATCTATTAGTTTTTTATATTATTATATAATTAACTAAATCTCATATTAATGACCCTAAATAAGCAGTGTTATGGATTCCACTCACTTAATTAACACCATTAATGCAAGATGAGGTGTAATTTGATTGAGTGGTGTGTATGAAATTGATTGATCCTAGAGATCAATAACTATATAAAAAATTTGGCCAAAGAAATGTTTATATATAAATATTGTTATTTCATGTGTTTGATATAGTTTACCTATTCGTATGATATCATTTTAGAATAGATTTATTTATGATATACATCATTTATTAGTTATCTTGTAACACACAAGTTCTAGTTTATCATTCGAAATTCCCACACCATCATTATCTACCCATTTGTAAAGGGGGGGGCATTCCCTTGTTAGGAGATAGTGTAGGGGATCGATGGTTTGTGGTCGATGTGGAGAAGCACTCAGATGATGCTCTCCCTCCTTAAAATATTACTACACTAGAGACTATACTTAATATAATAAATAGATACTAGATTTAGTTAATACTCATGCTTTGTGGAGCTTTGTATCATTATATTATTATTGTTATTGAGATATTATTATACTAGTTATTCATTTTTACATTTACAATAGTGGTTGTAATGTTGTATCAACCATGGTTGAAATTTTAATAATACTTATATGAAATTAATATAGTCTTTATTATATATTCATCATTGTCCCTATTTTGATATATAATTGTTATGGTGATCATTAGTTAAATGGATTAGATATAAACCTTTAAGAAGGTTAACTAAAAATAATACATTCAGTTAAAGATCACTTATTTAGGTTTCATTGTGGTGTTAGATGGATATGTGCAATTAATTTAAAAAAAATTACTCTATTTTGGTAAAAACCTAGTGGGGTTGTTAAATTGTGGTAGCAAAGTTGAGGCTCAAACTCTAGGACTTAATGTGTTCACTAACATAAAGTTATTCTCCTATTAAGTAGGAAGAAGAATGGTGTGTGATAGATCAAGAGGTGAGGGTACTTTGAATACCAATCCCCCTGTTGATCCAAATCAATTTGCCAATGAGCAAGCTATGAAGTTGGACCATATTCTCATAACCAAGTAAGAGACTAAGGACTGAATCACAACTCTAAAGCATGAAATACATGGGCATGTATAAGAGAATGCTTAGGAGGAACCTGAAGAGTATCTTATAGAGTATGAACATCATAAAGAGTGGAGGCATGAGGAACTACCACAAGATACAAGAGCTTGAGTAGCTATAAAATTGGCACGAGACATGAAAAATGTGAATCCATCCAAGTTTGATGGAACCGTATTGGGAGATGGAGCTGAGGCATGGATGAGAGAAATGGAGAAATATTTTGAGATTGAGAATTAAAAGTCATGAAAGTAGTCTGGGGTGCATATCAAATTATTAGTGAAGTAACAATTTGGTGGACAAATGATAAGCTTGAGATAATCTTAGACTCTACCACCACCACTTGGGAATAATTTGTGACATTGTTCAGGTCATGATGGCTTCTATAATTGTATTTCAATCAGATAATTATAGATTTTCAAAATCTTAAACAAGGAGACCTATCGATGAATGAATACTAGGAGAAATTCACTAAGCTTCTGAAGTATGTACCTCAGTACCAAGTGGATGAGAGGTTTAGAATCAGGAAATTCATCATGAGATTAAAACCCCAAATTAGTTTTGAAGTGGATTTGCATGGACCATCTTCCATGGATCAGGTCTTCAAGAATGCAATCAAGAGGGAATAGAAATTGAAATATCTTTTCAAAGTTACTAGATAAGTTTAAGAAGAAGTTTGGAAGTTCTAAACCAACTTTTAAAAATAAGAACTAGAAGCAAAGGAGTGTAGACTCTAAGAGTCAGTTCAATAAATAGAATGATAAATTCAATAGTGGCACATGGAACATGAATCTTGGTGATGGTTTTAAGGGAGGTTTCAATGGAAACTAATAGTCTGATAAGAAAGGGCCACCTGGAGGTTATTTCATTTATGGAGGTGATAATTATGCTCAAGAGTGTACTTAGGAAAAGTTGAAAAACTAGGGTTTTACTTCTTAATAGGGAACATTTCAGCTGTGGATTCATGCAACCATTGATAATTGTCAGGTTGAGTTCCAAGATTCACCCATATAACTATTAGGTATTTTGTTTGATCATCTAGTTTTTATTTTGATTGACATGAGGGTTACATAATGTTTCATTAATCTTATAATGCTTAGTAAGTTGTCTAATAAATCTAGAGTTATGGAAAATACATGGTTAGTATAGAATTAAAATGAGTCAAAGGTCATAGTTGACAAGTGTTTAGTTGAAGATGATATTAGGTTGCTTAAATTCACTATAGTAGTGGATCTATATGTTGCACCATTAGGGTCATATGATGTGATCCTAGGAGTCAATTGCAATGTGAAGCATAAATCTAAGGTTGACTACTATTTGAAGAAGGTTGAGTGGCAATATGATTTTGGAAATAGGACACAACTTCAAGTTGAGAAAATGGAGTTAAAGCTTAGGATTTTTTTTGCAATTCAACTCAAGAAATCTTAAAGGAAGGGATGCCAAGAATTTATTGTTAAGATAAATGAGATGGAGGAATCTAAGGAACCATCCATCAAGTATTATCCTTTTATAAGGAACTTTCAAGATATGTTTCCAAAAAAATTACCTGGATTACCACCCAAACATGAGTTTGATTTTTTGATTGAAGTCATATCTGCATTAGAACCATAGTCTAAGGCACTGTACAGAATGATAACTGTCGAATTAGTTGAGTTGAAGGCTCAAATTTAGGAGCTGTTGTCAAAAGGGTTGATTCAACCAAATGTGTCACCATGGGGTACACCAATAGTCTTTGTCAATAATATGCATGGTAATCTTTGCTTGTGTATTGATTACAAGATGTTAAATAAGGCAATGATCAATAAAATATATCTACTATATTGTATTAATGATCTCTTTGATCAGATGCAAGGGGAAAAAGTCTTTTCCAAGATTGATCTTAGACTAGGGTATCATCAATTGAGAATCCAAAATGAGGATATTTTAAAAACAATGTTCAAAACTTGATATGGGTACTGTGAGTTCATAGTATTATCTTTTGGGTTGACAATTGCTCCTACAACATTAATGAATCTCATGAACAATGTGTTTAGGGATTATCTAGATCATTTTGTGTTGGTATTTCTAGATGACATCCTCATATATTATAAGGATGAGAAAGAGATTCTTCAACATATAGAACTAGTTTTGAAATGTTTTCAAAAGCACAGGTTATACAATAAGTTGTCCAAGTGTGCATTTTTCCAAAAAGAAGAGCAATAGCTGGGACATATTATCTTTATGGATGGAATTTTAGAATATCTAGTGAAGATAAGAGCCATTATGGAATGGCCAATACCTAATAATGTGCATGGGGTAAAGAGTTTCATGGGATTAATGAGCTATTATAGGAAATTTGTTTCAAATTTCTCTAAGATAGCTAATCTAATTACCTCTCTTCAATAAAAGAATCAAAATTTTATCTGGTCAGACAAGTGTGAGAAAACCTTTTAGGAGCTAAAAAGGAGGCTTACTTTAGTACTAGTGTTAGGAGTTCTCAATCCTAATAGTCAATTCTCAATGATCATAGATGTATCTGAAGATGGAATTGGAGGAGTTCTTCTACATGATGGTTTAGTTGTAGCTTACAAGTCCATAAAATTGAAGCCATATGAGGTGAAATATGTTCCTCATGATCTAGAACTTGATGCAATAGTGCATGCCAAGTTTAGAGGAATTATCTATTGGGGAAACCATTTGAGCTCAAGATTGAAAACTTGGGACTCAAGTACATCTTCACCCAACCAAACCTAAATGCTCATCAGAGATGATGGTTAGAATTATTATTTGATTATGATTTTGATATTAACTATATCAAGGGTAAGGAGAACAAATTTATTAATGCTCTAAGCCGTATAAGGTACATAGCAACCATGAATACTATTAGGAGCACTTTTTGAGACTAAGTAATTAAATTATCACTAGGAGATGAATTCTACTATTATGTCAAGAAAGCATTATAAAAGAATACTCGTAATATTAGGTATAAAAGATTCAAGGTAGAGAATGATGGTATTTTAAAGTACAACAATAGGATGTATATGCTTGATAGAGAGAATCCAAAGAACACGATGCTAAAATAATTACATAATGCCCCATATTCAGGACTTCTAGGTGTAACGAATCTCAAGGATGAGCTAAAACCACTCTATATCTAAAAAGGGATCAAGAAATATGTAACAAATATTGTGTCTCATTGTTTGGAATGCCAACATGTGAAAGCTAAACATGTGTATCTGATAGGGTTGTTATATCCACATGATATACCAGAATGGAAGTGGTAAGTGATTAACATGGACTTTGTCTAAGGGTTTCTATTATCATGGAACATAAATTATATAATCTTGGTTGTAGTTGATAAAATAACCAAGGTATCCCACTTCATACCAGGTAACTTGATAGATGATGTACCTATGCTTGCGAAGAGATTCATTAAAGAGGTGTATTAATTGCATGGATTTCTAGAAAAGATCTTTTATGATCAAGATCCAAGAATGAATTCTAGATTTTGGTTGATGCTAAATTTAGCTCTGTGTATGTAGTTGAATTTTAAAACTACTTATCACCTGAAAATTGATGGACAAATATAAAGAGTTAACCAAGTTTTAAAAGATATCCTTCGTATGTATTGCATGGATCAATAATATAAGTGGGAGGAGTGCCTTTCATTGGTTGACTTTGGTTACAATAACTCATAACAATTTGTATTGAATATGACTTTGTTTGAGGCATTATATAAAAGAAGGTGTAGAACACCAATCAGTTGGAATAGGTTAGAGGACAAGGTAGTCTTTGGACCTGAGATACTTGTGGAAATAAAAGAGCAAGTCAAGACAATCAAGTAGAGGTTGGCCAAGGCCAATGATAGAGAGAAACATTATGTTGATCTGAAGAGAACAATAAGGTAGTTTTTTATAGGTGATAAAGTGTTTTTGTAAGTTAAGCCTAAAAATGATCGATTAAGTTCAAGAAATCAGCTAAACTTTCACCTAGATTTGTGGGACCCTTCAAGGTTTTAGAAGTGGTCAATCCTATAGTGTATAAGTTTATATTGACACTAGATCTAGCTCTCTTACATAATGTCTTCCATGTGTCTTATCTTAAAAATTATATTTTTGATCCTTCACATGTGTTGGATTGGAATAGTTTGTAGGTTATGGATCCCTGAGTGGTCATTGTAGAACTAATCAAAATAATTGACACTCACAAACTCAGTTTACATAATAGAGAAGCGTCATAGTGCAAGGTCCAATGCGACCAATATTATGGATATTGTACTAGTTGAGAATACTATGATGATTTTTATAGGCTATTTTCACATTTATTTGCTTGATATATTATTGGATATCATTTATTTTCTATTGAATAATGTTTTAACTTTAGAACTTATGTTTGAATAAGTGTCATTGGGACGATGACCAGCTTTCGGGGAGAAAGATGTCACATCCTAATTTACATCTAAGCTTAGTAACCTATTGATTCATGGATTTTTATGGTTATTATTTGATTAACTACTATTTGATTAAGCTCTATTTCATATGCTGATTATGAGACAATTATATGTTGCTTAATTTACATGATTGATATAGTTATGAGGGTTAGCTATACATTTATATTCTGTATATGATGATCATGTTTTTTTAGTTTATACATTAGTATTTTTTGGATTATATATATGTATTAGGATAACTACCTTAATTATTGTGAGGTGGATGTAGGACAAATCCATCCCTTAGAGTGTGATGGCGAGAGGGCATCATCAAAAAGGGTGGTGTAGATAGAGGTATTGGGAGACAACAAAGGGAAAAGTTAGAAACTCATGTACACACCATGATAGATTACCATATTTTATGTTCATTGCTTGATTTAGATAGCTATAGTATGTATTTATGTTATTTGCATTTAAATGATTATTAATATGATTTTTATTATGATCTTATTTATTGTTTGATGATCATGATTGACTTAGATGGGTGATTGCATGAATCTAGTTATTATACTTAGCTTATCTTGTATGATGTTATTGCTTGGTTGAATGAGTTAATTAGTACATGTTTTAATATGACTTATGCTTATCTTGGATATAACTAAGTGTATTATAAACAATGTTTTGTTTGGATTTATTGTTACAAGTAGTAGATGGATTCTATTGTTGTTACTTGATATGTGGGATTAAAGTGATATTAAATGTCATAAGAATGTTATTATTATTATTGTTGACCAAAATTAAAAGTTACAAAGGAGCTGATGGAGGAGGAACTGACATAGGAGGAGGAACATGAGGTGCTGCTAGAGGAAGCTATGGAGGATTTGTTGGAAAAGATTAGGATTCTTTCAGGGTTAGAGGTGGAGGTTGGAGAGCACCCTAAATTATTTGTGAATCTTAGAAGGAATGTAGCTTTAGTTATGCTTGATAACAACAATCTTAAGGTAGAGGTAGCTCCTTGGTGTAAGATATAAGTGGTGAATGATCTTGGGCTAGAACTACCTTTTTCCCCCTAGTATTTGTGCCCCTCTTTGGGAGAGCCTGTGGCAGAGTCAAGAGTCGAGGCCACATTTGAGAATGGTACTGGAACTAAACTAGCATAAATGTTTCAAAAATATGTTAACTCTTCAAATTTTAGGGAAGATGTGGTTGGCATTGGTGTTTTCTCTAACTTAGGAAGATCGAAGGAGAAACAAAAGAAATTTGATCTCCTTTGGCATCTAGAGTAGTATGTCAAGGACTCAAAGTTTTTGATGGTTGGTTTAGATAGGTTCCTTTGCTCACTGGAAGGTATTTGGCTATCTTAGCCCTCGATGGGAAAGCTTATTTGGGACCCTATCATCATAATGTCCAAGACCATGATCCTCCATCATATTAAGGGAGAAAAGGCCTTTGGATGATATATCTTCATAACCTCGATTGGAAGGATTCCATTAAGAATACTAAATTATTATTTAGCTTTAAACTTGCTTCCATCGGTTGATCGAGCTCAATATGGCACTCAAAAAAAGGATAAAGGTTGGTACCAATAATAATTCTAGAGATTAGCAACCTTTGTCTTTCGACTCAAAGATAATGTTATTATTCATAACTACCAGGTTTGTTTGGATGTTTGCTCTAATAAAAGTGACCTCACAACATTTATCATCCTTTTTTTAACAACTAGATAGAAGATCTGGGATCTAATCTAGGCTTCTTTCCTATTTGTTTTTGAAGGTTTGGTGTGTGTGTATAGTTTTCAAGCTTTAAACTAGTATATCTTGATCTAAAAGATAAGACAGTGCTTTTGCAATAGTTTACTCGATCTCTATCCTTCAGTTTACCCTACCTAATTGGATTATAAAGCCAACTATAATATTTTTAGTGGTTGTTGAGTTTGTTTGGATGATAGTTTTTCTATTCCCAAAGGAGGTGAACTCATGGTTCTGGACTTGATCTTTTTGGCCAAGGAAATCCTAATATTAGTGGCTAGGTGAAAGTACTGGGACCTTATCCAAGATTTTTTTAGTTTGGATTTTCATGGTATGGTGTATGTTAGTTGAGATCGAGTATCAAACCAGGATATCCTGGTCAGTAAGAAAAGTCATAGTCTTCTTATTAGTTTTCCCATTTTTATTCTTCTATTTCTCCATGTTTAGATGGATTTTAGTATTATTATGGGAGGTTGGCATGTTTTCCTTCCCTTAACTCAGCTTTCTAAAGTGTTTCACTAGTTCTCTGCTCTTGGGATGGCCCTGGGTTTGATCTTAAATTCTCTAAGTTAGAAGCCCCTATGGAAGAATGGCATGGACATGGGGATTTTGCCTTTTCCAAGCTGTCACTTTTAGACTATTGGTTTCATTAGTGGTTAGCCATATGGTTGTTGGACCATTTTTATTTATTGTATGGGCTTTGATTATAAGAATTCAAATTATATTTTTTTACCTTTTTGGGGATGTTTGATGTCACATCCACCTTGATGGACTTGAGCCACTAGATTTCAAAATTTAGATGTTAGGAATGATCATGTACATACGATATGTCTATCCAAATTGGTGGCCTCTAATTTTTTGTTTTTTGTTTATCAAAATTATTGGTTTCTAAAAAAACTTTTGATGACTTGAGATTTTGATTGATCATTTATTTTATAACTCAGATCCCCTTGGGGGTCCTTTATCAATTTACAATTCTATTTGGGGACCTTGGCTCCCTTGTGCCAAGGTTAAAAATGATCTTTTCTTTGCTTATTTTTGAGCTCTGCTAGGCTACAATTCTTAGAGGAAAGATAAACCCTCTAACTATAACTCTATTATATGATGACTATGTGGATGACCTTTATGGTAGAAGACCTCTCTCTCAGCTGGACCTCCTAGTGTGTAGTGCCCTCCATAAAGACATGACAAAGGGGGATCACCCTTCGAGCTTTATTTTATAGCTTCTCCTTGGTTTCGATTTCCTATTTTTTATTCTCACTTTGATTTTATAGTTTTTTTTCTTTTAGATCTTCGGCCCTGTTATTGTCCTATTTAAACTATTATACTGCACTTTGGTGGTTCCAAGTCCCTATAAAACCTAGCTTTTACCCTATCAAATAAAAGTTATTGTTGATAAAAATTTAAAATAGCCTAATGTTAAGTCGTTAATCAAAAGGAGTTTCTTGGTTAATGATTATGATGACATTAGTTGCATTTTTATTGGGAACATCATTTGTGTTTCATTATTAAATAATTAAGTGAGACATCATAGTGTTTGATAAATATTTACTAAAGCTGATGCCAATAGTTATATTTTTTATCCTATGAATCTAACCACTAGTTATAAGTTTAAATTCTTTGGTAATGGTTATTATGTTTAATGGACTTGTTATTATAGTCAATGGCCTAGTTTTGTTTTCACTTTAGTCGACATATCTTTAAATTATATAATGTTAATAAATTTTATAAAAGTTGATGCATGGATATTAATCGAGGCTATTGTTTCATGTATAGTTTGCATGGATATTAAAATTGTTATTTTATTTGTTTAAGGATGGAAATTTTGAGATAATTAGGGTTAATCTGGCATTGGCTTAGTGTTAAAACATACCATCTTGAGAAAGGTATAGTTTTGTTTGGTTTGCATGGAGAAACACCTAACTCTATGGAAGTGCATTGTGAGTTTATTAATGATGGTGAAATGATTAGAGAGTTTTGTGGCATGTAATTAGCATGCAGATGGATACAATTTAAAAAGGGGAGGCCATGGGGACACGATTGAAAGATAGAGGAATAGAGAGGAGGTTTGAGCTAGTTTGGAAGGGTAAAAACAAATCTTGAGGAAAAGGAAACCAGGTTGGTTTGCCATCCAAAAAACTAGTTATATTTCTCCTACCCTAGTCAAAATGATTATACCATCATGTACTCTATGCAAAAATATATGACTACATTTTGATGAATATATTTTGTGTGTTTTTGAGAATTTAAATGTACCAAATATTTGAGATGGGTGTGGTTTTAAAACTTAGAAAACCATGTATAAGATGTTGGGTCACATCGTTTTACTATTAGCCTTAATACAAACTTTTTTATGTCAATTTTGCATACTAAAAAGAGTTACAAATATATTGTGTTGAATATTGTGCAAGTGGGTCATTTTAATTCAAGTCAAGATGTTGAGTAGATACCCTAGTAGGATACGATTGGGATGGCTGGTTGAGATAAATCCTTGAACTAGTTGAAACATTTTCTACTTAACCACAATAAACCCTTATTAAACACAATGAAGAGTGTAGGGTCTCAATTATTTAATGGGCTAACTTAGATATATTACATAGAAGTATAAATCCAAATTTGAAACTTGTTTTGGGAACAAGTTTTAAAGTATAAACATAGGTAGATGAGTATTGATGATAATATACACATATTTATTTCACAGTTAAATATTAGGAAGTCATGAGTAAAAATACATTAATGTATATAATTTTAATTCTACTTAGGTTTTTGGTTATTTTTATATAGTATTTATTGAGCATACTAAAGTTTATATACATGTATGTAAGATTAAGATTTATAGTTATAACCAAGCTTGGGTTAAATTCATTTTATGAGACTTATTTTTAAATGATTAAAAAGGTATACATATACAAGGGTATAAATATATACCAGTTATAGGTCTATGAGGAATTTTTAGATGACCTAAAAGTGTGTGTGTGTATACTGATGAATATATATACTTAGCTCTGTGAGAGTTTATGGTTCTTATTTTCATATATACAAGTTGAGTTGTATTATATTAGAGGCTTTTGGAAATAAATACATTGGCTATGTTATACGAAAACTATCATTCCTAAAAATTAACACCCTTACATAAAGTTTGATAGGGCTGTGTATTCAATTAAATACTAATAATTATGAGGCATTTATAAGTATAAGGATAGAATCATAACCTCATAGTATCCACTATATTTTAGACTCGATGGAGTTGTTTAATGCAGAGGGCTGAGTTAGATAGTTAACTGTGTGTTTATGGAATTTTATTAGTGAGAATCGATTAAACCTTAATTGTCAAATAATTATAGTTGGCTGAGTTTTAGTATATAGTATTATACATTACATTACAAAACATAAAATGCTACACATAACGACATAGTACTCAGTCAAGTTTTTAGTTTGAGTTTCTCTTTATTAGGAAGAATAAATGGTAATGAATAAAGGATTGATTGGTTATATGCGCTACTTTATTAAGGACATGGTTTTGTCCAAATGAAGTATAACATATAATAAGCCTATTTATTCTGATTGTTGATTTAATTAGTTCCACAAAACTGGGTATATGGTTAATATACATATATACAAGATAATTGTAGATTGTTGACTTAGTTCAAATCTGGGAGTATATCATATAAATATATATACATACTTAGCTAATAAACATTACCTGGTAAAACAAATAAATATGGGTATTTGGATGAGTTTTGATTATGTTTGACTGTTTATGATGAAACATTTAATATGAGGTATTAGAGATGGAATACTAGTCATTTTAATGTTGATTTATAAAAATGAGTTTGTTAATATACTTTCAGTATGTTGTTATTAAGCTATGAATTTATTTTAAAGGGTAATTTAATGTTTTAGTAAAGGATTTCAACATTTTATAAGAACCTATAAGGACCTATTTAATCCATCTCAAGGGTCTAAGGTCTAACATGTACGGAACTCTAACTATTGTTCACTTACATATTTTAAAACTTGCTTCTTTTGACCGTTGGAAGGTCCCTATACATAGTTACAATAGTTATGCTTGTATAAAACTTGTAATTTTAAATGAGGAGCCTATGATGAATGTTGGAGAGGCACAATTTCAAATAAAATAAAGGAAAAACCCCTAGTTTTGCAAATTGGTACCTATGGGCCCCTATTTTTTGTTTTTCTCATTGTATAATCCTGATTGTGTAACTATCATGAAAGAAATGGCAATGGAATAATATTTAAATTTATTATAAAGGATTAGTTGAGTTCATTTAATTTACTTTGATGTTATTTGAATCTTTAATTACTTGAAATATTTTGTTTATTTCCCAACAGTGACACAGTCCTATAGAACACATTATTTTCTTGCACAGTCAAAGAGAAAACAAGTTAGAAATATTGAACAATGGATTGGTAAAGGATTTACGAGGGTTAGAAGAGTTTTGAGAGACTAATAAAAATATTAAACATCTTTATAATATTTTTAAAAGTCCTTATATCACTCATAAACTATTTGTTTATGCTCTCGGGTCTATATAGGGGTGGGAAAGCCCTAAACTTGGGTTTTAGTGATTTAAGCAGTTGTAACCATCCAAACTTGCTAAAATTTTGTAGTATTATGTAATTAAAGGTGATATAAGTGATTAATAATGTTTTATACCTATACGGTCCTTGTGGTATTGACTTTCAAGGACTGTGTTGTAAAATCCTACAAATAGTCTTAATTGGAGAGTCTTAGGGCTAGAAAGGTGGTCTAAACTTAGAGTTAGACCAATAAAACTTGTAGGAGGGTGAATATTGATAGATACCTATAAATATCCTCAAAATATCTTGTCTAATAATTTTTTTTTGTGTAAGTCCAAAAATAAGAAAAAAAGGCTACTAGATTGGTCTAAAGGGCTAAGAAAGTGTGTAAAGAAGGCATAGTTGAGACTTTCTCTTAAGTTGCTCTACATCAAACACATGGGTTATAGTTTTTCACTCTTAATTATCGCACTATAATTATCTACCCATCTATGAGAGGAGGTCCATTCCTTTATTGGGAGATGGTGCAAGGGACTGATGGTCTGTGGTTAGTGTGGAAAAGCACTCAGATGATGATCTCCTTCCTTGCAACAATACTACACTTGAGATTACAAATGGATACTTAAGCTAGTTGAGATTCATGCTCCATGGATCTTTATATCATTGTATTATTATTATTGAGACATTATTATTGCTGAAACTATACTATTTATTCATTTATATTAGTGGTTGTAATGTTGTATCAGCCATGGCTGAAATTGTAATAGTACTTCTATGAAATAAATGTAGTATTTATTATATATTCAACATTGTACCTTTTTTGATATATAATTGTTATGGTGATCATTAGCTAAATGGATTAGCTATATACCTTTAAGAACGTTAACTAAAAATAATACATTTAGTTAAAAATCACTTATTTATGTTTCATTGTGGTGAAATGTGTTAGATGGATACGTGTAATTATTTAAAGAAATTTTTTTTCTATTCTAGTAAAAATCTAGTGGGGTTGTTATAGCCTTAATCAACTATACAAGCATGAAACATAAGAACACAAGAAGATGCAACATATGTGTGGGAAAACCTCAAGGGGATGAAAGCCTACTGATATATGCAAATGGACTACATTCCTATAAGATAAACATCACTTTAGTGAAACACCCACTTCTCATGGAGGACCAACCCCAACTAGCTAAGCACCAACTCAACTAGGCTTTAGCAAGCACCCACTTGCAAGGAAGAACCAGCCCCCTTAGATGACTCATCACCAAATTACCCACCTAAAACACCTGATCACCTTAATAATACCTTATTACTTATATAATAGATGATGATATCCTTTATCAGCTCTTCACATGCTTCTATCCCTCTCAAAATAGCCTCTAGCCTTCTTCGCTCAACTAGCCCTCTTCTTGACTTGTTTAAGTTATATGACCTTGATCCTCATAAATAGAACCTCTATCAAAGATTCATCACTGATCCTATATGCTCTTATGATGGTCTATGAGACTTTATTTTTCTCACCAATGTGTTATGTTATTCACTCACACTCTACTCTTAATAGACCTAAAAATGCTTAGCATTTATACAAGTCTCATGCTCTCACACACCTTAGTCGGCAATGCACCTTTAAATTATTAGGTTGAACAAAAAATGATTCTTAGGACATATCATAGACATTGATAAAATGTGATTTGAGTCCCTTTAGGTCTGAGCTTTCTCATGTGGGCCTTATCTCGCCTTTAGGTCTTATGGAGAACTAATCCTTATTAGGTCTATTTAGGACACATTACACTTGGCCTTACTTGGAGAAATTTAAAACCTATAAATGGTAGTAACATGTAATAAGACATTATCCAACTTCATATGAGCTCCAAAACATTTTTTTATCTCTAACCACTACTTGAAGCATGCCATTAGTACTCTTCACTATTAGGCCTATGCATACTTAGAAAGTCTGTCTTGAACAACTAAAGTAAAAACATCATTTTACCAAAAAAACATGGAAAAAAATGATACATATAAATTATAAATGATATTAGGGTAATAACCATATTAATTTTACTCTATAACTCAGGGTATACATGCTTAAACTCATCTCTATAAGATGCTCACTCTGAACTGCCAACTAGCCTTAAAACACAGTCTTAAAAACTCAAACTTATGACACCTTAAAAAAAAACAAGGGATTAAAATGCATGAATATGATATTAAAACATCCTTATAAAAATATAAAATAAAATTATCACAAGGTATAATGGCAACTATTGGTCTTGTAGACCAATTTTCTAACCTTCTCTTACATAGTCCTTACTCAGCCATATAAGCCATTTTGGCTTCAATGTTCCAACTTCTTACACTAACTTCCAAGCCTCTATAAAGAATATATAGGTTATTAAAGTCATAAAAAAAAACCATGTGTATAACATATTTACAATTAGGTCAAATATCCTCCAATACATCACTTCAACTTGCTTATATAGATCTGTTAGTTTACCTTTAAACATAGTCATGGAGATAATGAACTTCAACACCCGTGTAGACACTTTTAGAGTCTTCCAATGTATTTGTATGATATTATGAGATATTTATACCATTATTAGATAAATATATGATATTTTAAAATTAAAATATTATAATTTCAGACCAATCTCATGAACTTGCACCTTCAATGTCTCATCTACACTAGATAGGTCAACTTATGAGCAATATTTTCATCATCTCCACTAACCTTCAAAAAATATATCCAAAATGAAAATGTATAAGAGGTATTTAAAAAAATTTAAATGCACTTTTATTCATCCCTAATATATTATAGCATATCCCTAATCAACTTCTCACTTCTGCTTAGTTTTCTCACTATTTGCACCATTAGGCCTATTAGCGATTAGTCAACTTGTAATACCAGTTTGGTATACTTGATGGATAGAACTTGATAAGAAACCACCATAGACATAAGATAAATTTATAAAGCTTAAAAATTCATCCATTTATAAACTTTTAATTGGTCAAATATAATTACTACAACAAATTTTTGAGAAATAAGGCCTTTCCTATAGGGTCCACTCACTCACTTGACAAACCAATCACACCTAGAGGTGCCCTGGAGAGTTTACTATTGATACTTGGATGAACCATATGAGAATAGGTTTTATAGGCCTCTAATACAAGTGGAAAAATTGGGACATCTTACTTGCTATGGGTGAGCAAACTTGTGAGATGAACCTCTAGATAAGGGCTAGCTCCGTTTGATGTATCATTCAAGCACATGTTCCAACTACTAACACTTTAGGGGGTTGAAAAGAGTTAAGAATAGAATTAAAGTAAGAATAATATATGGATGTGATACACCAAATGTTTTTCTATACTCATACCTTCCATATGTAATTGGAATCAACAACAAGTTACACATACACTTCACTCAATCAACTCTCTCTCTCACATTAGTGTTTCAACATGGGGTCTTAGAGATGACATAGGATAAGAAGAAATAAAAAATAGGAATTATAAGATAATATATTGAATATCATACTCAATTACACCAAAAACCTCACTTGACACTTCTTTTTTACTTGAAAGAAAGATATCATAACACACTAGGTACTAATAGGAGTAACATGTGAAAGGTAAATAAACATCACACTTGCACAAGACCCAAAAATATCATGTAAAATTAGTGAATTATTTGAATGAGGTAAAATTAATTATATTTATTGATTCAAAGCACAAATTTTTTATGGCTTCTCCATACCTAGTAGAGAGAGATCCCAAACAATGGCCAAGAAGGCCCAATTTATGAAACTTGGAAGAAAAAAGAGAGAAGAGAAGTTGAAAAGGCACAAGGACATGGGTAACCATGTGAATATCAGTTAAAAATGCATAAGAGAGAGGTATGGGGTGAGATATTACATGTCATAGGTGTATAATTATCCAAAACAAGTCATAAAGATATTGAAAAGTGGCATAAAACTACCATTTTGGCATGAGAAACTGCCCACCTAAGTTGCCTTTCAAAAATGCCCACATACATATATATGGTCAGGTATGATGATTGATATGATAAATAGGGGTTAAAAAAAAGTCCCCACATTCATTGTATTGATCCCTTAACATACCTATTCTTGTGGACATGCAAAACCATCACTAACAGTTTCAAAAGGGCTCTTTTCCATGCACCTTCTCCACTTGGCATTAAAAACTCATAAAACCTAAAAAATGATCCATGAAAAGAGGTAAAGACACTTTTAAAAGTCTTACATATCATCATTTTCAATAAAAAAACCTTTAAGAGGCCTCCCTAATTTCTTTTCACAACTTTCCCAAGTGTTCACGAGTTTGGCTCACTGGACTGGCTAAAAGTGAAGGTCTAGTTGGGGAAATTATAGGATTATTCATGAGATTAGATGAATTTTTGGAGTTATCACAAGTCTAAATATTCCTTCCAAAGTTTATTTCATCTCATAACTCCTGTAGTTTGCACACCACTCAAAATGGCCAAAACAAGCCCTATTTTTCTCTGATCCATATAGTTAAATACAAAAAAAAAAGGATGTGATCATTATGGAGTTTTAAAAAACTTATATTCATAAATAAGGGTCAAATTCCTCAAATTTTTGGCACTTTTAGGCTCATTTCCACCTCTAGGTCTCAAACAGGGTTTTAGGAGGGTTTTAGAGTAACCAACCTTCTTAATATTTGTTCATAAAGCTAGAATGTTGGAATTCATTAAAAATTAAAATTTTGTATTATTTAGAACCCATAAAAATTATTTTAATATCTCCAGGTCACATTCAAGAGATGATGGAAATTCCAAGCATTTGAAGTTGACCATTTGAGCCATTTTAGGCCTTTCGTGAGGGTTTGGGAACTTCTAAGCCAAGAATTGACCTTATGATGCATTTATTTTAAAAAAAATGGCTCAAAAACCTGTACATAAACCCAAAAATCATTTTCAAATCCTTATATTATTTCCTCAAGATCCAAAAATAAAAACTCACCCTTGTTTGACACTAGGCCTTGACCTTGCCAATAGGTCTACTTGCCATTTAAGACCCAAATTGACACTCCAATGGATTCCTTTGACCTATGATGGATTAAAAACATATAATTTTACCATTAAAACATGTTACAATAAATTTTAAGGAATGTAAAATACCAAAAATGAGAATGACCCCCAATTTGGCTTTTAGGCCTAAGGATTCCCTTCACCCCTAACTACAAACCTCCTTGGTTGGAACAACCTGTATGCTTATAAAACCTAAAGTAGAGTTTTATAAGTTTATTTAGGTCCCATAAATATTATAAAATTATAAAATTTCCCTTTATATCCTTCTGGTTCAATATTTCATCATTTTCCCCAAAATTGGCACCTTCATGCACACTTAAAGTGACCCTACTCTGAGACAAAAAAATGAGTGTTTTTCCTATTATATCATAAAATATTATTATTTTATCATGTTATATATTCCATAATTGTACTATATACCAAAATTTATCTCTCAATTCCTCCATTTGGTCCTCCAACTCTCCAAGATTGCAAGGCAGACTTTTGGGAAAGCATAGTTTGAGGGTAGGCAGGGTATGGACTGTATTAGGAGAGACATGGATTTATTAGAGATTTTTTGTGGAATGTTAGGGATTATATATAATTAAAATAAACTATGTAATCCATATATATCCTTACTTTCCCCTTGAACACCTCTTTTATCTTGAGAAACATGGACTAGGCCTTGACTGCCCACACAGAGAAACTGAATTTTATGCTAGTTGTAGGTTCTTTTAAGTTTGTTTTATGTTTTTTGGAACACAAAAAAAAACTCATTTTTTATTCCAAATCTCAGAAATATGGTAAAATTATCATTTTTTTAAGATAAACTCACTCTCTTGTACTAGTTCACTACTCTCTTGCACTTGTTCACCCTTACTCTCAAGATTAGGCCATGCTCTTTAAGGATTGAGACATGCCCTTAAGACCCTGGATGTAGGTTATGGTTGAATCTTGGTTTTATTTTTTTAAGATAATTTATTCACATTTACTAGGTCATAATACTCTACATGCTTTGATCTTTTCTAAAAAGTCTTCAAACCCACAATTTCATGTTTAGGTCCTTAACTAGTACTCCTCTGCCCTTTACTGTCACAGTCATGGTTTGTCATGCCTGCAGGTGTAACTTGACAAGAATTAGGCCTAGTTAATGTTTTATATGGGTTAATCCTAAGTTATTTTAGTTAACTTATCACTTATGACACTTTTATCCTCTTTAATAACTCAAACAAAGGTCTAAATTCCAACTTTCACCTCACTGCCTATATACCTTTGTCTGTGTTTTGTGATTCCAGGCTGCATGTAGGTCTGTTGGGGTTCTTTAAGGTAATGTTATTTATTGGATATAGGAAAATATTATTTAGGTGTAGTGTCCTACAAGTGTCTATCTTCACCTCAAACCTTCAAATTAGATCATTATATTCCCTATTTGAAACAAATTCTTACTAAGGCATGTTGTAGGTGTGTTCCTAGGCCTGTACAGATAGGGGAAGGTATTTGGGGCACTTGAAACATCAACTTCACTTTTTCTGTATCACCTTGGTAAATTATTTCTATTTGGACTTGTTTTAATGATTTAAACTTGGTGTCATAGTTTATAACTTCCATATGAGGTGCAAAATCAACTTTTTTAACCATACCCTGTAGATATCACTATCATAATTCAGTGATTTTTGACAACTTTTGAGGCTTAGAAACTCCATATTCCATTCCTATTTTTTCCCCTAAAATTGGTAAGGTTATATTATGTGGACAAGGATACAAAATAAATCAATTATGACATTAAAAATACTTTTTGAAACCAACATACATCATTCTAAAAAGCCTTCAGGACCTCTGTTTGGTCAAATTTGGGACCGAGAACCCAAATACAGTCAGCTCATCTTTTGAAGTGGAAACTTCTTCTTAGCATAACATATTAACTTCATGGTATGAAATAAAGGATCCTTGGATATTATATGTGTTAAACATGAGTTCTATCATGAATTTACAACACTCATACTTCCGTACAATCCTCCTGGAGAATGTGATTGCTAGCATTCTATGGACAAGGCAGTGAACAAGGAAACTAGGCAATTCTAGCCTTGAAAGAGTTGATAGTTTGATACCTCACCATTGAAATTTGATGAAATAACCTTGTATACATGAATCCAAGATTATTTAACACCTCATATTTCTCCTCCCATGTTGCAAAACTCATATTTCTCATACATGACTATCAACTTAGAAAATAAGCATAATTTAAACTCTTCTTCAAGTGGCATTGAAATAAAAGTGTTGGTGGCTGAATCACCATGGTGAGGACCTGATTAAAACATAAAAACACCTCATAAAACTCACATATATCCTTGGGAATTTAAAAATAAGAAACATATGCACAACCATACCCCTCTTGGATGCAATTCCATAAAAAGATACCTAAAGTGTAAAAAATTGTTAATGAAGGAGAAGACACCAATATGAGATTTATTTATATAGATGTGAATTTCAATAAAATTTCTATCAACTTGTAAAAGCATTTTCATTAACTCCATCTGTAGCTCTCATGGTGAGTGTTTGAACTTGCCCTTGGCTTGCCAATGGAGAAAGAAGAGAAATAAGTGGAAAATGTAATTTTTTGTGTAATAAATGAAAACCAAATGTGGATATGACCTGTGGGGATGTGAAAAATCACTCCACCATGTTTTTTTTCTACCAAGGACCTTGAGAAGTTTGTACAAGTACTGAAAAAGGCCTATTTTTAAGGGAAAACTACTTCTTGCCTAATGAACCTGACTTATAACTATCCATTAACATGATCCTAACATTACCCATGTTTAAAATAACCTTGGTGTCAAATTTTATGGCATAAAAATAAGTAAAAGTCATTTAATAGGCCAAAAGGTGGCTAAAAGACCCTTTTTTTCACATGAGACTCAATAAATGACTAGTCTATGACTTGTGATCACATTGAAACATGATAAATTCCATATTAGGACAAATTAGACACAAATGAACCTTTGAATAATTTTGACCATAGTTGACCATGGTTAACTAGGTCAATTCAAGGGAAATGAACTTAGACAAAGACTAGGATAAGACCAAGTAAGGTATATAGGACAATATGAGACCCCATAAGATGTATGCAAACCTTCTTGAAAAGTTTAAAATGATAGGGGTTGACCTCATTTGACTAAAATTAAAATTTGGTCAATATTTAATACAACCTCAAATCACTTAACTAGTCATGCCAAACCATTATAAGCACTTTAAAACAAGTTCTTTCACATTGGGTCACTATTAGGGTTCTTTGAGGGTTTAAACCATATTATAGTCTTAATGATCATTCATAAATCTTAGCCCCTTATTCTAGAAACCAATGCTTGGAAATTTGAGCTAGGACCCTTACCCATCTACCATGAATAGATTAGGTTCTCATGTAGAGGTTACATTTGCCAATCAACACTTGAAAGTTCTTCTCGGTTTGAGAACCCTTCATTTTATGCACATGAGAGACCTTAAAACACTATTTCTTGTCTTAATGTAAAAACCATGACCTCAAAATTTGTGAAAATTCTTGAAATAATGTACCATACCTTTGAAAACACTCACCTTCTCACACATGCCTTAGAAACTGATCCTGATACCCCATCTAATCACCATCTGTCTCTCTTTGCTCTTAAGGCCTTGACCTGCAAATCACTTTAGGCCTTCAAAATAACCTTCTAGATACTGTCCAAGTTTCCAAAACCTCATATAGATGTCATAAAACCTATTATCATACTCAACCACTTACATACATTATTCATATGCCTTGACAATACCTCATGACACCTCATAAGGTTAGGAAGGGTCTAGAACTAGTCTAGTTGCATGCTAGGTCTATAGGTACGACCCTTGTAGGCTCATTATAAGACTCTCATGAGTGATCTAATGAATCATATGCATTATAAAACAACCTCATATATTCTCTTATGCCTCTATGCATCCATCTCATTATGTCACCATGCTCAAACCTTCTCACTAGGTATGTTCATGCTATGACTAGTGCCATGACTAGGTTCCTCAAGCATTTGGAGTTTGACAACTGATCTTTGAAACAATCATTGATTATTCACCTTGATAACATGCCTTTCATGCTCCTTATACAATATCATCCCTATGTACATACCTCTACATGCTCATCATGCACATGCTCATGATATGAATATGCTTGTTATGACTAGGCTTCTCAAGAACCTTGTATTCAAGGACTGGTACTCAAAAATGAATATCTTGTACTAAACCTTAAAATAAACCTCAAAATAATCTTTAGGTTTGTTTAAAATTCTCTCTCAATAGAGAGACAATAAGTTGCCTTCAAATTCTCTCAGCACATGGCTTCTTTGTCACATATCACTTCATCATGCATCTTTAGCAGATGTAGCTTGACATCAATGAAATCAAACTTGACCTTGAAATCAATGATAAAAATTCTCAATAAACTCCCCCTTTGTCATTGATGTCAAAACATTCTTCAAACTGATCATTCTCAGTGCCCCCAATCTAGTCAAACTCCCTTCTTCAACTTTCTCCCCCTTTAACATTAATGACAAAGGGTCTTTAATGAATTTCCATATGGAATCACACCTTCTTGAAACATAGGTTATGAATAAACACAAGAACATTCTCCCCCTTTATTTGTTGCATCACTCCTTTAGATGAACTTAGAACATAAGTCCACTTCTTAATCATAGATCAAGCTCAGTCATCAACCTGAATAACTCCCTCTCAATCCAGGCATCCACCATGATTCTACTAATAGAAGAGTGTCTTCATGACGCCTAATGAAGTCACCCATTTACATAGAGAACTAAAAGATCACAAGTTTAGAATATTCCTAGATATCCATGTTCTCACATGATTGTATGTCCTTCAATGCCCTTTTAATATTGATTGGCATTATAGGTTTAATCTCTTCATCATCTATTTGGTTATTAATGTTAACTAAAAATAGACATTCCTGACTAGATTTCACATTTGAAGTATGTTCTATCATAATAAATAATCCACTTGAGTTTGTAGAATAACCATGACTCATATTTTCTATCTTTGGTTTTCATACATTCATTTGCCTTATTTCTTGCATTATAGGAGCTTCAAACTTCCTATTTTGACTTGATAACCTTCTAATTCTATTAGGACATACTTTTTCAATGTGTCCTACCTTATGACAACTATATCAAACCACCTTATACATACCTCTTGACTGATGTGAACTATGACTCCTTCCATAGTCCCATGAGTACTCATTCTTGGAGGGTGTTCTACATTCTCTTACTCTATGACCAAACTAACTGCACACAAAACAATAAACATTGAATGAATTTACATACCTTATAACATTGAATTTTTTGATAGGTCTTTGCATGTTGACCTTCTTATCTTTAATAGCCTTCTCTTTGACTTGAGCTACCACCTTTTGGTCTTCTTTGAAACCAAGACCTATCTTGTCACTTGCAGACTTTTGAATACACAAGATATCATCTAGAGCCTTAGTGCTCTTTTCAAACTTCACAAAGATCTTCACCTTTCTAGATGATTGATCCAACTTAACTTTTAGGGATTCTACTTTAGTTTCATACCTGATGTATTCTTCCTCTTTAGCCTTTAGGCTTGTATTGACTACCTCCATTTGTGCCTCAACTTGATTGATGATCTCCTCATACTCCTTGAAAGTGTTACTTAACCTTTCCTCAAACAAGCCAATTTGCTCCTCATAGTCCTTAACTAATGATATTAGTTTGCGATTCTTTCTTCTTTAGAACTTCAAATCCTCTAGGGAACTTACCAACTCTGCCTTAAAGTTCACTTCAACTTCTTCTTCATCTGATTTTACATCAACCATAAGGCCTTTCCCACTCGAGCAATCCTCATTGTCTGATTTTATGGCCATGAACAAGGTTTTATTATTATCATGTTTATGTTCATGACTACCATCATCACTATTATATTCAATTGAGTCACTTATATGAAAAGAGTTATCTTCTTTAGTGTAGAAGTTTTTCTTATTCTTGAAAGTTCCTTTCCTACCTTCATGCTTCTTGAACTCCTTATTTTTTTTAGACTTATAGGCCTTCTTGTCATCTCCATGTTGTTCATAATTTTCTTTATTATGCTCAAATTTATCCTTGTCAAGACACTTGGATGAAAAGTGGCCAATCTAATCATAGGTGAAACATTTGAAGTGTAACTTACCCTTGTACTTAACTGAGCCAAACCTTAACTTCCTAGTAAACATAGCTATGAGTTCATCATCATCAACATCTGAACATACCCCATCCTTTAACTTCTTAGCCTTTGAATTCTTTTCAAATTTTAAAGTTGATTCCTTATTGAGAGGTCTTCCTTAATTTGTTCTCATCTCATAAGCAGTCAAGATGCCATGAAGCCCATCCATCTCTAGCTTGTCCAAATATTGCATCTCCTCTACTGTAGATACCTATAAATCAAACTTAGGAGTTAGTGATATTAATACCTTTTGAACAATTATAGACTATTTCACTTCTTCTCCTAATCTTCTAATGACATTGATAACTTCATTAACCCTCAACAGGTAAGATGTAATAGTTTCATCTTCATTCATCTTCAAGCTTTCAAATTATCTTCAATGGGTCTATAACTTGGCCATATTCACCTTGGTGTCTCCTTAATATATAGTATTCAATTTGTCCAATATATCTTTAGATAATTTATAGTGCATTACCTTCACAAGATCTACCTCTGATAGGCCAAAAAGAATGGCATTCATTGCCTTGGAGTTATTTTTATTAGCTTTCTTACCTACTGCATCAATTGGTGGAATATGAGGAGCACTATAGCCATCCAAAAATGACTACCAAATATCATGACCTTTAGACATAAAATATATCTTATCCTAAAATTATAAATGGCATAATTATATCTATTGAATAATGGAGCTTTACTGGTATAAAAACCACCTTGAGCTTGTTGACTAGCCATCCTTGCTTTTAGGATCTCCTTTAGGTTTTTAGACCTACTTCAAATGACCAAGCTCTGATACCAAATGTTGGAAGAAAAATGACTGAGAGGGGGGGGTGAATCACTATTCAAAAATGTTTCTTACAATTCCACTTAAGTATTCATGAGCATTCATTCAAGCATGTGAATCAAACAATGCATAATTAATCAACTATACAAGCATGAAACATAGGAACACAAGATAACACAACATATGTTTGGAAAAACCTAAAGGGGATGAAAACCCATTGATATATACACATTTAATATAGTTATATAAGACAAACATAACTTTAGTGAAGCACCCAATTCACATAGAGCACCAATCCCAACTCACTAAGCACCAACTCAGTTAGGCTTTAACAAACACCCACTTGCAAGGAGGTACCAACCCCCTTAGATGAATCAACATTAGATCAACCACCTAAAAAACTTGATCACCTTAAATATATCTTATTAATTATACAATAGATGATGACCTCATTTCTTATATCTTCACACACTTATATCCCTCTCAAACTAACCTCTAGCCTTCTTCACTGAACTAGCCCTCTTCTTGACTTGTTTAGGTTATATGACCTTGATACTCATATGCAAAACCTTTTTCAAAGATTATCCTATATGATATTATAATGGTATATGATACTTTATTATGCTCATCAATGTGTTCTCTTATTTTCTCACACTCTACTCTTAATAGGCCTAAAAATGCCTAACATTTATACAAGTCTCATGCTCTCACACACCTTAGTCAACCATGCACCTTTGCCTTCTTAGGTCAGCCATGAAATGGTTCTTAAGAAATATAATATACATGGATAAAATGTTCTTTGAGTCCCTTTAGGTCTAACCTTTCTCATTTAGGCCTTATCTTGCCTTTAGGTCTATTTAGGACACACTATACTTGGCCTTACTTAGAGCTCTTTCAAACCCCTCACATAACAAGAACACATGATAATACAATAAAATAGAGCTTAGAAAACTTAATTTGAGATCCAAATCATTTTTTTACTCCAAACACTACTTGAAGCATGCCATTAGTACTGTTCACTATTAGGCTTGTGCATACTCAAAAAGTTTATCTTGAACAACTGAAGCAAAAACATAATTTTACCAAGAAACCATGGAAAAAAGTCATATATAAATAAGGTAGATGACCTCAGGGTCATCACCATATGATTTTTACTTCACAACTCAGGGTACACAGGCTCAAACTCATCTCTGCAAGATGCTCACTCTAAACTACCAACTAGCCTTAAAACATAGACTTGAAAACATAAACTTCTGACACCTGGAAGAACACAAAAAAGGGATTCAAATACATGAATATGATCTTAAAACATCCTTATAATAATATACAATTAAATTATCACAAGATCTAATGATAATTATTGGTCTTGCAGACCAATTTTCTAACCTTCTCTCACATAATCATGGAGATAATGCCATGTGTATCACATATTTCAACTTAGGGTAAAGAGCCTCCAACACATCACTTCAACTTATATAGATCTACCAGTTTACCTTTGAACACAGTCATGGAGATAATGACCTTCAACACTTGTGTAAACACTTTCAAAGTCTTCAAATGTATTTGGATGATCTTATGATATCTTTTGACCATTTTCAGATAGATAGATGATATCGTGAAATTTTAATATTGGTCTTTCATACCAATATCATGAACTTGCACCTTCACTATCTCATCTGCACTAGATAGGTCAACTTATGAGCAACATTTTCATCATCTCCGCTAACTTCCAAAAATTCTATCCAAAATGAACATGTATTATAGGTCTTGAATAACTTATCCATACACTTGTATTCATCCCTAATCCATGATAGCACATCCCTAATCAATTTCTCACTTGTGCCTGGTTTTCTCAGTATTTGCACCATTAGGCCTATCAACAACTAGTCAACTTGTAAGATGAGTTTAGCACACTTGATGGATAAAACCTGATCATAAACCACTATGGACATAAGATACAAGTCTCAAGCTTAAACCTTAATCATTTATCAACTTTGACTTGGTCAACTTTGGCTATTACAATAAATCTATGAGAAACAAGGCCTTTCCTATAGGGTCCACTCACTCACTTGATAAATCAATCACACCTAGAGGTGCATAGGATAGTTTAATAAAACCTTAAATAAATTAACTAGTCATACTAAACCATTATGATCACTTTAGAATAAGTTATTTCATATTGGGTCACTATTAGGGTTCTTGAGGGTTTAAACCATCGTACAATCTTAATGATCATTCATAGTTCTTAGCCTCTTATTCTAGAAACCAATGCTTGGAAATTTGATCTAGGACCATTACACATATACCATGAATATATTAGGTTCTCATGAAGAGGTTACATGTGCCAATGATCACTTGAAATTTATTCTCAAGTTGAGAACCCTTCATTTTGTGCACATGAGAGACCTCAAAAAACATTTTATTGCCTTAATCTACAAACCATGACCTCAAACTTTGTGAACATGATTGAAAAAATTTACCATACCTATAAAAACACTCACCTACTCACACATTCCTTGGAAACTAATCTTGATGTTCCATCTGATCACCATCTCTCTCTTTTCTCTCTAGGCCTTGACATGTAAATCACTTTAGGCCTTAAAATTGACCTTATAGCTACTATTAAAGTTGTCAAAACCTCATATACATGTCATAAAACCTTTTACCATGACCAAACATTGACATACATTCTTCATAAGCCTTGAAAATACCTCATGACACCTTATAAGGTTAGGTAAGGTCTAGAACTAGTCTAGTTGCATGTTAGGTCTATAGGTCCTACCCCTATAGGCTCACACTAAAAATATCATGAGTGATCTAATGCCTCATATTTATGTTCAAATAACCTCATATAGTCTATTATGCCTCTATGCATCCATCTCACTAAGTCACCATCCTCAAACCTTCTCATTGGGTCTCTTCATGCTATGACTAGGTTCCTCAAGAATTTGGAGCTTGACAACTAATATTTGAAACACTCCTCAATGATTATTCACCTTGATAAAATTAATTCATGATCCTTATAAAATATCATACCTTAGTACATACTTCTCCATGCTCATCATGCACATGCTCATAACATGACTATGTTTCTCAAGAACCTTGTACTCAAGGACTAGTACTTAAACATACCTACCTTATACTAAACCTTGACGTCAACCTTATGAGAATAATTATGTTGCCTTCAAATTATCTCTCAATAGAGAGACAATAAGTTTCCTTCAAATTATCTCTTGTCACATGGATTCCTTGTGGCATATCACTTCATCATGCATATTTAATAGATGTAGCTTGACACCAATGACATCAACCTTGACCTTGACATAATGAAAACACTTCTCATCAATTTTTTCCCTTAAGCCTTCATGTTTCATCTACTCATCCACCTTTTTATCTATATTTATCTCCATTTATAGGTACAAGAGTTGGATATTGAGCTAGAACATGGATCTTGTACACTATTCATGCATAACCATCACTATATATATCAAATGGTTATCACAAGTATGATTCCCCACCCTTTTCTTTATATGTTTAATGGGTAATTCATAGCCTTACTACTTCTCATAATTAGACTACTCATACCTTTAGGGAAAATGTAATGCTTATTTTGATAGTATGACAAACCTGATGATTTTGGTCTAGTATGCGAAGACCTATTACCTTCATTTTAAGCATTCTCCCCTCTTATATCTATTGAACTACCCTCCAAGTGGATAATCAACATCACCACCATGATTTTTAAGATATTTTTACATTGCCTTAGTGCACTTTGTGCATTATTTGAAAATTCATGATGCCACAACTTGTGACCATTCTTTCGATCCTATTATATAGTTAATGTCTAGTTTCCTTAACCTTCACTTAGTTTGGCCTTAAATTTTAGGTTCATTATACCATTGAGTGACCCCATGTCACTCTTTGGTACTCCTCACTATCATGTAGGTTCCACACACACACACACACACACACACACACACACACACACACACACACACACACACACACACACACGAATCTAGGAAAGAATATTCCATAAATAATTCTTAGACAATTTTCATAATCTATCTTTTATCTCACCATTGCTCAACATATTAGCTCCTATTACTTCATATAACTATCTACATTAGGTTTATTGTATCTACAATGATCATATTGGCATTATTCTTATTTTTTCACAACTTTTATGCTACTCCACCACATTTTCATGGGCATTACTCTTAGAATGTTAATATAGTTTGGTCAAATAATCACTAGACATCTACTATAAATCAATGATATGTCCTTCCTCCCACAATAACTCCTCAAAACTTGGAATCCTTGAAAATGTATTAGTATTCTCTTCATATGCCTCTTATATAGTGACTATGAGGGAGACTTACTTGGTAAGGTCAAATTTATTTATATTACATATTGCTATCTTTACATATTAAGGTTTTAGGCTCATATATTTTCTTTAGCATATTAGATTGCAGTGGGGTTTATATTTTTATTTGTGTTCATATTATTTCATGTGGGAATCATAAAGTCTTGAATAGTGCATTTTCTAACCCTCCTTTCATTAAAATATAGAAAAATATAAACATATTAGTTATATCTTTTGGTTCGATTAAATTATTTTTATCTTATTACATTGCATGCTTTACTTTCATTTATCATTGAAAACAATATAAACCAAGATATATATTGTTTTTTGTTGGACCTAAAACATTCAAAACCTCGTATCTATCTCTCTTTGTTGTGATTCTAGCAAGATATTTAATATTTAGTTTATAATGGTGCATCTTGTCACAATAATTCTTAATCACTATAAGATATATATAAAAACCCTTGGTTGTTAATTTATTTATTTTTAGCCCAAATTGTTAGGATTTTTATGTTCATCCACATTTTTGCATCTACATACTCAAAGATTTAAAGGAACAAGGAGAAGGATAAGAGTTG
Organism: Torreya grandis; assembly: GCA_037957365.1. Classification (NCBI taxonomy): domain Eukaryota; kingdom Viridiplantae; phylum Streptophyta; class Pinopsida; order Cupressales; family Taxaceae; genus Torreya; species Torreya grandis. Next base: position 1,092,507 of record JARHVA010001255.1, on the reverse strand, counting down.
TGATATTGATGAGAATAACAAAGATAATACTTTCAATTTTGAAGTTTGAAAGGACATGGAAAACTTTAAGGATGTTAATAATGAAAAAATAAAATAAAATGGTACATTGCATAGTGAATTAAAAATAAAATTGAATTGTATATTTGAATAATACACTTTGATAATTCATTCAAACCAATTTAGTATTATTATCTATCTAGCCTGCAAATCTCATTTTATCGATTTGTGTATTCAATCTAGGATAAGGATTTATGATGTGAGTTTCATATTGATATCTCAAAGTATGATTATTTTTTCTTAGGGATGTATCTCTTAAAACCATAGATGGTGAGAATCTCTATACTACTCAATTTATATTCACTCGATAATGAGTGTTGATAAGGGGTATCTTGATTACTAATTGCTTAGCTATTTTTTATTAGACTCTTTATCTAAAAATATTTGTCTATTTCAAATTAATAAAATTTTAAAATAAGTTATAAATATACCTTCATAATATTAATTTTTTGGTGTCTTATCCATTAAGATTATGAGTCAATTTTCCATGGTGAGATTAAAAGTAAACTAAGAAGAATGAGGTAGATATACATAAGCAATCACTATAAATATCATAACCATATAGCCAAAACTTGTGTTTGCACAAATTAAAATTCTCAAGACTATAAATTATTGATCCTAAGACTTAAAAAATAGAATTTTATACATTACATCAATTTTGTTGCAAGATAAAATTAAAAAATACACAATTTGGAGGCAAACTGTAGCATAACAACTTGAAAAGATATGTAAAACAGGAGATGCATAATCAAAATACAAATATATCAAGAATTTTTAGACTACCACATTACAAATTTTGAGGATCAATGGTCAGCCTAAGTGAAAATTTAAGGTAAAACTATAGAGCCTATCACTGTTCCTAACAAAGGCTAACTTCTCTACTTGCTCTACTTTAACAAAACTTGACCTATAACATAAATAATGGACCAACTAAGGGATATTGTCATAAATGAGAAAAAACACAAGTAAAATATTATAAAAAATTAAAATGATAATATACATGTAGATTAATTTTTATCGACCTATATGGAGTCTTTGAACCTACTATTTATAATTGCTCAATCAAATTTGGAAGAAAAAAGTGTTAACTACTTTTGAGTGTTAATTTGAATATAAAAATGTCCTTCTTGTTTTCTATTTTAGTGTTGTTAAGTGGATGATGGGTGTCTTGGAGGTGATGGGAATTAATAGAGAAGATTATTCCAATCCAATTTTGCTAGGTTTATGACTTTTCTCATAACCACAATTGCCATGAACATATTTTTAACAAAGAGGAAATAAATTCTTTATAATGGAACTCATGGTGACATGGGAAAACATGATTAGGGTAAAAAAATATAAAATAACTTAGGCATTATTATTTAATCCTCTAGTATTTGTGCATGATAGTTACCATATTGTTTTAACTTATTCAATAATGAAGGAAAAATGTTGTTGGGAGGGACTCAAAGCACTCTACCAAAAATATGGCTTGTTATTATATCATCTCAGTCTCCTTTAAGAATTAATCAACCAAGATAGTTTTACATTGATACATATCCATGTTAGTGAGGATGCCCAAAGAAGAAGAGAATCTGACTTGTACAATCTAATCCCCTGAGGTATATTTTAGTCTTTTATTAGATCTAATCTATGTTTGGTGTGTGTTTTTTTAGGGTTGTTTGATGTTTTTTTATTTTATAGATAATGCTCTAATTGCCTTAAAATTTAAGGTTTTGAATGTATGGAGGGGGTGAAAATCAAATCTAATTTAATATGAAATTAAAACTATGTATCAACTAATCTGTCCCATAATTACTAGTTAATATAATAATGTTGTAAGTGAGATTGTCAACCAATAACTGTAAAAAATAACTTAAAATATAAAAACACATGATTAATGATATTAATTAATATATACCTATAATAAAATAAGAGATTAAATAGGAAAAAATGTTTGTCCATTAGAATAATGCACCACACTCCCTTATGGACAATTAAAAAAAAGTTAAAACAAGCCTAATACAATATAACTTGTAGGATAAGTTGTTTCAAGAAAAACATAAAGTAAAAAATAAATAAATAACTTTACTTGATAAATAAGTAATCTATAATTATAATTCAAAACATATACTCTAAGACAACTCAAATTAGACTAAATTAAAGACTAAATAAAATAAGGTCGACTTACTTTCAAGACAAGGTCAACATGTAAGAAGCCTTGCTCAACAAGTCATCAAATCATGCAACCTACTTAACTACAACATCCCAATTTCCATATAAAATATGAATTGAATTAAATGAAATTTAATTTAAATTAAATAACACTAAGAACTATGTCCCACCTCTTGTTAACCCATTTGAGTACTTAGATAGTGAACTGGAGTGAACTGGTAGTTCCAACTATTTTTTAAGAAATTCCCAAAAATTGTCTAATATTAACCAAACAACTAATGTAAGATATAAATGAATTAAATAAATTTAATAAACACATAAAAAATCAAACAAAATAAATATAACACTAATAATAAAGTGCCTAAATTGACATCATACTCAACATTCCCCTCTTTGATATAAAGAAGAGAGATGTCTATCATCTCCTTAAGTCTTACATGAATCTATTTGTATAATCTGTTGGTGAGACTATTAAAAAACTGATATTTAATTATCAAAAACTCAATGACAAAGTGTTTATCCTTGACCAAGTCTCTGAAAAATGATTTTTGAGTTCAATATGTTTGATTATAGCATGGAAAACTAGATTCCTGGACAATTATATTGCACCATTGTTATCACAAAAAATCTATATTATTTCAAGTTGTGCCTCTATGAAATAAGCCAAGAGTATCATTAACCATAATCCTTATGTTAAATCTGATGTAAGGATTGTATATATAGATTCAATAGAGGATAATGTAACTGTAACTTATTTCTTTAAAGACCAAGAAACCAATCCACTTTCCAATGTGAAACAATAACCTAAAGTTGACTTCATGTCATCAAGAGATCCTCCCCAATATAAATATATGTATTCAATGAAACATAAATATGTCATTGGTATATAATTAATACCATGATTATAATTTCCTTTTACATCTTTACTTATTGCAAATGCTTGAGTGATGGTTTGCCCATAAATCTAGAAATTAATGAAACCCAATAATTTATATCATGTCTTGTCATATTGAGATACATCATACCTCCCACCATATTTTTAATATTATTTTCATTAATTTAAGAAATTTCATCCATTTTCATAATATTTTCTCCACTTTTAATTGAAGTGTTTATGCACTTCAAATCTTGAATATTGTACTTCTTTAACATGTCTTGGGCATACTTGGCTTGAAAAATGAATACTTCCTCTTTATTTTAATGTACTTCCATGAGAAAGTAATTAAATTATACAATATAGATCATATAAAATTAATATTTCAAAACTTATATGAATCTATGCAACATCTCCATAGAGTTACTTATAAAGATCAAGTCATCTACATAGAGACAAACATATAAAACATATAACCCAATTTTTGTATGTGAAGAGTTGGTTAATTTTGAATTCTTAAATAACCTTGATATAATAACCAAATATAAATTATTTATTAAAGAACTATTTTATCTTTATTAAGTCCATAAATATCTTTATTTAACATATATACCCATAAATTTTTACAATTTACCTCAAAACCTTATGGTTACCCCACATATACTTCTTCAATCACTCTATTTAGGAATGAAATTTTGACATTCATTTGATGGATTTTACATATTTTATGAATATATAAAAAAATCATTAGTAATATAGTATATTGATATTCCATGTGTGCATGGTTTCCTCATTGTCAACTTGATATATTTGTGCAAATCCTTTTGCGACTAGTCTAGCTTTTAGCTTGTCAACTATACCATCACTCTTGACTTTGGTGTTATAGACCCATTTAGTTATAATTACATGTTTATTTAATGTATTTTTAAATAAATTAACTTTATCATTAATATTAATTTAATCCATTTCAAATTTCATATAATCAACCCACTCTTTCATTTGACTAGCTTCTGCATAGCTTTTAGGTTCACTAGTGATAAATGATAATGCAAACATAGTATTTTTATCATAAATATCATCAAATAGATTATATTTATGATGTTTAATACTAGTGATATTAATATAATAATTATTATATATCATTCTATTGGATGTATGTGGATTTGACAAATGTTTATTTTTGCTTGGAGTTGATAAAGATTGGTGACTAGTCTCTTGTGAAGAGCTAGTATTATTTCTTGTTAAATTAGAAACATTTGTTGGACTTTGTAATACCTAAAAATAAAATTTAGTATGATTCCAAATTCACTCATGAACTTTTTTGATACACGATTAGAATCAACATACACCTCATTTTCAAAAAAAATACAATCCCTATAAACAATTATGGATTTACTAGTAGGATTATAGAACTTGTATGCTTTACTTTCATCACCATATATTATAAAATTGTGATCAATACTCTTAAGATAAATATTTGGATAAAGATAAAAATTATTTATTTCACCCTTACCTTGACTTGTGGTGATTTGCATGCTGCCATTTCCTTCAACCTAGATGGACTTTCCATCTCCCAATTGTACTTGGCTTTTGAAGGAATCATCTAACTTGATGAAAACATATTTGTGACTTTTCATGTGATTTGAGCAACCTAAATCAAGAGATAAAAAATATTTTCATCTTATATTATAACAATACACATGAGAAAATAATCTAAGTCTTCTTGAAAATATATTTTTTAGTTTGAAAAGCCTTCTTTTAACTATCTTGATTAGCTTAATTCTTAGTTGACAATATCCTGTAATCTTTTATCATGCATCCTAGTTTTTTCCTGTAATGATAAGTAAAGTATCTCTTGATTTTACCTATAAATTTAGATTCAAATTTCCATTTTAAATTTGATTTTTGTAAACTCCATTGATTTTGATTTTTTTTCTCTTTAGTCTTTGAAACCCTTGCCTTGATTTCAAGTTTCTGTTCTTGATCATGTTCTAGATCACTTACATCTAGTCTCATTTTATCCTCATGGGACAAGAAAAAAACCACTAACTCACCAACACTTAATAGTGTTCATGTATTTACACTCCTCAAGATTGATCACAATATTTAGCCATTTTTGACTTAAATATCTCAAAATTTTTCTTACTAAAATATTATCTTGTATGGTTTATCTATAAACCCTTATTATATGCACCAAGTCATTTACCTGTATGCAATAATATCCAACTCCTTCAAGATTTGACATTGTCAAATTTTTGAAATTTATGTTAAGGGTTTTGAGTTTTTCTTATCTTACCTTCGTATATCCTTCATATGAAGTTTCCAAGGTATTCCATGCCTCACAGGAATTCTTGCATCCTAAAATTATTGGATAGATGCTTGGGTCTATGACACTCTAAAGATAGAATAAAGCTTGTGACCCACCTTTTCTTCATCATTTTTTGTTCTTTTATAATATTGAGTCAAGGTATTCTAATCTTGGGATGGTGTGTACCCATGGATAACATTCTCTCATAATCCTTTCCATAAAATAATTAATCTCAACTGATCTCTCCAATACTCAAAGTTTTCACCTTTGAAAACATGAATATTCATAGAAGCAAAATTCATTGAAGCCATTATTTCTCTTGATAATGGCATAAAAACCTTATGAAATTTTATTAAACATGGATCTAATATCAAATAAAGGTTTTGAATGTATAGAGGAAGTGAAAATCATATCCAATTTATTCTAAAATTGAAGCTATGTATCAACCAATTTGTCCTAGAATTATTAGTTGTTAGTCTAGCAGTGTTGTAAGTGAGATTATTGACCATAAATTACATTAAATAAAAATTTAATTCTAAAAAAACATGATTTTTGTCATTAATTATTGTATACTTGAAATAAAATAATATTTTAAACATGAAAAAATATTTCCCAATTAGAATAATGCGCTACACTCTCTTGTCAATAATTATTATTAATACAAAATGCTTAAACATGCCTAATGTAATATAACTTGCATGAAAAATTATTTAGAAAAATGTAAGGTAAAAATTAAATACATAAATTTAATTGAAAACTAATTAATTTATAGTTATAATTATAAAATTAAACTCTAATACAACTACTATTTAAACTAAAACAAACAAGTTTGACATACATTAAAGATAAGGTCAACATGTAAGAAGCCTTGCTCACCAAGTCATAAAATCATGTAACCTACTCAACTATGGCATCTAAAATTATATATAAAATATTAATTTATTTAAATAAAATTTAATTTGAGTTCAATACCACTAAAAAAGAGTGCCCAATCTCTTGTGAACTCATTTGAGTACTTAGACAATGAACTGGAGTTAACTAGCAGTTCCAACTATTTTTTAGAAAATTTATAGAAAGTGTCCAATATTGACCAAATAAATAGTTTAAGACATAAATTAATTAAATATATTTAATAAAAACATAAAAAACTAAGTAAAATAAATATAAAACTAATAATTAAGTGACTAAATTTTCATCATACTCAACACAAATGACCATTCAGAAGCAAACATCTATTTAAAATTTAGTTGCAATATTGTCTTTGGTTAACATCCTACTTGTTCCTTGAAAGATTATTGATATTTCACCATATGATCTAGCTCAGATTAAAAATATACTTAATTTTCACTCTAGATAATGGATATGATAAGTTCATGTTATGGTTCATTTAATTGGGACTCAAATTGTTTTACATATGGATATTTTAAAATAGTCTCTTCCAAATAATCACCTTAGCTCGTAAAAAAATAGTATTTCATAAATATAAAATATTTTTTGAGGTAAGTGATCCATGATAAATTAAATCACAAATATTTGAATATCACTAGGTTAAATGTCCTTCCTTTTCTTGGAATTCAGACACAACTTGAGAGGTTGAAGATCTTTTTTTTGGGATCATAATGGGGGAAAAAGTTGAATTTGACATCGACATCATGTCTTATGATTTTTAATATTGTGAGAAATAATCCTTAAGGTCCTTAGGTATATTTGGATCCCTTTCATTATTAAATAGTTTGATGGTTGATCTCTAAGATACAATATCCTATGAATAAGAAGAGAAATTTATTATGGATAATTGTTGTTTAGGAGGCAAAAAAGCTTCCTTTTATTCCTTATTAACCCCCTTGGAAAATTTTGGATTCACATAAAAGTGGGAGGTATCTCACATTTTTATTTATCTTCCTTTCATATCCTTTATCATTTCCTTCTCCTAATCCCTTGGTTGTCATTATTCCTTTAAAATGTCCCTGTAAGGAAACTCATGAGATATAAATATTCCTAGTTTGTCAATTTATAGAGCCTTGGTCTAGTTGAGAATTAGTTTGACCTTCACTAAAAAAATAATGGGTACTTGAAATGGATATAAATGACCATTACATTCACCAGCTATTGTATTGTTTTTGTGGGAGAGACCATTAATTTTAGGTTTCTTCTAGCAAAAGTCATTGTTTTAAAATACTTAAACATCTCGCTCGAGACTCCTCTGAATCATCAGGTAATTAGTCATGATGACCGAATGAATTATTTACTAGTGTTTTTTGAACTATTTTCTAGGATTTGCCTAAACTAGGATCATAAATCCTTAAAGATAAAGTTAAGGATTCTTCGTAACTAGTTATCAATGTTTTGCCCTGATATTAGGCTTCCAAGTCGATATGCTCATCCTTGAAAGTTATTCTCAAGATAGATATAACTTCAATATTAATGTATTATTATTCACTTTATTAATTTTTATTTTTCTTTCCATCACCTTTAGTTTCCATTAATAGAGGATTTATACACTCAAGGTTGCCTCTTTTATGTGTAACTTCCTAATCTTACACAAGATTTTACCACAAAGTATAATTACTCCATCTTTTTGATGGTAGGTAGGATGTATTTTTCACTCTTATGATGTTTTTATTAGACATATAATTAATTAAAAACCATTAAGATCATATTATAAACATTCCATATGAGGTAGACTCATTGGATATGGTTTTGAATCACCTACGATGAGGCTTCTAGCCTTGTATGTAAATTTTAATCCTCAAGGGTAATTAGGGCTCATAATATCATTTGTTTGTTTGTATTAAAAAATGATAATTTATTGAGGTAAGATTCCCAAAATATTATAATACAAAATGTATCTCATAATGGAAGGTGGGAAAAAGGAGGGATATTAGCACTGTATATTCTGATGTAAAAGACCCATTCCTATAAATACCAATAATTGTGTTGGGGATTGATATCAAAAATTTATAAAGTTTAGGGATTTTATTATTTTTAGGATTAGGGGTGCATTTAATTTTGGTATTATTGATTTTTTTAATTATAAGTTCCCTTGGATTAGAGTAGTAATAAAAATAGGATAGATTATAGGAATGAGGTTGTTATATAACAACTCATAGGCTTTATTTAAAAAATGGTTCAATGTAAAGGTATACATGCTCATGTAGTATTTTTATGTAACTTATTTGCACCAATATTGAACATGAAGAGAGGGGTCTCTTTTCATCTAATTTACATCAAGTGGGGGAGGGTGGGGGAGATGGGAGCCATAACATAACGTTGATAAATAGTAGAAAGATGTACTAGTGCCAAATGAAATAATTTTTTTAGTCATTTGATCTAAGATCTAAGAAAGCAAATTGATTTTTTTAATTTTTTACCTTATTATAGATAACTAGAGGTGACTATGTAGGGATAAATTTCATTATCAAGATATCCCAATATTTATATGTGTTCATGATGTCTATTTATGTAAATTATTTGCACCACTCTTGAACATGGAGAGATGGGTCTTTTTTCATCCAGTTTACATCAAAAGTCAGGGAAAAGAAAAAGGCATAACACAACATTGATAAACAACATAAAGATGCATTATTACCTAATGAAAGAAAATTGTATGCCATTTGAACTATGATGCAAATGACTAAATTGTAGATTTTGGTTTGTTAATCTCTCATAGAGGATTAGAGGGTGACTATGAAGGGATAAGCTTCCTTATAATGATATCCCAATACTTGGGAGAGTATGACATGATGCCAAGAAAACCTTGGCTTGAAGAAGTGTTTTAGAGTTGGTAGTTTTTTCTTGTTTTCCTCTAATGCTTATAACCAAAAATATTCTAGGGCATTCTAAATCAACTCAAGCCTCTCCTCAAAGTGATGATGTTATTTCACAAGGTTGATTCTTAGGCCTTAGAACAACATGTAGAATTATACTAATGATATCCTTGTCAATGGGGAAAATAATGGATCCATCGTATCCTCTAATTTTTGTAAACTCAATGTCGACTATGGTACTCCACATCATGATTAATGAAAATGGGTAGTTATTAGGTACTACCATAGTGACATAGAGTTATTTTATTAAAAAGAATTTAATTATAATACATTTCCATTTTAAATTTAGTGCAAAGTAAAAAAGGTTCTTGCACTATGCGTAGAGAATATCATCTATCTATTTCCATGGGAGTTATGAGGCCTTTAATGAAAAATTACTACACACTTCCAAACTAAATATTTAATCATAATAAGTTATGAACTACTTTGTTATCCCTTACTTGATTTTATTCACACCTCTATTATCATTATTAATTTTAAGGAAAATGTATAACAGAAAATGTATTCTTTTAAATTAACATGATTACTTAAATATGTGGCTACTACATGATGATCTCACGACCACCATTATAAAACATAAAATGCTAGACAAAATGCCTCAAAAAATAATATAAATTATAGGGGGACCACCAAAATTTGGTAGACCATTTTGGAGGTCAACAGGTATCAAGGGAACTATAGGTCATTATCATCATATTTGGCTGTAATTTTCATTAACCCAGGACACATAGAGGAGGATAAGGGGGATACGAAGGGAGGGGGAGTAATATTTCATGTCACAAGTAAAAAAAAAAAGTAAATGAAATTAAATAGTATGTTAAGGTTTATAAAAGTATAGGTTCTAAGATAAATAATATTAATGTAAGATAGATGATTGTTAAAATCAAACATTACATGCATAGGGCTAAGGTCCACAAGAAATGCACATGTTCAAAATGTCACACAAGTAAAAAATGCACATATAGGGCTAAGGGCCACAAGTAATAAATTTTTTCAAATGTTATAGATACCAATCAAAACCTCTAGGGATTTTAAAGAATTTTATTGCACAAAATGGCCAAGGGCAACACATAATAATAAAAAATTGTCTAGCCTATCATGGAAGAAAATAAACAATATTGAAGGAGCATAAAATAAGTGAAAACTAATATATTCCATCCATATGTTTTAATGTCATATTATATTAAAGTAGCATATATATGTAGCAAAATTTAAGATATGAGTAATTATCAAGACACTTGTAAGATATGTAGTTCAAAATGGAATTTGAGGTTATAGATAGATATAACTTGTTATAATGTAACCTATAGTGGAAGATTCACCCAAAATAGGCATGAACAATAGGTATAAGGGAATATAACATATAAGAGTCCACTTATAATGTATGTTTAGCATAACACTCATATATTTCTTAAAATGAATGAATGTATGTAAAATAATATGCTATCTAATGAAACATGTGATAAATAACATATGTAAAGAAGCAAACTAGCAATTCATGTCCTACTCAGGTCTTGATATATGATATTTTGGAAGTATTTTGAATGTTTTTGTATTTTTCACACACACACACACACACACACACACACACACACACACACACACACACACACACACACACACACACACACACACACACACACACACACACACACACACACACACACACACACATTTGTAGTTTTGGAATTTTGGTATGTAAAATAAACTTATCTTTGATCCCATCAATGGGAGGACCATAGTGTGTGTTCAAATCATATATGTTTATGGTAAATTTTTGTGGATGAAAAGTGATACATGGAGATGAATCAAAATATGAAAATACACAAGATGTTTTAATGTAATTATATTTATCACTACTCATAGTATCATTTATAGTATGTGTAACTTGAAAAGGTGTAGGACTCACTAGAATATGTTGTGTAATAGAAGAAAGTCTCACTACTTGTGTTTTCCTATGGAAAACACTAAATTGTCTGAGGTATTACCTTAGGACAAATTGTATAAGGTTTAGTTTTCTTTATGTATTTGAGTAACTCTTTGATGTGAAGTTTTTTTTGTTTAGGATTTGTACCACATTCCTCTGAGTTGAATGTATAGAGAGATTATAAATAGGTAAACAACTATATTCATATTATACTCTTGAATGGGTGCAATAATTGTGTCTATAATTTTCTCTTGAATAGGTGCCATAACCAACTCTAGTGGTGGTGGGGGAGGAGAATGAAATACCATTGATTGTAGAGGATACTCATACCAATTGCCTAGAATTTTGACTACTTGATTACAATGTATATATTTAAGACATCAATATATTATTGATGGTACTACATGGAGCTTCTATATCTAAGGTTATAGTAATAACATATTGAAGACCATTATGCGTAGCAAGACTAAAAATGGAATAGCCACTATTGTTGAACCAACCTGAAGAGGTCAAACTATATGCCCAAGAGTACAAATAAGTGTCATGGTACATGCATTTTCACTTGACCCATTATTGACTATGACATTGTGTATGATCAAACTAACTGATAATTTTAGAATGATTTGACCACCTTGATGGGAATAAAAAGTGTTCACAATACCAATAATCATTTATAAAGATACTTATTCCAATTCTCATGAACAAGGAGTATTACCCAATGTATTAATCCAAAAAGGTGGAACCAAAACGGGTTTACTATAAGTGATGCCAAGTATGTTGAGTGTCATTATAGTCAAATGTACATCACTCACAATAAGATATGAAACCACATAATATATTTGATAGAAGTAATGGCAAGGCAATTTAGTGTCACTAGACTTGAACATACATTACCTTAACACATTAAATCACACCTTTTCATTAGGATCTAGATTATATTTTAATGATTGAAAGAGAATGATCAATATTCATACCCCCATCATGACTGAATTTATCATATATTTTCATATTTTTGCCTTTAAAATTGTAACTATTAACTTTGAAAATGTGCATAAACAATCATCATGCCTTTTAAAATTTAGAACTTTGAACTTTGAAAACGTGCATGAAAAAGCATCATGTGTTTTGATATTTAAAGCATGTATATATGAACATGAATAAGCATCATGCCCCTTAAGTCCCTATTATGTGATATAGAATTCCATGAACCTATATGTTTGATTTTAACTTTATTTTAAACCTTTAATTTTTATCTTGTAATTATTTTATATATGCACATGTTTATGCATTCAAGTATCTATAATTATATACTTTAAGTTTTTAAAAAGTGAATATACACCTATCATATGCCCTCATAATTTGTATCAATGTGCTAATATTTTTCATGTGTTTGATTTCTCAATTAATTTAAATATTTGTTTACCTGTACTCTATTATATAATTTGATCTTGAATTATTTTGAATCTTTGGAAAACCATATTTTGAATCTTTAAAACTTGTACTCTATCTCAAATATGATTTTTATAGTCATGGAGGCTTAGATATCTAAGACAAAGCCTATTGTAATGCCCCCCTTTTGAGACAAGGGATGTAGCTTGCAAGTCACTCATCTCAAAAGAAGAGTTAATTGTATCATGTGGTATAGATATAATCATGTATCATATTGTCATCATGTGGAAAGTATGTTTTAATAATAATATAATTGTAATTGAATCATGAATGTAACATATGGAATTTGAGGCCTACAAGTGTCATGTTTAGATTGATATAGTAATGAGGCATGCAATATAGTTTGTGCTTTTGAATTTGAAAATTTTGTGTCATAATGATGATAAATAAAGGGCCAAGCCTACTGTTTCAGTGAATTTTAGCTTATATTTTGGAATGGAAAGAATAAGAAACTAAATATGGGTATGGTTGAATAATTTGTTTGATTGTGCATGCGTTGAATCAAAAAATTGTGAAAAATTGTGAACTAAATATGGGTATGGTTGAATAATTTTTTTGGCTTAGGAAGATGACATGTAAATAAGACAACACTAAAGCAAATAGTTGGTTAGATAGATAGTTGAGAGGACTGCCTAGCGTTAGCTAGATATCAGAAACAAGAGCTTCTTTGGGGGCTATCAATCCACACATTTTAAAAAATTAAGTTTATAAATAGAATATAAAGTACTTGCATCAATAATCAAAAGATACTAAAATTGAACACAAGAAATGCTTGCTAGAGAAATAGACTATAAATGACTAATATATAAAGAAACAAACTAATACTAATGCTAAATGGCTTGGGTTTATTTCAAAAAATTAGGTAAGGGTTTGTGAATACGTAAGGACACAAAAAAAAAGGATTTGGCTGAGGGTAGATAGGTGGAAATAACTTACTATTATTTCCTACTATAGTGACTGTTGGTGGTTAGTGTGACCATCAGTAGTTAAGGTGACCATCAATGGTCAAAATAACCATCAATGGTTAGGTAGACCATTGATGGTTGAGACAACTATTGATGGTTATTGTGTATAGGTCTAGGTTGGTAAATAGCTGATTGACAGGATCACAAAGGGGATTTTTGAGAGATGGGTTGGTGTTGGGTTGAGTAAAAAAGAAAATAAAGTAAATGAATATCAAAAAATAAATGCTTATCTTACAAAAGGCTGATCATGTGGTTGATTGAGGTGGCTAACTTATTGGTGGAGTCTGAAATGATTTTGGTAGAGTAACGATACTTGGCACTTTAGTGGAGCTACAGTGGTAAGTTGGCTCTCTGACATGATGGTTAGATCATTGGATTGTTGACGATGATTGACCTATAAGACGAAGGAACTCTGGCTGCATAATCTCTTGATAACAATTATCGATCCATTTCACCTTCCTGCTCCTCTTTTCTTATAAACAAGGTAAGAGAGTTATAACAATATGTTAATTGGGAATTCTAATTATAACTTGCTCATGTAATGGATTGCATACATATTAGGATGATATATTTTTAGAAAATCAAGGTGAGATGACTTACATGTTTGTGGTTGAGGAGGTGCACCCTAATCATCAGTGGCTAGGGTGACCATCGATGATCATCCACACTATCAGTGGTCAAGGGTGAAGGGTCAAAATGGGTAAAAGGTTGATTAAGCCAGTTTGATCAAACTAACTATAGGTTAGGCTTGGTTATGGGTCAAAGGGTTGGATTTGTCCCAAGGGGGTCCTAAGGTGGTCTAGGGGAATTTTGACATTTAGAATCATAGTGTGCATATTTTTGATGTCTACATTTTGCCCCTTTTTTTTATGTAGATTTGAATCAACAAGTTACAAAACAAAAATGAATTGCTAGTCAATGGTTTGGTTACCCTAAGTATGGGAGGAGGTGTTCCCCCTTAAATAAGGAGTTGATGATGTAAAACATAATTGGGTATGGGTTTGATAAGGTGGTTGAATGTGATGATGAAGGTGGACATCATGAAGGTGGGTGATAGGTTGGGTATGAAAGTGCAAATAAGTATACAAAGTGTGATAAAAAGTATGATATCCAAGATCATACATAGACGAAGTTTCCATTGCTAGTAAAAATAAAGGTCAGTGATTAGAAGAAAAATTGACAAGTGGACCACATGACCATATTTAGTCATGGTGGTTGGAAATAATCACAAGTCTGCTAGGCAATATTTGTGTTACCGTGGGTATCTAAGGTAGGAAGTGCTCTCAATGAAAACACAAACTAGTCAAATGTTGTAGGTATTCAAGGTAGGAAGTTCTCTAAAAAGACATAAGTGGGTAAGGTAAGCATGAGGTGGTGCAATATTTTCACTACGGTAAAAGGACTAGATAAAATTTGTTGTAAAACACATGCTAGCTGGGCTGAAATGGACCAATGGTGAGATGACAAGGTGGTTGGGGATGGGTACAAAAGTTACTCTCCAGGGGTGGGTGTGATTTAATTTTACTAAGAAAAAAGGGTTTAATTATAGGTTATTTCAAGAAGGTGAGCCTCTTGATCATTAACAGTTAGGGTACTCAAGGGCAACCATCAGTGGTCACCCTAACCATCGATGGTCAGGGTGGAAACCCTAAAAGTCTACAGGGTAAAAGTGAAAATTGAATCACTTTCAAGTCATTGTAACTTTTGGTATTGGTAACATTGGAACTCTCATGTATTGGGTGAGAGATTGCTAATGGTGATAGCTAAGGTGGAATTGCTAAGTTAGTGTGATCAAGAGGACCTAGGGTACTAATTAGGATGTAGGGAACATGTGGGTATGAATGAGGATGAATAGGCCTATGAATGACCCCATAGTGGTGGTTGTGGAATGAGGTAGGTGGTTCCCTTAATTTTATAGGCTAGCTTGATTTGGTAATTGAATTAGGGGTTTGAAGGTAGGTTAGGTTTGAATGTTTGGGTTACGCCTTATTTAGAGTTTTTTGGGGTTTTTTGGTATATTGGTGGGTAAAATTGGAAATTGATCAGGTGGGGTAGGTGAACTGGGTTAGGGTTTGGTATTAAGGTAGATTTAGGGAAGATTATATAGGTTTGGGGGTGTTTTTAGGCAGTGAGGGTTTTGGGTGTTCCACTATAAAAACACCCATAGTGATCATCGATGGTTGAGTCTGACCATTAATGGTCGATACCCATAAAGCTAAGGACACCAAACTATCATTAGTTGTCATGATCACTAGTGATCGAATTATCTAATTTTGTGCATATGCTAGAAACATACCTATGGTTAGATTAGGTGGGAGATAGTGTTAGCATTGTAGATGGTTGAGGCTAGGTGGATGGGTAAATGGGCTAGATGATAGCAAAGAGTGAATGGGTAAATGCTAAGAGGGTGATGGTCAAATAAATAAAGGGACGATAAAGTTGGTAAATAAGATAGGGAACTAAGTTATGTGCTAATGATTGTTTGTAGGCTAAGGAGTAGATAAATATATGCGATCAAGTTCCACTCATCTTCATAGAGATCCACTAGGGGATAACCCTAACTAACTGGGATCATATGGAGGAGGTTGGATTGGGGGTGATAAAGCATTATTAGTATATGCCTTAGGATGCATCCATGATCGTAGCACTTATCAAGAGATGCAATCGTGCTATGAACACCTTCCTACTACTGATTGATGAGATGATGATCTTGCCTAAGGATGTACATAAGATCACATGGCTTCCTCTTTAGGTAATCTAATCTATCATATAGAGAAAGAGGAATAAGAGGATCACATTGAGCTATTATATGGTGATGACAATGCTTGGGTCTAATGACATGCTGGTAGGTTTAGATACAACACACTATATACAAAAGCACTAGCTGAGAGGAGAATTTTGATAATGCCTATGATGGTCATCTCTTGCTTTACTCTTCTCAACTTGAGCAATGGGAGGTTCTCATATTTGTTGCTGGGGGTGCTGGAGGAGTTGCTGCTAGGGTAGACTATATTTGGTTAGGTAACTATTCTCTTGGTATAGATTTTTAGGGAGTCATGGGGGTTTAGGGCCCATAAGAGGTATGGTATTAGTGTTGACCTAGTTTTACATTGCTAGGCCTATGATCACATCTAAGTGCTGAGGCCAGTGGGATTGCCATGGGTAGGATACATGCAGATAGATTTCCTAGTTGGGTTCATGTGATGGAGAGGTGAATTCATCACCTCAGGTGTAGGAGGAGGAGCCCTTGATGTTGATTGGTTCAGGGGTACACTAGGTGCACTAGTGATTAGAGATATCACCTAGAGACTTTATGTTTAGTTTCCAATATGGCCTAGGTACAAGAGGTAGACACTCTCCTTACAAAGTTATAGATGGATATTCGATAGGTGGGATGGGGAGGTGGAGCTTATCCCCTTTGATAGGATGTGTAAATAGTTCAGCCTAGTATAAGGTATTCTAGGTGCATATTTGAGGTATAGGTGTGAGGACTTAGATATTTTATTTCTAGATACACATCCTATGTTGACTTTGCTAGAGCATGAGGAGTTACTAATATGTCATAGATAGATGACACCAGATTTATAAATGGGTACATGGCATGGTACTAGGCATTATATATGGTAGAAGATATTAGTAGGGATGATGTAGGTATGAGGCCAATGGCTATGGACATAATTGGGAGAGGAAGCTAGAGGTCACATGCACAGGGGGCTGGCCTTGATGGATAGGTAGGAGTGGCATTAGTTGCTACATAGACATAGGTTATAGCATTATAGGGATAGGTGGCTGGTCTATAAGGTCAAGTTGCTACCTTATAGGGTCAAGTTGGTACTCTCACAAGTGACAAGGACTAGGCAAGGGCTTCACTAGCCCTGGCTATATAAGAGAGGGATTCCTTGAGGTAGAAAGGAAGAGGGATAGTGAGACAGGCATGAATATTAGGCACCATCCCCATGGCATGATACCTAGCTATAATGGAGGAACTACGATATTATGAGGCTATAGTTTTGAGTAGATTCCCTGAGAAGCCCCATTTGGGTGAGTATAGAGTGAGCTTGTTAGGATGTTCCAACATACCAGGGTAGTAGGAAGCATCTATAGGTGGGCAGGCAAGTGTGATAGGTAGAAAGGTACTAGGACTTAGTGGTGCACTAGGAGACAGTGGTGCCCCAGGGGAATAACTATGACATACTATATTATTATTGTATATCATTTTGATCTTGTCCTATAAACTGATGTAGTGAGATGTACATTTTGAGAGAGACATGTCTATCTGCTTGTACACATTATAATGTTATTTGACTCATGAGATACATATATATTTTATCTTTATTTATTGCTTATGCTCATGGTGTATGCTTTACGTTGATGATTAATGAATATGATGTGTTTTTATATTGCTTATGGATTATGATTATGTTAAGGATGCTAGATACTGACGTAGACTTACCAAGCTAGGTATGAGATGGTTTTGATTTATGGTTATGCTTATGACATGCTAAGTTTTAATGAGTATTAGGATTTCATTATTTAGTTTTAGAAATGTGGTGGAAAGTGGTTGATTGATTTATTGCTCATGGATTTTATGGTTTTATTATGCTAGTTATGGTTATGGTTATGATGTTGCTTATGACACATGTGCATATGATTTTTTGTTAATTTGTTTTAAGGTAAAACACATGAGGTAGTTTAATTAAGAATACTAGATGGGAAGATAGAAAATATAATCAAGAGACAAATGTCATAATAAAAATATCAACTATTCACAATAGGATAAGAAGAGGGCATGATGTTTTTCTTTGACAAGGACTAGAAAAAAACCAAAGTTGGATTGGCTTAATGAACATAAACCCTTTAAATGCTTTGTATTAACATTTGTTAGTTGGTAAAAATGTGTCTTTGATTACACAATGTCAAGTAAGCTCAGAATCCCTTGCTTATATTACATAAAGGGGAGATGGATGATAATTGAAGCTTCATGTGAGACTAACATGCTTCTTTTATAGGTGTCCAAAGAGTCATTATAAACAAGTCTATGTCATAAAAAGTGTATATTGATCTATGAAGGAAGTCTACTTATGAAAATTGATTTTGGTTTCCACCTTATTTTGCTATGTGAGAGTTGATTGTGACTTTCAAAATTAGTTTGTTTTTGTTGTGATTTTGAAAATGGGTCTCTTTCTTTGTTGCTATATATGGGAAGCTGATCAATGTGAGAAGATTCTTAATTTTTTTTGTGCTATTGACAAATGCTTTGCTGAGCTATCCTTTAAGGGAGTGGTCTAAGCTTATTTGCTTTATTTAAGGCTTTGTGATATCTGTCCTTCAAGGGAGTAGTCTACCTTATATTTGTGCAATTTTATGATGCTTATGTAGCTATCCTTCAAGGGAGTAGTATATGAATGCTTAGGAATGACCCATTATTTATATTGGTTTGGATTTTGTTGTTTGCTTATTTGATTTTTTATTGACATAGACTTATTTATATAGGCTTAAGGGTCCACCTTTATGAAGAAAAAAATAGAAACACAAGAGGTTGATTAGGTGTAAAGAGGCTTAGGTGAAAATGATCATGGGAATCTATCCTAGGAGAGGGGCATAAAGTACCATAAGAATCATTCCATGGGTAGATTTGTGGTACCCATTGTTAAAGATTAAGCCATGACTATGACAAATAATCACATGATTTAGTTTTAATCAGTTGCCCCTTAAAATAGGGTGATGGATGTGGTTGAAAGCAAGGGACAAGATTAGGTAAAACAAAAGGTGAACATGATCTTTCTTAGTAAAAAATGGACACAAATATGAAGCATTGAGGGGCTCAAGTTCTGGGTTGCCTTCGAGAGAAGATAATTGATAAGCTCCTAATCCATATTTATGGGTTATGATATAGGGTCCAATCCAATTGAAAGAAAACTTACCCCACTTGTTTTTATCCATATTGGTGACATGATAGATTTACTTTATGATGAGGTCTTTGATGTTAAATTCTCACACTCTAAGGTGTTTGCTATAGGAACGCTTGACACACTCTTAATAGACATGAAGATGGGTAAGGATTGCCAAGTGATGCTTGTCAAGTAGCTCAAGCTAGGAAAAATGATGTTGACGATAATCAACCTTAGTAATGAGATCTTACAAAGATATGTGAAGAGAGGGTATTTGGAATTTGAAAGGTAAGATGACCTCCACTCCAAACACAAGAGAAAAAGTTTTAATACATATTGGGGTTTTAATGCTAGTATGATATGCCCATAAGGCAAAGGCGATGTGAACATGTCAATCCTAACCAAATTCATTGACCATTTTAATTAGCATGTTGTTAAGGGATTTATTAGAGGCCTCAACCTATCCATTCACTTGAGGGTGATAGGGTGAGGAGAATCTTAACTTAATTCTAAATGCATCACATAGACTCTGGACTTACTTGTTCTTAAAATATTTACCATTATCGATGATAATGTTGTGAGGAACACTAAAATTGTAGATGATATGATAAAATACTCAATCATGGTGATAATGGAATGGTGTCACTACAAGGAATGGGGGTTAATTTCACCAATAAGGTCTAGACCCCATTGTGATAAGGACCATAAATTAGTAAAAACATGAAGACTATGGCTAGGTACATGGTGTAAATTGGCATGTTGTTGAAACTTAACACACTTTTTCACATTATCAAAATATTTTTGGTTAAGGGTAGGTTAATAATAGCCTAGGCGAAGGATGAATTTGGATATATTAAGGTCACTAAAGTGTCCCCCATAGATACCATCATGCATTTCCTTGATAACATGAGAGGCTTCATGATTGCGTAGGTAACAAAAGAGGAGGCCATCAAAGCCATGTTTATAAAGAATTCCTCCCATAATGGTGTAGCGTGAAGTACTCTAGATAAATTCTCTTTGAGCATTCTTCGAAAGGCTAGAAGGAATGATGCCAAGGTTAAGGTAGTTGAAGGTCTATTGATATCAAAGGTCAAGTTGGGTATCTTCCATATTTAAAATGGTGGGAGAATCTAGTTTGAAATAGGAAGGCTAGGTAAGTCTATGGATAATGGCAAATAGCTTGGATTTAGAGGGTGTAGATGTGATTTGAGAATCAATGAAAGCCATGGTATCAACACATTTATTGGTAGATTATGGGGTTGATTGGATACGATATTGTTCAAATGTGCTAAGAGTTCATCAATTAGGTGTTTTTACCATTTCAAAACATCATTATTACATTGGTAAGAGCCATTAATTTGATTGACCACAAGTTGGGAGTCACCAAATATGCTTAGTGTTCTGACTCGTAAGGCTAAGATGGTCTGAAGGCTTATCACTAGGGCTTCATACTCAACCATGTTGTTGGTACATTTGAAATCAAGCTTGAAGGATAAAGGAAGAGGTTCACCATCAAAGGTAATAAGGATGATACCAACTTCCCCACCACATTAAAATTTTAATTTGTCAAAAAACATGGTGACTTGATAGGTGAAGTCTGCTTGAGAGAGGGTCATGATGGAATCATCAGAGAACTCAAGAGGAGAAGGTTGGTTGTATGATAATGGTACTTCATCCAATTGGTAGGCAATGACCTTCCCCTTAAATGAATTTTACTAAAGGAACTCAAGGTCAAACTCTACTAAAAGCATGAGCTATTTGTCCATGTGATGGTTTTGGTATGGCTTGGAGTGCATGTACTTGAGTGGGTCAGTATTGGTTATGACATAGGTTTTGTGGTTAAGAAGGTAATGGTGAAGTTTAGTGGCCACAAAGACTAAAGCTAAGCAAATGTTCTTGGTATGGGTATACTAAGTCTCATACTCTATAGGTGGGTGGCTAATGTAGTAGATAGATTGCTCTCTATGTTGTTTGTCTCGATGAACAAGCATTTCCCCTAGGGGTTGGTCAGTGGCAGAGATGTAAAGGTAGAAAAGTTGGTCATCCTTAGGAGGGGTAAGGATAGGTGGAGATATAAGGTATTTTTTGAGTGAATCAAAGGTCTTTTGGTGTCATTATTCCACTTAAAAGAGACATCCTTATTTAGAAGGTAGTGGAAGGGTTGGCATTAGTCTAAAAGCTAGGAGATAAAGTGATGAATGGATTGGAGCTTCCCTTGCAAGCTATGGAGTTGCTTAAGGTTGATGAGAGGAAACATGTTGAGAATTTCTTTGATCTAATTAGGATCGAATTCGATTCCCCAAAGGGAAAAATAAAACCAAGAAGCTTTCCTGACAAGACCCTAAAAATACACTTCTTAGGGTTTAGGAAGACATGGTAATGGATAAATTACTCAAATATGATCTTGAGAATGGCTAAATGATCTTTTCAAAGTTTGGATTTTCCAAGAAGGTCATCCAGATAATCCTCTACAATCTTGTGGATAAGGTCATGGAAGATGTAAGTCATGACACATTGGTAAGTTGCACCAACATTTTTATACCTAAAAGGAATGAATCTAGAAAAAGGTTACCTATGGGGTGGTAAAGGTGGTATTGTGATAATCTTTAGGGACAATTAGGATTTGATTGTATCTCAAAAATCTATCCATGAGAGATAACATCTCATGGTCGATTATAAGATCAACTAGTTGGTCAATGCTTGGTAGGGGGAAGTCATCTTGGGGTAAGAAATAATGAGGTCATGAAAGTCCACATAAATACATATCCCTTTGTGGCTTTTTTGATAGGCATGATATTTGATACCCATTGGGGATAGTCAATGGGTTAAATGAAATTGATAGATAGGAGATGCTGAAGCTCTTCTTTGATGAGAAGGATATGCGAGGGTGCATGTGTCAAAGTTTCTACTTGATGGGATTGACATCATAGTGGGTGAAAATGTTATGGGTAGAAATGGTAGGATCAATTCCAGGCATGTTTCTATAAGACCAAGTGAATTCTATGCTATGATCTTGGAGGAAAAAGGGGAAATCTTGAAGTTTCTCAAAATTTAGTGATTGGCTAATTTTGATAATGTGGGGATTTTTTAGAGTACCCAAGTTGATATCCATGGTGGATTTGTTCAACATGGTTGAAGTCTTAGGAAGAATGGATTTGTAGATGGAAGAATATAGGGCACTAAGGTAGGTGAGAATGGAATCATCATCCTAGCACTAAATAATATTAATGGTAGGGGAGTCATCTCCTATCATCTTAGGATGGGTCAAAGGGATGATTATGATTGCCCCCTCCTTTTGATAAGTTAGGGGTTTGAGGCTAATCATGTTGATAAACAAAATTAGGTGGGATGATGTCATCATCCTCACATGCAAGTAGAGGAGAGGCTGGTGAAGAAGAGGTGGCTTCCTTAATAATGGTGATGGCAGGTGGTTTAATTTGCATCTTATTAGGTAGGATGAAACTAAGGACATGTTTCTCATGAGGCTTCCTAGTTTCAATAGAGACCAACTCATGTGGGCCATGCTCATATCATCCAAGTCCAAATCCTTTCCAAGCACATCTATGAAGGTATGCATTGGCAAAGTTTGGTTTATCTAGGTAGGAGAAATTGATGGTAAATGGATGAGGTGAAAGAGAGGTGGTGGAGGTATTAATGGGTTTGTCGAGTCCCATATAGATGAAATGAGTTTGATAATGAGGAGGTCTAAAGGGAATAATGGCCCTGACATTAGGGTCAACTCAAGCTGGCGATCAAGTTTCCCATACTCTTGGGGAGTAGGGAAAGTATCAAGGGAAAGGAAGTGATATTCCCCTAGCAAAAGGTGATGGAATGTTGATTCCAAAGGGTCCAAGGTGGGGATATGGTTAGAGGGATGAATGAGCTAGTTGATGTCTCATTAGTAGAAGGAGGGGTGACTTCCTCTTTTATGGTAGAGGTCTTGTCTTTAGTTTAAGAGGGTGTACTAAAGGGATGTAAGTGGATATCATTGGGTCAGTAGGTCATGTTGCATGTTGTGAAGGGACTTAGGTCATCTTGGATGGTGATATCTTGGCCTTTATGCTCAAATTTTATGCAATGATGTAGGGTAGAGGGGATGCAACCCATGGAGTAGATCTAGGATCATCCCAACAAAACATTGTATTAGAATTCACCTTCTACTACATAGAAAAGTTTAGGGAGCATGTAAGGTTCTACATGGATATGAAGGACAACCATTCCCAAGGTAGTGGTCATGGTGTTGTAAAAGGAAAGGAGGATGATCAAGGTTTTGGACATGACATTATCCATAAGGTTTAGTTGGTTATAGACATGGGAGGAGATAATGTTAATACTAGCTCCCCCATCAATCATGACCCATTTTATGCAGGTTTGGTTGATGTGAACAATAATAAATAGAGGGGGATCTAGGTCATCTAGATGGATAGAAGGTATTTTTTAATCCTTAAAGGTAACAAGGTTGAAAATTTGGAGAGCATCGACAAAGGCTACTAGAGGTTGAGCGTCTTCAGGTTGGACCCCTACCAATTTCAATGCCTCTATCATTACTTAGAGATGATGAGGTGAAGTGGTAATCAAATCATATAAGCTCATCTTTGTTAGGGTCTGGTGAAGTTGTTTGAGAAACACTCTCCTAATTTACTCAGAGGGGTTAGATTGGGAGGCACCTAAGATAGATACCTTAGGTTTAGGTGAAGGTGAAGTTGTTTGGGTAGGGGTTGGTTAGGAGGTAGAATATGGGTATGTCCATGGAATGGACACCTTGGCTTTCCCCTTATCCTTCTACTGTGCTCTTATAACCACATGAATGGTATGGATAAAGGGAGAAATTAGGGTAGGAGAGTTTTTTTGTTCTTCACCACTCTGAGGTGAGAGTGGAGGAATAGGTAAGTTTTGGCTAGTGGTTGTTGGTTGTTGAATTGGTAATGGGTCTGTAGGAGGTTCATCTATTAAAAGATCATCCTCATCATAGATCTAGTGTATAATAGTTTGGAGAGATTTGTAGTTCTTCATGTCATGCCCTAGTGTCCTATGATAGGACTAGACATGGTGGTCATTATACTAGGTTGGTTTTGAACTGAGAGGGTCAAACAACTTGATAGGGGGTAAGGTTAAGCAAGAAGCTTGAAATAACTATTGGAAAATGGTGGAGTAGGATTCAACTAAAGGTGGAGAGGCTTTAGGGGTTTTGGTCTTGGTTGGTAAGGTGGAAGTCCTTTCTAGAGTGGGTTTGGTGATGAAAGGTTTAGATAAGGTAGTGAATTTGGTTGGTGGTTTTGATTTTGGTAAGGTAGTGGTTGAGAAAGTGGAGGTAGGAGGTTTTGGGATAGGTAGCTTGGTTATTGACGGTTAGATGAAAATAGGTGTGTTTGAAAGCAAGTGTGTTGGTATAACCAATAATGGTGGTTAGGTCTTGGTTAGGACAACTAATTTTATAATAAGAGTGGAGGGATGAGGCCCTAAGATAGAGGGAAAGGTGGAAGGAGGTAGGAGTTTGGCTCTCTGGCCTTTTGGTATCTCTACTCCCCTATTTGATTTGGGTTGGTGCTTGGTTATTGGGTTCGGTGAGGTAGGCTCCACTTTCATAGATGAGTGATTAAGACTCCATTTAGAGAGGGTACCAAGGTTCTTGGTTGGCTTGGTTAGGTTAGTTTGGTTGGAGAAGGTGACTTGGTTTCTTGGGGTTTAGGTACTTTGGATGGCTTAAAAATTGTTGGGTTGGTATAAGTTATTATTGGTTTGGTTGATAGGGTAGGAGTTCAGATAGCAAAAGTGATGGATTGGTTTATTATAAGCATGGTTGGAGGTTCTTTCTTGGTGATATAAGGTAACCCTAATTATTCCTATAAGGTGGCTCGATCCATGTCAAGGTTGGAGACAAATTTTAGTTTCTGTACTAACCTAGAGAATGGTTTGTAGGTTGGTTTTATTCCCTAGATAGTGGACTTAAAAAATAAGCTCATAGGTTGAGATAAAGGGGTGGTAACCTCATTATTTTCCTCAATCAAAGGATGCAAGGTTTGAGTGGATGACTCCTCTATGAGAGGTTTAGACATGGGGGTTTCCTCTTCAAGGATGATCTCTGAAGAGGTATTACGTTGTTCGGTGGTTAAGGGAGAAGGTAAAATGGGTGCTTGTTCTAGAATGTTGGTCAAGTGAGGGGTTAATGGATCAAATACCTCAATAAGTGGAGGAGAAAGGGGGGATTCCTTAGTTTGGGTCTCTAAAAAAGGGGAAGGTAACTCTGATACCTCAATAATCAAAGAGGGTGAGGAGTTGATAGGTTGGTTAGTAGGTTCTTCAATAATGAGTGTGCCAAGAAACATGTTAACAATATGGGTATCATGAGATCACTCAATCATGTTTATCTCATTATTGGTAGGCACGTTATTGGGAAAAGGATACCTAAATATGTCAAGGGCTTATTTTTAACGTGTGTTAGGGTTATCCAAGACAATCTCACCCTTGTCAATGAGAGATTGGACAATGCTCTTGAAGGTGTTACACATACTAATGTCATGCCCTATCACTCAGTGGAAGGCATATAGATATTTTTAATTATATAAACTAGGTTTAGGATGAGAAGAATCAAATTTTTGAGGTGGTTTGATAGGAGGAAGCCATATGATATTATCTTTCAATAGCTTCTCTAGAATTGAAGTGTAGGATTCTCCAAGTGGAGTAAATTGCTTCTGGGTAATCTGGTTTTGGTTTCTCATGTTTTTCTTTGAGGAACCAAAGGAATTTGGTTGGTTGGTAGATGATGGGGAAGCAAATTTAAGAAAAACCATGTTCACTATTCTCTTAATTTTGGTCCTAATATTGGTTTAATTATTTGGTTTGGAGGAGGAAACCTCATTGGTTTTATAGGTAGAGTTTTTGTTTTTAAATTTTAGCTTCCTTTCATTGATGGCTCAATTATCTAATTTATGCACCATGGTAAAAGATTCATCAAAGGTTAAAAAGCTCTAGAAACATAGTGTGGAAGATATTTTCTTGGCACATGCCTGAGCAAAGAGCTCAATGAGTTTAGGTTGGGGTAGGGAAAAAGAAAGTTGGTTGATTAGGCTCCACCAATGAGCTACAAAATCGATAATAAACTCATCATCAAATTGTCAGATAGAGTAGAGGTTAGTGATGGAAACATTCTTGGAGATATTTATCGAAAAGTGATCTAAGAAATTTTAAGCTAGTTAGGGGAAGAAGAAGATGGAATGCTTGGTTAAGACACTATACCAGTTTAATGTTAGTCTTGACAAAGACATAGGAAAAGTGTGAAGGAGGGCATCATCATAGGTAATCAAATAACATGAATGCTTGAATTCCCTAAGGTGATGTTGGGGATCCTCCTTACTCTAAAACTTGAAGAACTTGGGAAGTTCCCATTGAGGAGGATATGACCTAATAGGCACAGATGGGTGGATAGGCTCATTACAGATCTAGTCACAGGATAGGAGATTATGAGCCCCATAGATGGATGACTCCAAAGTTGTCATATTACTCATGAGCATCTTCATTAGGTCCATTTGGGATGGTAAAACTATTGTAGGCTAGAATTACACCCTTTATGGGAGAGTTTCTCAGCCTGTCTCACTCCTAGCTATAGGCTTTGGGATAACCTCAGGATGTGGGTATCTTGTAGTGAGGTTGAACCTATAGGCTTTTTAATGAGGCTAGTTCCTCAGATGCTTCACTTTAGCTCTTATTTCCCATTCTAAAATCTACCACTAACTAAGGAAAAGGGATAAAATGATAACATAAAAAGGAAATCTAAGTTAAGGGAGGTAATGCACCAAATAGAGGGTGATTCACATTCAAACTGGGAACCTTAATGAATACTTTTAAACTTAAAAAAGAGATAGTCTAGTTGATCCTATTTCAAAGCCATAAGCATGAGTAGTTGTGTTTAGGTCAAAGGAGAGGATACACTTTGAAGGGTAGGAAGTAATAGGTCTATAGGAGAGATAGTATAACTTGTAACACTTTAGAAAGGCACCAAAGGTTAACACATCACATGACCTACAAGAAACCAAGAAAACTAAAGTGAGGTACGTAGAGAAATCATAGTGATGAGAGAAAAACATACATTTTGAAAGTTAAACTCCAATAATGCACACTTGACTTCAACAAAAATAAAAAAGTTATCTTGTATTGCTTCAAGAGAGTGTCACAAGGAAATTTTGATAGAGTAACTCTATCACCAGTTGAGGGATCCTTTTTTGATTTAAATGCTTGTATATATAGCAAAAAAGGATGAGAGAAGAGGGGACATTGCATGAGAGGATGGAGAGGGGTTCATAATGACTAAATATCCTTTTATTTTTTGAGCCCCTAACTACATTGATTCTCTCTTTTTTTTTGAGGATGAGACCTCTATGCTTGCACACTATCATGATTTAACTTGTTCTAGTAGTTGTTTATTGATGGTATGGCTGAAAGCATGGCTCTATGTCTTTATTCAAGCTACCCACTTTTTACAAGTGGGTGTGAATAACTCTTTTGTTTCCTTTAGGAACTTTAATGATGGGGTCTAGTTCTTATTACTATCTTGGTTCAACTTGAGTTGTCTTGAGATCCTTTTTGCATTAAGGTCTCTCTTTGGGATTGATAGAGCCATGCTAGAGGTAGTTGCATGTTCCTACCAAGTCTAAATTATTGGATATTGATATCCCTTTAACTATTGATATCCTTTATAGTTGGGTAGGATTATGCCACTTATCCCTAACTGATTAGCCCTCTAGATTTACTGACTATTTGACTATCTCTAGTGCTATTGATATTTTATCATGAGATATCAACAAGTGTCAAACTCACAACAATATTGAAAAACCCTTTGATCTTTTCAATACCAATGGCTACATTATGAGACCTATCTTTGACATCTACATAAATTTCCTGAGCTTTTCAAATCCAAACATCTACTTGTTGGGGCTCAAACTTGACACTTGTGGGCAAGTCATGGAATATTTGAACCCCAATGGCTATTTTTTGAGGCTCAAACTTGATTTTTGTGAGCCCATCAATTCCTTGAGTTATTTCCTTTGGACATTTCCTTTGAAGCTATTTATGTGGACTTTTGTCTCAACGCTTTATCTCAAAGGAATTCCTTCAGACTTTTTGTCTGCTCAATTTCTTCAGACTTTTGCTTGGGGTACTTTTTTTAAAAAATCCTTCAGCTTTTTGAAAGAGATCTTCCCAAAAGGAAACATACCCTTTGGGAAAA
Source organism: Torreya grandis (assembly GCA_037957365.1). Lineage (NCBI taxonomy): Eukaryota > Viridiplantae > Streptophyta > Pinopsida > Cupressales > Taxaceae > Torreya > Torreya grandis. The sequence goes on along the minus strand of JARHVA010001255.1, from coordinate 1,063,832 downwards.
TTGAAAAGTACCCTTTACTTTGTGAAGATGCCCTTCAGAACCTTTTGAAAATGGCCCCTTCGGAAGGAACATACCCTTAAAAAAAGTTGAAAAGTACCTTTTGAAAATTTTGAAGAGGACCATTTCTTTTGAAAATGCCTTTTGGAAAAGTGAAAAATGGCCTTTTGAAAAATTTCAAGTGCCCTTTTCCTTGAGAAAAATAACCTTTTGGAAGAGTTATGATGGACTGATCCTTGAGAAAAAGACCCTTCGACTTGTGAACATGAGCTTTTTTGAAGGGTAACTACCCTTCAGGAATCTTTGGAATGGTCTTTCTGAAGGGAAAGTACCCTTCGACAAACTTGAAAATGAACCTTTTTCTAAGAATATGTACCCTTCAAATTTTTTGAAGTGAACCTTTTGTCTTCTTGAAAATGAATTTCTTCTTGAAAATGTCCCTTTGGAAAAGTTGTAAAGGACCATTTCCTTTCACAAGTACCCTTCGATATATCTTGAAAAGGATCACTTTCTCAAGAAATGAACCTTTTGAGAAAGTTGTATAGAGCATTTTGCTTGAAAAATATCCTTCAAAAAACTTTGCTTTGACATTTCTCTAGAGAAAATAAGCTTTTGGAAATTTTCTTTTGGACAAAAGTCTAAAAGAATTATGACACTAAAAGTCCAAAATGTAAGTAAAGACTTAGCTAAAAATGAGATTTTGCACTTAGCTTCTACTTGATCAGGTTTTCCACACTTGCCTACTTTGGACTTGCGACTCCTTATAACTAATTTGAGAAACATGAAGTCTCCCTCCTAAGAAAACCCGAAGTCATGGATTGGGTCAAACCCAAAGTCCCTTTTCTTGCTTCTTTGAACTAATTTGAGAAACATGAAAAAAAACTTCAAGGCGAAATTAGCATGAAGTGCAAAATTTCAAATGGTAAGTGTGGTATTTTTGGCTTGTGGGGTCAAAAACTACCAACATTTTTGGTGACTTGTAGGGAAGCATGCCTGCTATGTCTAAAGAACCCAACTCATTGCTTCATCTGATCCATTGCGCATAGAGTTACTATTTTCTTTAACAAGGTTGGCTCTATCTAGAAAATCCCTTTAAATTAACAAGAACAACCATAACAAAATAATATTGTACTCAAGGCACTTAGGGAAGGGAAACACACAACTAAAAAGGATGTGCACATGGCACTTCTATTGATCAAATAAGGGCCACTCCACAAGCTATCAAACTTGGTATGGTTGCCTAGATTGGCCTTATTTGAATCTGATTTGAGGACTAGATCCCCCTCTTTCAAGTCCCTTAAAATGTCTTTCTTGTCAAAGGATTTCTTAACTTGAGCTTGATGTGACTCTAGTGTCTTTATTGCAAGGTCTCTTATTTCTTCAAGCTCCATGAATTATGCCAATCTCACATTCATGGGCTCATCTTCCAGCATCTCCAATTGATGGGATAATTCTAATGTAAGAAACTCAATAGAATGGGTAACTTGGCCTAACATATACTAAAACATATAGAGAATTGCAAATGATAGCTTTAGGAGTCACCCTATCAGCCCACAAGGCTATCTTTAATTTGGTATGCCATGTCCTCTGATTCTCTTCCATAGTTCTCCTGATGATTCTCAACAAATTCTTATTTGTAAACTTAGCCAGTCCATTTCCTTGAGGATAATAATTGGAAGAGGTGCTAAGGTAGATTCCCATCTTGAGAGACCATTCAATTATTTTTAGACCATGAAATTCCAATGCATTTTCAGAAATGATAGTGGATGAAACACCAATCCTAGTCACAATGCTGTCATAGAAGTCTAGGACTGCACTTTCATTAGCTTCCTTTAATGCAATGGCTTCCACCCATTTGGTGAAGTAGTCAGTTATAGTAAGCTCCCACTTATGCCTCAAACTTGATGGAAGGTTGATCACTCATATGAAATCTAAACCCCACTACATGAATGGTTGCTCTACCTAAATTTGGTTGAGAGGAAAAGCTACTAATATTTTGCTTACCCATAAAGAAGGCACATTTTTGACACTTTTTTACCCATGCATAAGCATATTTGAAGAGGTTGGGCTAGTAATAACCAGCCCTCATTATCTTTACTACTGTAGTCTTTGGAGTAAAATGGCCTCCTATAGGCCCATCATGGAATTGATCCAAGAGCCTTGTCACTTGGTCATCATCTATGCACCTTAGGAGCACTCCATTGAGGTCCTTTTTGAATAAAACCCCATCAATCAATGCATAGGGTATGGACTAAAGTTTGAAATACCTTCTTTTAACCTTGTCTAGACTTTGGGGGCATTCTCCTATTAGCAAAAAATGTGCCATATCATGGAGCCAAATCTTATGAAGTAGAGGTGCCTCTACCTGTGAGTTATCTTGAATCACCATGGCAGCTCCTTTGTCTTTTTCAAGATCTTCCACCATGTGCTCACACAAACCTATACCTCTGACCAACTTGGTCACTTTGATTTCCATATCAAACTTCATGATTTTGATGATCCAACCAACTCTTTTCTCATTCAAATTTTTGTTAAGGAGGAAATCCCTAACTCTAAGATGGGGTACCATAAGATAAATCTTGTTGTTAGAGAGCATTGGTCTGAACTTCTTAAGACTCCTCACTGTTGCAAGGATTTGCTTCTCTATAAAAGTGTACCTCACCTCATATCCTTCTAGCCCTTGACTAAAAAAAGCAATTGGATACTGCATTCCCTCACCATTCTTTTGTATCATCATAGATGATAAGCTATCAATGTTGGCAAAGGTGTATAACATGAAATCCTTGGAGAAATTAGGATTTATGAGTGAGGGTGTTTGGGCAATGGCCTGTTTGATGGCTTCAAAAGCATCTTTTCCTCCTCTTGGCCAATAAAAAACTTGAATCTTCTTTAACATGGTAGTAATAGGTTTGACCAAGCTTGAAAAACCCATTATGAACCTTCTTACAAAGTTTATTTTGCCAAGGAGGATCTAAACTCCTTTCTTATGCTTTGGGAGAGAGAGTGCTAAGATGGCATCTACCATTTTAGGGTAAATAGACAACCCTTATTTTGAAATGATGTGGCCTAACAACTTACCTTCAAGTATGGTAAATACACACTTCTTGGGATTTAACAAGATCCCATACCCCTTGCATCTTTCAAATATTAACCTTAGGTGGTCCAGGTGTTCATTAGCATTCTTAGAGAAAATCGTGATGTCATCCAAGTAGACTAATACCATTTGATTCAATAATCCTTGGAAAGCCATGTTCATGGCTCTTTGGAAAGTTTCCCTAGCATTTGACAAACTAAAGGGCATCTTTTGGTATACACACATGCTCCATTTGGTAGTGAAGGCAGTCTTGTACCGATCTTCTTATTTTACCAATACTTGGTTGTAACCTGAATATCCATCCAAAAGAGAAAAATGTTATGACCCTGCAACTATTTGAAGAAGTTACTCCATGGATGGTAGAGTGTAATAATCCTTCAAGGAGACTTTGTTCAAATATTTGAAGTCAACACATAGCCTAATCTCCCCACTCTTCTTCCTTACAGGCACTGAATTGGCTACCCATAATGAGTGTTTGATGGGAAAGATAATCTTGGATTCAATCAACTTGGTTAGCTCTTTCCTCATAAGCTCTTCTATTTTTGGGTTGACAGGCCTTTGCTTTTGCCTCATAAGCTTAGCATCAACCTCCATCTCTATGTTATGATGGGCTAACTTTGGATCAAAACCTTTTAGGTCACTATATTCCCAGGCAAAGATGACTACGTATGCCTGACATAGTGCTATGAAAGCATGTCTCTCAACCTTGTTGCTTACCTTCTCAAGCTTGAGAAGTTTATCTTTGAAGATGAGGACTCTCTCATAGTTCTCTTCATTGGTTGACATTACTAACTTTTCTTTTATCATATGGTCTCCCTCATGGGAAAGGTCTTCAACTATAACCACTCTTTTGGGAAGCTTGTTAGATTTTAATCAAATAATTTTCCCCCATACTATTGTTGAAATTTACCTTGGTTGGCAAAGGAGAACTCTACTTCTTATTGTAATAAATAAGTAATTTGTTTATCATTTTTGAAGACCTATTAGGGGTATTCATTATTTGGTACTGATGGCCTCATCACCACCTTGACATGTGGCTAAACCTTGGCCTCTTTTAGCTTACTTAGAATATCAAATTGGACTCCCACAATTGCCACCCTGTCAGCATGCTAATTCTAGTTTCTTGGCATAGATTAAATGTTAAAAGGCATCAAAATATTCAATTAGGTCCCACACTCTATTTTTGTAGGACCTCATCAAAGGATTCTTCATAATGTTCAGGCCCCTGACTTGGTTCACTATAATCTCACTATCTCCATCTACTTGCAATCACTTGATTCCCCTCTTACTATCCCATTAGAGACCATGGATTAGGCCTTCATATTCTACTGCATTAGAGGAGAAACTAAAATGGAACCTATAAAAATAGAAATACTTATCATCTGAAGGGGAGACCAACATTGCCTCTGTACCTACTCCATTTTTACTCCCTGAACCATCAAAGAATAAATTCTGCATACCATTGAGGTCCTCTTTAGGTCTAATGATGGAAGTCATGAATTGATTTTCTTCATGTAGCAGATAGACACCCATGTCTCTTTCTTCAACACATTCCAAAGGGTTGATAAATTGATTATCTCCCTATAACTCATCTAAGAATAAGCCTGAAATCTCCTCAGGATGAGTATTCAGCTCTTGACCAATTACAAATTTGTCTTCATCAAGAATAGTGCAATTGAGGTTTGTGTTATTTGGATGATGGGGCTTAATGTGAAATTATTCCATGGGCTCAACCTTGATTGATATCTTCATTTTATACCTCATTTTGAATGCCATATATGATCAATTTGCTGAGAGATAGCCTCCTATCTTTATTATGAATTCTCTAGAAAGGCATAATGCAAAGCAAGGAGTTAAATCAAGGATCAACACATCTTGAACCACTGAGACACTAGGACAATCATGTAGGGTCATATTCAAATCCTTGATGATACTAGATGGATTTGTGGAAGAACCATCAAACTGTAGAACTCGCTTGGTATGCATCTCATATTTGAGGTTCAATTAATTAGCTATGGACTTTGGCATTACCAAAATGCTAGATCCACTATATACCAAGTAATTATGCACCAAGGAATCACCAATGATTAATAAAATGTAGAAGGGAGGAGGTTTGACCACATTACTTGAACTTTCTCCCATAGGTCCCTTGGTTGTATTAATGAGGACCTCAACTTATTTTCTTTGTTGTTTACTTGCATTTTTTGTAAGACCTATCTTGGATAAAACTTCTTGAAGGATATCCACTTGACTGGGCATGGAAAGCATGTCCCACATTGGTATACTCATGTTGGATTTATTCATTTATTCAACAATGTTTATTGGTGTACTACTAACCTTTGCTTATGCTTTGGGAGCCACTACTATTGTTTATTAAATCTATGAGCTTTGTGGAGGTGTTGAGACCTTTGGAGTGACAACAAGATCATTAGGCTTAGACAATGAAGGAGTGGTGGTAGGAGGTTCCTTGAATGCTCCTTGGTTGTCACCCATATTCCTTCTTTTGAATCTTGTATTTGCTTCCACTAAGAAATAAGCTTGACTAGAGCTGGCCTACTGATTAGATACATAACACTCTTCTTGCTCACTAATGACCATAATAACATCTAGTTGTTTAATACCTAATTTTATCCTTGTTCTTATGGAGACTACTCTATATTTGTCATCATAGGAATTTATGTGTTTTAAGCCATTAAATCTTGATTATATCCATAAGCAATAAACTTTTCTAGTGGTCATTAAATGCCTGGCTAAAACCACTAGGGGACAATGGATTGCCCAAAATATTGATCCTAAGGCATGGTCCCTTTTACCTCTTGAGCCATATTATTTTGAATAGGAATCAAGGTGTTGAAAGATCCTACAACATTTGGATTATAATTTTTCTACTTATTATAGTCAGGCTGTCCTTGTCCTTGCTCTTTGTTCTAACCTTGGAAGTTTCCCTTGAAGGGTGGTGTATTACCTTGATAAGATTGCTACTGAGACTGATATGGAGCCTGGTATGACTTGCTATAAGCTTGCTATCTCTTTACATTTACCACATCATTCCCCAAGGATTAGAGCATGCTCTTAAGTTCTAACTAGTTCTTTTACTCTTTAGATTCGTTAGATATACTAGTGGAGGCCTTTTCTTGTTTGGGTGAAGGTATAACAATAATTATTGGTGTTGGAAGAATAACATCAAGTGGGGGAACAACTATAAGAGGTGGTTTGATCTTAGGGAAAAGAGGCATTGGGGGCCTAGGAGTAAGCTTTCCAGCTTGAACTAGTTAATTTTTAGCTTTGATAGCCACCTCGTAAGTGTCTGGTAATATATCTCCTCCTATGGATTGGATCATTAATACTATGTCACTATTTAGAGTCTTCAAATAGTATAAAAATTCAAAGTTAGGGGATGGTCTAACAACAGCTGGAATTATGTCCCAAGTTTTTTGAAATCTTGTGTTAAAGTCTTACATAACTTCATGAGGATCTCTCTTGATTGTGGTCAACTATTATACTAGTGATAAATGATCACTCTTGTCTTCAAATATATTACATAAGGCTGTTCCAAACTAATCCCATGATTAAATAGAGTTAGAATCTAAACCTCTATACCAATCTAAAGCCTTTCCCTTAAAGGATACAACCAATAGTTTGATAGCTACATTTTCTACTGTGACATTATGGATATTGCAAAAATTGGCTATGTTTATGAGGTGTTCAATAAGATTTATGGCTTGGTCTCCTATGAAATATGGGATGATTTTAAGGGTTTCTACTGACATAAGATCATATTGTGGAAAATTCAAAGGACTTTGGCCACTGAAACCTACAAAATCACTTTGGGGAATCATGGTAACGAAAGGGGCTAACAAAGGTCTTCTTGCATAGGTATACCTCACAACTAATTTAGAATAATGGTTTCCTATGTATGGGTGAGTATGGGTGAACCTTAGACTTCTTACTTAATTTAAAGGTAATTCAATAAATTCAAAAGGAATACCTCTAAATGGTGATATTGTAGTCACCTCTAGCATGAAATATAGTTACTATTCTACCACCAGATTGCTGAGTGTGCTTCAAAGTCACTAGATACTAAAATATAAAAGCTATAACTGCTACAAATTGATCAAACCAACATCAAACTTGACTAATATTCTTTGAAAGTGGTCCCATCGAGCATGCCAGAAACTATTTTAGGCTAGAATTTCACCCTTTATGGGAGATTTTCTCAGAGTCTCTCACTCCTACCTGCAAGCATTGGGACAACTTCAGGTTATGGGTATCTTGTAATGAGGTTGAACCTCTAGGATTTTTTAATGAGGCTAGTTCCTTAGATGCTTCACTTCAAATTTTATTTTTCCACACTAAAATATACTACTGATTAAGGAAAAGGGATATGAGGATAACATAAAAAAGAAATCTAAGCTAAGGGAGGTGATGCAGTAAATAGAGGGTGATTCACATTTAGATTGGGAACCTTAATGACTACTTCTGAACTTAAACAAGAAAGTCTAGCTGATCCTATTTCAAAGCTACAAGCATGAATAGTGGTGTGGAGGTCAAAGGGGAGGATTTAATTTGAAGGGAAGGAAGGAATAGGTTTGTAGGAGAGACATTATAAATTGTAATGCTTCAAAAAGGCACCAAAGGCTAACACATCACATGAATTGTAATAAACCAAGAAAACTAAAGTGAGGTGTGTAGAGAAATCATAGGTGATGAGAGAAAAACATACATTTTATAAGTTAAACTCTAATAATGCACACTTGACTTCAATGAAAATAAAAAACTTGTCTTGTATTGCTTTAAGAGAGTGTTACAAGGAAATTTTGACAGAGTAACTCTATCACCAGTTGAGGGATCCTTTTTTTGGTTTAAAGGTCTGTATATATAACAGAAAGGGATGAGAGAAGAGGGGACATTGCATGAGAGGAAGGAGAGGGGGTCATAATGACCAAAGATCATTTTATTTTTTGAGTCCCTAATTTCATTGATTCTCTCTCTCTCTCTTTTGAGGATGAGACCTCTATACTTGTGTAGTGTAATGATTGAACCTATTCTAGGTAGCTATTTGTCAATGGTATGGCCAGAAGTATAGCTACACATCTTTATTCAAGTATCTCATCCACTTTGTACAAGTGGGTGTGAATAACTCTTTTGTTTCCTTTAGGAGATTTAATGATGGTGTCTAGTTATTGTTATCAGCTTAGTTCAACTTGAGTCATCTTGAGCTCCCTTTTGCATTAAAGTCTCTCTTTGAGACTGACAGAGTCATGTTAGAGGTAGCTGCATGTTCTCACAAATTCTATATGATTGGCTATTGATATCCCATGAACTATTGATCTCCTTGCTATTTGGATGGGCTGATGCCATTTGTCTCTGACTAATTAGCCCTCCATATTTGTTGACTATTTGACTATGACTTGTGCCATTGATCTTTTATCATGACATCTTGATAAGTGTTAATTTCATTCTAATCTTGATGAACCCTTTAATATTTTGAATACCAATGGCTACTTTATGAAACCTATTTTTGACATCTATGTAAACATCTTAGGAGTTTCAAATCCAAAAAACTACTTGTAGGGGCTCAAACTTGATGTTTTTGGGTAAGTCATGAAATATTTGAACCCCAATAGCTATTTGTTAAGGCTCAAACTTGACATTTATGGGCTTCTCAATTCCTTGAGTTATTTCCTTTGAACATTTCCTTTCAAGAAAATTTTGTGGACTTTTGTGTTGGCACTTTCTCCCTAAGGAATTTCTTTAGAGGAATTCCTTCAAATTATTCTCAATCAGACTTAGACCCTTGTGAAGATAGTTTCAGGCCTTCACATTCTCCTAAAACATAAAAACAATCCTAGGTTGTGGGTGTCCTAATCAATAGATTGATTCTCTAGATTATAAGGTATATCTCCCTTTGGTGTATCAATTAGGATCTCTACTCTATGCTACAAACTACTAGGGAAAAAGGGGAGAAGGAAAAGGAAAGAAAACTAAAAGAAAATCCTATCTAATGATGGTGATACACAAATTTTTTTATTTATCCACATAATTTGAGCTTCTAAAAACATTGATCAGATAATAAACAAACTAAAATTTTAACCCCAATTGACCCTTACACATCATTATTTAATGAAAAGGTTATATCTTGTGATCAAAGCTTGAGGGAAATGATGGAATAACCCTAATTCAAGGCACTAACTAGCCACTTATATCCACTAGAACTTTAACCAAAAGGTATTAAACATAGAACATAACCTACATAATCTGATCAACTAGTAACTAGGTAAGAATCAAGACTTGACAAGGAAAAAAAATCTATCACATATGCAAATCACTGACGTAAATACACTATACCAGCACCTTGGAGTCTGAAAACTATCTTATTAATCTAAAAAGGTTACACAACAAAAATTTTGGTAGAGTTTGGTCTTGCTAAAAGAGGGATACAAATCAAGGCTGAAAAGCCAACTTATATAGAAAAAGATACAACAACAAGAGATTGGCACTAGAAATAGAACATGAGGTCAACTCTTACATTAACCAAGTCCAACTTGTGCTATCACAACCTTCAAATAATATTATTTTTGTCTTCTATTTTTCATGAAAAGCTCTTTGGCATTGAAAATGATGGAGAGCCCAAGTTTGAGTCAAAACTTTCATCATGCATAATGCTATGCCAATCTACAAATATAGAACTCCTCTTGAACTGCCTAAAATAAGAGAACAATCTCCTTTGCATGAAATCAATGCCAAAACTAAATTTAGAACTCCACTAAATTTTATAGAAATGTTGAAATCCTTTAACAAGATAAACAAGAGCACATGCATGAAATTCCATGTTGGCATAGAAGGGATGAGGTGGACCCAATTTTGACAAGTCAAACTCTTGCAAGGAAAGCCATGCCACAACCTTCAAAAGAATATGCCTCTTAAACTGTTTAAAGCTAAGTTAGATAGTTGAATGCATGAGATGACTAGGAGATAAGCAATAAAAAATCAATTGAGTCTTTGACCAATCAACTATAGATAACCTTTACTTATATGGAAGATGACCTTGATGAGTGAGAGGTGCATTCAGATTCAACTCCTTGTCTTCATTATGGTAATTTCTTGATCTAACACTTCCAAGTTCTTTGATTTTGTGCAATTATTTCTCTAGCATTTATTTGTCTATGGGCTATTTCCTTTGTCTACTTCTTTTGGCCTTTGTTTTTGTCCCAGGCTTTTATACCTTGTTTATTTCTTTCAGACAAAAATCTTGAAGGAAATATATCTTCAAGATTTTGTCTTTGTCATTTTCCCATGGACAAATTATCCATGAGAATTGTCTCTTCATCCTCTCTGATTGGTCCATTCACTTTGGATAATTTTGTGGGTAAATATTTCGAAAGAATTCTTTCAGATAATTTATCTAAAAGAATTCTTTTAGACTTTTTGTCCATCTCTTTACCTTTAGACAAAATGTCCGTGGCCTTTTCCTTTTTGTGCCTTTGGCTTTTTTGACTGGTCCATTTCCTTCAGACAAAAATCCTAAAGGAATTATATCTTTTGGCTTCTATCTTTGTTTATTTCCTTCAGAAAAAATGTCTGAAGGAAATCTTATCCTTAGAAACCTTGCAAATTTCCTTTCGGTACAATTGTATTTATCCACTTGCCCTTTGAAAAACTATCATGACAATTTGTCTGAAAGAAATGTACCCTTCAGACTTTTTGTGCATCCCTTTGGAGTTTGATAATGGACTTTCCTGAAGGGAAAGTATCCTTCAAGTTTTCTTTATGTCCCTTTAGATTTTTTTCAAATGTTCCCTTGGACTTTTAAAATGCCTTTTTCTAAGGGTAGATACCTTTTGGAATTTTTTAAAAAGCCTTTCAAAAAGATAAAGTGCCTCTCAAAATGTTTCCAAGTGACTTTCCTGAAGGGAAAGTGACCCCTCAACATTTTGAAATAGCCCTTTAGGATTTTTGAATGAACCCTTCAAAAAAATTTAGGATCCCTTTATCTTTAAAAATACCTTTTTCTAAAAGGCAAATACCCTTCAAATCTTTTGAAAGTATCCCTTCGAAAAAATGGAAAGGTCCTTAAAAAATTTACAAAGTGAACTTTTTCTGAAGGGATTCTACCCTTCATAAATTTTGAAATTGAACCTTTTCCAAAGGGATGTAACCCTTTAAATTTATTCAAAGTGTACTTTTTCCTTGAAAAGAGTCCTTTGGCATTGTTGGAACAATCCACTTGTGCTTTAGCTTTTTGTAAAGGACTTTTCAAAAAAAAAAATGACAAGCCCCTTTGCCTTTATGAAATGTGCCCTTTGAAACCCTTATAAAGGCCTTTCAGTATTTTTGTTTTGGTGATTTTCCCATGAACAAATTGAAAAGGTCCATTCTTTCAAAAAAATTGTCAAGGTCCTTTTTCCATTCGACAAAATTGAAATGGTCCTTTATGATTATGAAAAAGCCCTTCAAAAAATGTTTGAACCCTTACTTTTGAAGGTGCCCTTTAGGCTTTCTGAAAAAGGCCCTTCGAAATTTCTGCTTAGACAATCCTCTTGAAAGAAAGTGACTATTGGAATTGTTGAAAAGGGCTTTTGAAACTATTTGAAAAGACCCTAAAACCAAAAGAACTCTTCAAAACCTATGAAATAGGACCATTTCTCAAGAAAATAACCTTCTAGGGAAATTATTTCTGAAGTCCTCCTTCCAGGAAATCCAAAAGTATCTTTTGCTTGTCTTTTTTTGAACTACTTAGAGCAACACAAATAACTTCCTATAAAGAATAAGACGAGTGAAAGAAAAGTCCCTAAATCACCTAAACAACCTCAAGACCTATTAACCATGGATTCTTCAAAGACTTTTAGGACTAGTTACTGACTCATAAGATAAAATGACATGGTACACAAAGTTTTAAATGATAAGGGTGGCAATTTGACCTGTGGGGTCAAAATTGTCAACATTTTGGTGACTCATCTGGGAAGCATGCCTGCTATACTTGAGAAAAAAACCATATAAATGACATTTGAACTCATAAAACAATGGAAAATTTTGTCCATGAATTCCAGTACAACCTTTGATTTGAAAAAGACAACCTTCATCATTCAAAACAAGAAGGGAAACACACAAAGCAAGGAAAAACTAACTAAAAAGCAAATTTGTAAACAATAATTTATTTGGAACAAAATAAAACAAAACTAATGTGCTTGAACAACACTTGGAGGAAAGAAAAACAAACTATGTACAAGGAACTTTGCTCTTCAATAGTTATGTTTTAAATGTATCCCATTTACTGGGATTGGAAGCTCATCACCATCTATCTTTGCAAGTTGGAAGGCATTATGGGATTTACAGCTAGAGATTGTTTATGGGCCACTCCAAAGGGAATCAAACTTTGTGTGCCTTCTTAGTTTAGCTCTATTCTCATCCCACTTGAGGACCAAATCTCCTTCTTTCAAACTTTGTGAAGAAGCTCCTTTGTCAAAAGCTCTCTTCACTTATGCTTGATGAATCTTCATGGCTAGCATGGACTAATTTATTATCTCTTATAGCTTCATAAGCTTAGCATACCTAATCTCCATAGGCTCATTCTCCAACATATCAAGTTGATGTATTAGTTCTAAAGCAGGAAACTCAAGAGAAATGGGTAACCTTGCTTCCTTACTATATATCAGTTTGTATGGAGAGTTGGTTATTGATATTTTGTAGGTGATCCTATCAACCCATAGAGCTAACTTCAAATTGAGATGCCATGACCTCTGATCATCTTCAATAGTCCTTCTTATGATCTTTAATAAGTTTTTATTTATAGATTCAGTAAGGCCATTACCTTGTGGATAATAGTTCGATGAAGTGCTGAGATAAATTCCATGTTGGACAACCCATTGACTCATCCTAGATCCCACAAAAGCCATTGAATTATTAGAAATAATAGTTTAAAGAACTCAAAATCTAGTAAGCAAACCTTTATATAAATCTAGAATATTGGTTTCATTTACTTCTTTCAATGCTACTGCTTCTATCCAATGTGTGAAGTAATTTGTAGTAGTGAGAATCCATTTATGTCCTAAACATGAAGGAGGATTTATGAGACCAATAAATTCCAATTCCCATTGGACAAAGGGCTGATCCACCATAATTGGTTGAAGAGGCAAGGTTGCAAGTTTCACTTTTCCTACAAACATAACACATTATTTATACTTTCTAACTCATACATGACAATCACCAAATATACTAGGCCAATAGTACCCACCTCTCATGATCTTAAGGGCTGTAGTTCTTGTGGAAAAATGTCCTCCACCATGTCCATCATGGAATTATTCAAGCAATATCTGAGTTTAGCTTGGCTGTATACATCTTAACAACATGCCATTGATATCTTTCTTAAACAAAACACCATTAATAAGCAAACATGGAATTGACTGCAACTTGAAATATCTTCTTTTTGAAGCACTTAGATGAGAGGGATAAATAATATCTTGGAGATAGCTTACCAAGCCATGAAACTATTTGGAAGGTGATTTATGACCAATTGTAACCTCTTCATCATTTGACACCAAAATAACCTCATTAGTCTCTTGCAAGTCTTGAGATAGATGCTCACAAAGTCCTTTGCCTCTAATTAAATTTGTGACCTTAATTTCCACATTATACTCTATTAACTTGGTTATCCAACTAGCTCTCTTCTCATTTATATCTTTATTCAAAAGGAAATCCTCGATGCTTGGATGAGAAACCATTAGGTGTATCTTATTGTTAGACAACAAGTATCTAAACTTTTTAAGAGACCTTATAACTAAAGGTACATGTTTTTGAGTAAAATAATAACTTATTTCATACTCTTCCAAGCCTTGACTGAAGAAAGCTATTAGCTTCTCTAAAGCCTCATGAATTTATTGCATAAGAATGCCTAAAATGGTGTCCATGTTAGCATATGTCTATAGAATAAAATCTTTTGTGAAATCTGGATTTATAAGTGTAGAAGCACTAACTATGGCCTTCTTAATATCTTCAAAACTTTTTACTTCTTCTTTAAACTAACTAAAGCTCTAATTCTTCTTTAGCATGGCTATAGGTGACTTAGCTAAAATGACAAAATCTGAAATATATCTCCTTATGAAGTTGATTTTCCCAAAGAAGCTTTGCATAGATTTTTTATGCTTAGGCAAGGAGAGTGAAAGAATGTAGTCTACCCTTTCAGAATCTATGCTTAAATCATGCTTTAAAATAACATGTCCAATAAGCTTACCTTCATGAACTGAGAAGACACATTTTTTGGGATTTAGAGGTACTCCAAATTGCCTACACCTTTCGAACACTTGCTTGAGATGAACCATGTGATCATCTACACTCTTTAAAAACACTATTATATAATCTAAATAAACAAGTACAAACTTGTTAAGAAGGCCTTAAAATGCCATATCCATGGCTCTTTGAAAAGTTGCTTGAGCATTAGATAAATTGAATGGCATCTTTTTGTATGAAAACATCTCCCACTTGGTTGTGAAGGATGTCTTAAATTGGTCCTCTTCTTTGACCAAAATCTGATTGTAGCCACTATATCCATCCAACAAAGAAAACCTCTCTAAACCTACAACCAATTGTAAAATTTGTTCCATTGATGGCAATGGATAGTGATCTTTAAGTGAAGCCCTATTCAAATCATGAAAGTCAACACAATCTAATCTCACCATTATTTTTCTGTATTGGGACAAGATTCGACCCCCAAGTTGAGTGCTTGATTAGAAATATAATAGCTGATTCTATGAGCTTGTAAAGCTCAGCTCTCATCAAAGGCTTAAGCTTAGGATTGATTGGCCTTTGTCTTTATCTCACTGGTTTAGTTTTAGCTTCTAACTCAATGGTGTGTTGAGCTAGACTTGGGTCAAACCCCTTGAGATCACTATATTTCCAAAAAAATTATCAACAAAACATATGCATAACTCAATAAAATCTTCTTTTTGTGAAGGAGTGCATACCTTACCCAACTTTAAAATCTTACCAGATGCAATCTCTACATTGGCATAGTGCTCTTCTTTTGTTGACAAGAATGACTTCTCTTTCCTTAACTCATCATCACCACTAAAAATGTCCTCAAGTGTGACCAATCCCTTGGGAAACTTATTTGTTTTTAGTTACACAATCTGATCACCATATTGCTATAAATGCTTTGCTTGGTTTCTTTTAGAAAACTTAGCCTCTTCTTACAAGAATCTCACAATTTGATTGTCATCTTTGAACACTTGCCAATTTTTATGATTATCTAAAACAAAAGGCCTTATAACAACCTTTATATGCAACTAAATTTTAACACTTTTTATATCAGCTAGGATACTAATTATGCCCCAATGGTAGCTAGTTTATCTACATGTTTATTTTCACCTTTTGGTATTGCCTGAATGTTAAAAACTTGGAAATATTCAATTAAGTCACATATTTTATGCCTGTAACACTTAAGTAACAAATTTTACATATATTCAAACCTCTTACTTGGTGAACTATAAGTTTACTATCACCAAAAACCTATAAAGTGTTGACTTTCATCTTCTTAGCCCACTGCAAACTATGAACTAGTGCCTCATACTCATAAACATTGTTTGAACGACCAAACTAAAATTTAATATAAGAGAAATACATTTGATTTGATGGAGAAACCAATATCATTCTAGCTATGATACCACATTTTTCCCTTGATATGTCAAAGTACAATTGCCATAAACCTTCACGAGATTCATCATCCTTAACCATGGCTGGAATTGGTACATCATTCTCACAAAGGCAATACACACCAAGTCCTTCTTATTCAGTAAACTTATAAGGATCATAATCATGAAAAGGAGAATCCCACTCATCAATAAACAAATCTAGAACTCCATCCAAAGGTGATCCATTTTTTACTTCACTAGTTTTTAGCACTTCATCTGAGATGATACAGTTAGTGTTCACAACACTTGGCATATATGGCTCTATATGGAAACATGTAATAAGTTTAGAATGAATTGTTACTTTGGTACCATAATTGATTATAAATAACAAATAATTCTAATCAACTGATAAATATCCCCCAATTTTTGAGGTGAAGTATCTTGAAAGGCACATAGCAAAGTAAGGAAGTAAGTCTACCACACCAACATCCTATTGAATAGTAACATTTGGACAAGCATGTAACATCAATTTCAGATCTCTGATGATGCTTACCATCTTTATTGGTGACCCATCCAATTGTAATACCTCCTTAGTGTTTGGATCATAAACAAGGCCAAGCTTGTTTACAATCTATTTAGGCATGACTGTACTACTAGCTCCACTATCCACCATACAATTATGAACCAAAATATCACCTACTATAAAAAAAAGGTAGAAAGGAGAATTTTTATTTTATTTTAACTCAATTTTTTCCACCTTTTTCATTTTATTAACTTGATGTACTTGTTGTTTAGTTGGCTGATCTAAATTAGTTAAGATAACACCTTTCTCAATCAGTTTTGGAGGCAATTTGAGAGATGAAAGCTCTTGGTTGAGCATATATTTTTATCCTAGAATGGAAAGAAAATCCCACATGCTAATGATGATATTAGACTTATTCATTTGATCCACTATACTGAAATGAGATCCACTAACCTTTGGTTGCACTTTTTGAAGCATTGGTTGTTCATGAACTAGAGGTAGTTAATGAACTTTACTAACCTCTATATTCTAAATTTTTTGAGTTGTAAAGGTAATAGATTATTCCTTTACACTATTAAAAATAACATTTGGATTACTTTAATCCTTTTTCACCTCTTACAACTCATCAATGGCTCTTCTTTTAGCTCTAGTTATAGCTGCAACTTGACCACTTGAATTGTTAGTTTCAACACCTTGACTAAAAGCAACATGATCATCCACTTGACAATTTACATTAATGGCATCAAGCTACCTTTGAAATTTCTGATTCTATCATTGTGTCTCCAAACCTATATCTTGGTATTGACCTCCTTGAAAAGAAAACCCTTCTTGTGTCATTTGTGGCATAGTGATCTTTTATGATACCAAGGCTTGGTTTTGAGCATCATTGAGATTTAAGGACTACTAACCTAAATCCTACATCAAGATATTTTGAGGTGGGGTGGGAAAAATGGACTTTGAAGTGGAAGAAGCATTAAAATCAATGGTATCATATGGCTTAGCTAGAGTTATGGCTCCTTGTGTTTGATAAGGTGGTATGTTCTCTCAGAAACCTTGATAATGAAGTCTTTGATATTTGAAGGGTTGATAGGTGGTTTGATTTTGTTACTGATAGGGCCTATTAGCCTAAAATTACTATCTCTTGAGTTACACTATTTCATTCCCAAAGGATTATAACAACCTTTTTAACTCTCCTATCTCACTAGCTTGACTAGTAAGGGCTATAATTTGAGCTTGAGGTGATGGAATAAGAGCTAAAGATGGAACTTGATAAATTTGAAAACTTGAGGGGCTGGTATAGAATTCAATTCTAGGAATATAGGCATTGGAGGTCTTGGAGAAAGCTTACTAGCTTGTATCAAACTATTCTCTACCCTTATTATAACCTCATAAGCATTTGGCAAGGTAGTACCACTTATTGACTGTATCATCAAACTAATGTCAAAGTTAAGGGATTTTAAATAGTAAAAGAATACATATTTAGGGGATGACCTAATCAACATAGGTATTCTAGTCCATGTCTTTTGGAATATAATATTAAAATTTAGACATGAACTCATGAGGAGCTCTGTTTATGGTGGTTAATTGCTCAACTAAAGATAGGTGATTAGATTTGTCCTCAAATTACCTGACTAAGGCTGCACCCAATTCATCCCAAGTAGAAATGGAGTTTAGTGAGAGGTTTCTATACCATTTCAATGCTTTTTATTTGAAGGAAGCAATAAACAATCTAATAGCAACATTATCCTCAACAACATTATGGACTGAACAAAGATTAGCTGCATCTTGGATATGCTTAATAGGGGTTGTTTGATTTTATCCTGAGAAGAATGGTATGATATTGAGGGAAGATACATGAATGTAATCAAACTAGGATAAATTTAGTGGGCTACATCTATTGAATGAAATAAACACTTGATTTTTGATGGCCATGTGGAAAGTGGGGATTGTAGTGTCTAGAACAATAGGATAACTAGGAGATGAATATTTATTTTGAGGGTATGGATTTGCCCGTATAAACCTTGATCTCTTATATGATATAAATTAAAAAGGAATACCTTTACTTGCTAACCTTGTGGTAACCTTTGACATGAATGAATTTCCTGAATGATGTTATGAGCTCTACAACTAGATGTTGATGATAATCAATATCTTCTTTTATTGCAAAAATTCTTCAGATATGCAAATATTTTTTTTGATGTCCCATTAGGTGTGCCAAAAACTGTTGTCAATCAAACTCATACCCTTGTGAAGATATTTTAAGGCCTTCACAATTTGCTAAAACATGGAAACAATCCTAAGCTGTGGGTGGCCTAATCAATGGATTGAGTCTCTAGATTTTACTGGATAACCCACTTTAGTGTATCAATTAGGATCTCTACTCTCTGCTACAAACTATTGGGGAAAAAGGGGATAAGGAAAATGAAAGAAAACTAAAATAAAATCCTATCTAATGATGGTGATACACCTAAACTTTGATTGATCCACATAATTTGAGCTTCTAAAAACACTAATCAGATAATAAATAAACTAAATTTTTAACCTTAATTGACCCCTATGCATCAGTATTTCATGAAAAAGTTCTATCTTGTTATTAAAGCTTGAGGGAAATGATGGAATATGCTTAATTCAAGGCACTCACTAGCCACTTATATCCACTATAACTTCAACCAAAAGATATTAAACACAAAACATAACCTGCATAATCTAATAAGCTACTAACTAGATAAAAATTAGGCCCTGACAAGGAAGAAAATTCTATCACATGCAAATTACTAAGATAAATACACTATACTAGCACCTTGGAGTCTAAAAACTATCCTTCTATTGATTTGAAAAGGTTACACAACACAAATTTTGGTAGAGTCTAGTCTTACCAAAAGAGGGATACAAATCAAGGCTGAAAAGCCAACTTATATATAAAAAGATACACTAGCCAAGAGATTGGCAATGAAAACAGAAGAGAAGGTCAACTCTTACATTAACCAAGTCCAACTTGTGCTATCATAGCCTTTAAATAATATCCTTTTTGTCTTCTATTTTTCATGAAAATATCTTTGACATTGAAAATGATGGAGAGCCCAAGTTTGAGTCAAAACTTTCATCATGCATAATGCTACGCCAATCTCCAAATATAAAACTCCTCTTGAACTTCCTGAAACAAGAGAACAATCTCTCCTTTGCATGACATCAATGCCAAAACTAAATTTAGAGCTCCACTTGAATTGTTGGAAACGTCGAAATCCTTCAACAAGATAAATAAGAGGACATGCATGAAATTCTATGTTGGTTTAGAAGGGATGAGGTGGACCCAAGTTTGATAATTCAAAATCTTGCATGGAAAGCCACATCATAACCTTCAAAGGAATATGCCTCTTGAACTACTTGAAGTTGAGTTGGATCTTTGAATGCAGGAGATGATTAGGAGATAAGGCTGACTTAAACAAATAATCAATTGAAGCTTTAACCAATCAACTATAGATATCCTTTGCTTACATGGAAGAGGACCTTGATGAGTGAGAGGTGCATTTAGATTGAACTCCTTGTCTTTGTTATGGTAATTTCTAATCTAACACTTTTAATCTCTTTTATTCTATGCATGTATTTATCCAACATTTATTTGTCTATGTCTATTTCCTTTGTCTACTTATTTTGGCCTTCATTTTTATCTCGGGCTTTTATACCTTGTTTATTTCCTTCGGACAAAAAATTCAAAGGAAATATATCTTCGGGATTTTGTCTTTATCATTTTCCCATAGACAAATTATCTATGGGAATTGTCTCTTCATCCCTTTTTATTGGTCCATTTACTTTTGAAAATTCCATGGGTAAATCTTCCAAAAGAATTCTTTTAGACAATTTGTCTGAAAGAATTATTTCAGAATTTTTGTCCATCTCTTTGCCTTCGAATAAAATGTCTGTGGCTTTTTCCTTCTTGTACCTTTCCTTTAGCTTTTACGATTGGTCCATTTCATTTAGAAAAAAAGTCTAAAGGAATTATATCTTCAAGCTTCTATCTTTGTTTATTTCCTTTGGACAAAAAGTCCAAAGGAAATCTTGTCCTCGATTCCTTTGCAAATTTCCCTTTGGCAAAATTGTATTTGTCCACTAGCCCTTCAGAAAACTGTCATGATAATTTATTTAAAGGAAATGTACTCTTAAGACTTTTTGTGCATCCCTTTGGAGTTTGATAATGGACTTTCCTGAAGGGAAAGTGCCCTTCAATTTTTGTATATGTCCCTTCGGACTTTTTTCAAGTGTCCCCTCAGACTTTTAAAATGCCTTTTTTTTAAGGGCAAATAACCTTCAATTTTTTTGAAAAGCCTTTTAGAAAGATAAAGTGCCTCTCATAATTTTGGAAAGTGACTTTCCTAAAGGGAAAGTGACCTCTTGGCATTTTGAAATATCCCTTAAATCTTTTTAAATGAACCCTTCAAAAAAATTTAGGATCCCTTTGTATTTGAAAATACCTTTTTCTTAAAGGTAGATACCCTTAAATTTTTTTGAAAGTATCCCTTTAGAAAAATGGAAAGGTCCTTCAAAAATTTGTAAAGTGAACTTTTTCTGAAGGGATTCTACCCTTCATAAATTTTAAAGTTTAACCTTTTTCAAAGGGATGTAACCCTTCATATTTCTTTAAAGTGTCCCTTCGGATTTCTTCAAAGTGTACTTTTTCCTTGGAAAGAGCCCTTCGGTATTGTTGGAACGGTCCACTTGCCCTTCAAATTTTTGTAAAGGACTTTTTAGAAAAAATGATTTTGCCTTTATGAAATGTGCCCTTTATAACCCTTGTAAAGGCCTTTTAGGGTTTTTGTTTTGGTCATTTTCCCACAAACAAATTGAAAGGGTCCGTTCTTTCAAAAAAAATGTCAAGGTCCTCTTACCCTTTGGAAAAATTGAAATGGTCCTTTAGGAGTATGAACAAGCCCTTCGAAAAATGTTAAAACCCTTAATTTTGAAGATGCCCTTTAGGCTTTCTGAAAATTCTCTTTGAATTTTTTGCTTAGACAATCCTCTCAAAAGAAAGTGACTATTGGACTTGTTGAAAAAGGCTTTTAAAATTGTTTGAAAAGACCCTGAAACCAAAAAAACTCTTCAGAACTTATGAAATAGGACCATTTATCAAGAAAATAACCTTTCAAGGAAATTGTTTATGAAGTCTTCCTTCCATGAAAGCCCAAAGTATCTTCTACTTATCTTCTTTTGAACTACTCAGAGCAACATAAATACCTTCCTATAAAGAACAAGATGAGTGAAAGAAAAGTCCCTAAATCACCTAAACAACCTCAAGACCAGTTAACCCTTTTTAGGACTAGTTACTGACTCACAAGATAAAATGACACGGTATGCAAAGTTTTGAATGATAAGGGTAGTAATTTGACCTGTGGGGTCAAAATTGTCAACACAAACTTTTTTTTTGCTCAATTTCTTTAGACGTTTGCTTGGGGTAATTTTCCAAAAAAATCCTTCAACTTTTTGAAAGAGACCTTCCCAAAAGGAAACATACCCTTCAAGAAACTTGAAAAGTACCCTTTTCCTTTGTGAAAATTCCCTTCAAAACCTTTTGAAAATGGCCCCTCTAAAAAGAACATACCCTTCAAAAAATTTAAAAAGTACCTTTCAAAATTTTTGAAGAGGACCACTTTTGAAAATGCCTTTCAGAAAAGTGAAAATTGGCCTTTCAAAAAAGTTCAAGTGCCCTTTTCCTTGAGAAAAAATACCTTTCAGAAGAGTTGTGATGGACCACTCTTTAAGAAAAAGACCCTTCAACTTGTACAAATGAATTTTTTTGAAGAGTAACTAACCTTCAGGAATCTTTGGAATGGTCTTTTCGAAGGCAAATTACCCTTCGACAAACTTGAAAATGAACCTTTTCTAAAGGATATGACTTTCAAATTTTTTGAAGTGAACCTTTTGCCTTCTTGAAAATGACTTTCTTCCTAAAAATGTCCCCTTGGAAAAGTTGTAAAGGACCATTTCCTTTCATAAGTGACCTTCAAAATCTATTGAAAAGGATCATTTTATCGATAAGTGAACCTTTCAAGAAAGTTGTATAGGGCATTTTTCTTGAAAAATGTCCTTCGAAAAACTTTGTTTGGACACTTCTCTGAAGAAAACAAGCTTTCAAAAAAAATTCTTTTGGACAAAATTATGAAATAATTCTGACACTAAAAGTCTAAAAAATGTAAGTAAAGACTTAGCTGAAAAGAGATTTTGCACTTAGCTTCTACTTGATCAAGTTTTCCACACTTGCCTACTTTGGACTTGTGACTTCTTGCAACTAATTTGAGAAACATGAAGTCTCCCACCTAAGAAAACCCAAAGTCATCGATTGGGGTAAACCCAAAGTCCCTTTTCTTACTTTTTTGAAATGCTTTGAGCAACATGAAAAAAACCTTTAAGGCAAAATTAGCATGAAGTGCAAAGTTTCAAATGGTAAGGGTGGCATTTTTAGCTTGTGGGGTCAAAAACTACCAACGACACTTGAAGAATTGTAAGGTGCATACTATGGTTGGGGTTGAGTGACATATTGATAATTTTCTAGAGTTCAAGAAGTTGCCACATATGGGTAAGTGGTTATAGGTGGTTGGGTTGAATACACATATGAATTTGTGGTTGCAGGTGGTTGGGTAGAGGGTATGTACTGATGAGTGGGCATAGATGTTTGAGTTAGAGGTAAGGGATAAGTGGTAACCCTGGTAGTGACTAGAAGTAAGGTAGAAGGTATGGGTGCCACTACATTTTGAAATGGAGTGGAGGAACTAGAGGAATGGTAGTGATGGTGGTAGCAGGTATTCCAATAATAATTGGAGTATGGGTAGGTAGAGGTTGGGTGGTAGCTATGTTGGAAGAATTGTTGTCAAAATAGGAGGTGTTTGGGTGTTAGAAAGTTGATTTGATTTTTAGGGTCCTGTTAGATGCATTTCTAGTTGAAGTAGATGTTCAAGTAGCTAAAAATTGGGTGGTGATAGTGGTAACATAAAAGTTACCTAAAAATCCTAATGACATTCCATAGGGTGGATCGGTAGGTGGTGCTAAAATGGGTGTATGATGAGATACTATTTTAAGATGATGTTTTAAAGTCACGGGTTATTATCTAACAAGGTAACAAAGTTTGGGTCACCTTGGGAAACTACCTGAGGCACACTAGAAGCGTAAGAATGATTAGGAGAGCTCTCAACATTGGAGATATACTCCATGGATGAAGAGGTAGAGGAGACTAGATAATCTATAAATGGGACTTGAATTGCTAAGTCTCTTCATTGTTGGTGAGTAAGAACCATGCAAGTAGGAGAAGAGGAAAACACATAATATTACAACTCAAATAGAGAGAAAGCAATACAATGATCAAGGAAATCCAACACACACTAGAGTATGTTTAAAATCCTATGGTTAATTTTAATCTCACTTTTGGCTTATGCCTTAAGTTATGAGAATGTGTGGTAGAAGTTGGATTGTAGATCATATACAATAGAAGAAATTTATGGTTGGTTTTGGGTTGTTTAGGTGCTCAAAAATATATGTATTGGGAATCAATACATGGCTTGGTATTGGGGCCTACCCCCTCACTTCACACACCATAGTGATAAGGGTATCAGGTACTTAACCAATATATACTAATTTCTAGAGTTTATACTCAACCAAAGAGTTGAGTTGGTTATCCCCTTGGTAATGACCTCCAAGTAGGATCACCAAGAAAGCATAAGGTTACCTCTAGGTGATGACATCCTAGTCAGGCCTTGTCTCAAGTTTGTTTGATGTTTAATTAATAAAAGTGGTTTGGTTTAGTGTGTGCAATAAAAGTGATGCTATGATAGGATTACTTTGCTTTAATTCAAAATGAGCTAAAATTAGAAGTAAGCAATGGATGCACTTAATTTTAAGACCAAAATAAATTTTATTTTCATTAATGAGCATAGATAAAGAGAAGAACATACAAATGCAAATAAAAGAACCCCAAAATAAAGACTTAAGGTCCCACTAGGCATGCCAAAATGTTTTATGAATTTTAGCTTATATTTCATAATGGAAAGAGGAAGAAACAAAATATGGGTATGGTTGAAAAACCTATTTGATTGTGCATGCGTTAAATCAAAAGATTGTGAAGAAATCCTCTTTGGCTTGTGAGGATGACCTATAAATAAGAAAAAACTAAAGCAAATGGTTGGTTAGATAGATAGCTGAGTGGATTGCCTAACATTAGATAGATCTTGGAAGTAAGATCTTTTTTAGGGGCTATCAATCCACACATTTTAAATAATTAAGTTTATAAATAGAATATAAAGTACTTGCATCAATAATCAAAAGATAATAATATTAAACACAAGAAATGATTGCTAGAGAAATAGACTAGAAATGATTAATATAGCAATAAGAAAACTAATACTAATGCTAAATGGCTTGGGTCTATTTCAAAAAATCAGGAAGGGGTCTTTAAATAATTATGGACATAGAAAATTAGATTTGGCTAAGGGCAAGTAGGTAGAAATAACTTGCTATTATTTCCTACCATAGTGACCATCAATGGGTAGTGTGACCATCATGGTTAAGGTGACTATCGATGGTTAAGTTGACCATCAAAAATTGGGTAGACCATTGATGGTTGAGATAATCATCGATAGTTACTATGTGTAGGTTTGGGTTGGTAAATAGTTGATTGATGGGATCACAAAGTGGATTTCTAAGAGATGGGTTGGTACTAAGCTGAGTGAAAAATCAAATAAAGTAAATGAATACTAGAAAACAAATACTTATCTTATAGAAGAATAATTGGGTGGTCAATTAAGGTGGATAACTCATTGGTGGAGTTTGACATGATTTCAGTAGAGTAATGGTACTTGGTACTTTGGTAGAGCTATAGTAACAAGTTGGCTCTCTAACATGATGGTTGAATCATTAGATTACTGATGATGATTGACCTGTAAGACAAAATAACTCTGGATGCACAAGCTCTCGATAAAAACTATTGATCCATTTCACCTCCCTAGTCTTCTCTTTTTATAGGCAAGGCAAGAGAGTTATAACAAGATGTTAACTGGGCCTTCTAATTATAACTCGCTCATGCAATGACTCGTATGTAGATTAAGATGAAATATTTTTAGAAAATCAAGGCATGATGACTTGCATGTTTGTGGTTAAGGTGTACCTTGAATGCCAATGGTCATCTTGACTGTCAATGGTTGAGGGTGAAGTGTCAAAGTTGGTAAAAGGTTAGTTAAGCTAGTTTAGTCAAATTGACTAGAGGTTAGGCTTGGTTAGGGGTCGAAGGGTTGGATTAGTCCTAAGGGGGTCCTAAGGTGGTCTAGGGGAATTTTGACATTCAAAATCATGGTGTGTAGATTTCTAGTGTCTACACTTACATATAGATAAATGGCTTAAAGAAATAGAAAATAAGAGTCATGTATTTGATACCCAGTCATGTGGTTTAGGATGTGCCAATAATTAACATTGTCAAGTACATGTGACCATATTTAGTTGTCTACACCACCCTAAAGTTAAAGTCTAGATCAATATCAAAGTTAGATTAAGTAATAAAAAATGAGTATAACAAAAACAAATAGAGATTCCTAAGAATATACATATAAAATACTTCTAAATATGTTATCTAAACCTAAAAAATAGATAGGGAAAAAAAGGATACCCGAGCACTAAATTGGTGTTACATAAGAGGATTTCCATCTCACCTTTAAGAATAAATAAAATCGTTGATCACCTCAAATGGACAATGCAAGATCTAAACAACTCTATAGGAGATTTCCCTAGGTTTGGGGGGAGAGGAGGGGATGAATAGGTAGTATAAACATGACATTTCCATAGAATATCTCTTAAAATTCAATGGTAATTAAATTTTTGATGCACAGAAGGAGAAATTTTCTAAGAGGAAGTCATTTCTTAGATTTAACTAAGGAGGAGTCTTGTGCATATTGTGTAGAACTATATAAGTTACAAGGGGATATGAAAATAAGTCAGAGGGCAGGAAAAAGGGAAACTAACTCAATAAGGTAAAAGGAGATGAGGCGGTTATAATAAGGAACATGACCTAGAATAAAACATTATGCACTTAGGTGAGGTTATTATAATTCCATATGCTAATAAATATGTGACCAAAGAATTACTTGTGTAGGAGTATGTAATTTACACTTTTGAAAGAGCATGTAAGGATAAACCTACACAAGATAATGTAAGGATACACTTGTACCAGATAATACTAGTAAAAAATTACACAATATAAAATATGGTGATTAAATTACACATAATCACATGAACCAAGTGAATAAAGTGAAGTATGTATAAGTTAGTGAAAATGAAACTATTGGAAAATATTATTTGGTGACTAAAAAATTAATTTGACATGCCAAGAAAGGATAAAACTAGAAGAAAAGATAATAGCTGGTACCATAAAGATGTCGAGATGGGGTTAAGTTCGACATGGAAGTTAATTTTCCACTCTGAACAAGATCAAAAACATAAATTATGAATTTGAATCAAATAGATCATGAGGGTTAGATTCCTATATAAACTAACCTTTTCTACCATTTTTGAAATTGTAATATTCCTTGTCTTCAAATAGTGTAAAACATCTACTTCAAGAAATATTTATATAAAAAAGAGGCTTACCTATTTCAGTATGTATGCAACATCTATTGAATAAATAATGTTTTTGGTTTTAATATAATTTTTTTGATCATTGTTACATGGGTAATGTGATGTTAAATTAAGGGGTTTACCCTTGTAGGTTATTAAAGTAGATCATTCATAATCCTAATTAATTGAATAAAATAGGTTTATATGTTTGTTGGAATACTGCACATTTTTACATCTAAAATTTTGTTTAGCAGTTTGGATTAAGATACTCTTATTTTATTGTATGTTGTGCATAGATTTATATTTTATACATTATTATTTTGTATAAGGATAACTTTGTAGTTTATTAGTTTGGTTAGAATGGTTCACATATCCCTATAAGTCAACACATAGATCAAATAAGGTTTTGTTTCCTTGATTCATAAGGTAGCAACATCAACTTTGGCTTTTTGGTGCAAGATATGGGATGGGAATCAAATGGGACTCTGTGCACATGCTAGTATGATGTATTTTTATTTCACTATATAAGTGAGTGGAAAGTTATATGTTGCCTATGAAGAACCATTATATCCTTTCTAGCCTATTATCCCTCCTCATTATGTTGGTGATAAATTATATGCCAACATACCATTTTTTGTTAGGCTAGAGGAGGAGATGGGTTACAAATTAAGGCCATGTTTTAGTACACCAAATAAGAAACAAAGATAATTTTTATTTTATTTGGTTTTTTTGGATATGGAAGGGATGTGAATCCAAGAGAAAAAAAGAGCTTCAAAATTTGTGTTAGGTATTATTTTTCACATAGTGTAGTGGAATTGTCTACATGTAGAAGGGTGCCTAGTTTATTCCTAGAGGGATTTTTGTGCAATATCTGATCAATAATTTATAATTTGTTCCTATGGATTTTTATGTGAGTATAGGATAGAGTGATCATATCTTAGTGTGACATAAGAGGATTCAATAAGATGCCAAAAATGTCTACTTTAATTTTATGTAAAGATGGTACCAACCTTTGGGCAAGGTGAATAAGCATGGTTGAGTGCCCAAGAGGAGCGTTCCATTTTTTAGTAATAATGGGTGGAGGAATAAGAAGAAGAACCAAAGAGGTGAAGTTACATTATTAAGGTCCACATGCATCAATTTTAGTCATATAGAGAAATTAGTTATCAACATGTGAAGATGCACAACCAGGAGGGGTTAGAACACACATATGATGTGCAATGTGAAGGGAACTCAAATATATTATGTTATATTGAGGCATAAACCTCCACATTTTTTATATCATGGCACATAAGAGCAGGAAGAAGTGTTATGGGGACATAACATATAATTGGTCTAGGTAAATGGTGATACATAAAATGAGACATTTTATGATAGGAAGCCACAACTTGGATTTAAATCAGAACATGTCTTGTGCACATTTCACAAGACTAAAACAATTGTGGGGGATACAAAACTAAGGTAGAGACCATACAAAATGGAAACTAACTCATTAAGCTACAAGGAGGAGATGTGTTTATAATAAATAAACTGATAAGGAATTATAGAATATGTACTTAGGTGAGTTGTTATAATTAAACTCACTTATAAAGACATGAAAAAAATAAGAGCTAATTCCATATAAGTATGCAAGGTTATGCATGAGCATGCAAGATACACTTATGCACGAGCTTGATATTTTATCATAGATGGCATATAAATGTTGAAAACACTACACTAACCATGATACAATGGGGCCTAAGAAATATGATCTAAATACAATAAAATCCAGTAAAATATAGTAGATAAAATTTACTTAAGGTAATAAAGGGGATATAAAATAAAATATCCTTGAACAAATGATAATTGAAGAGAGGGTTTAGAGATGTGTACCTAATTTATAAATCACTTGGATTATTTCAAAGGATAAAAGGATTCTAAAAATGAGATTCTATAATAGTGAAAGAGAGCATCCAATAATTTGATAGAAATCTAATAAAGTGACCAATATCAAGCCCCTATGATAGTGGTTATTTGCTCCAAAAGTGGTAGTCTTATTACAAAAGTGGAATATTAGGTCTAATGAAATTATAATTTTGTGATTCTTTGCATCAATGAATGATGTCTAAAAACCTATTTTAGATAAATTAATTGATGTCTAAAGATGCCATAATTACTTGTCCTTCGTTTGAAATCTACTCCACACCAAGAAGAACTTGCTAAGACAAAAAAATAATATAGTTTTAAGGGGCCTGCCTTAGTCAACCACTTAATTGCATTAGGGTAAATTTTAGTTTTAAATATTGGCAATCAACACTCATAAATATTCACAAGCAATTTGTGTTTATGATAATCCCTTCCCTTATCACTATGATATGATATACAAGATGCAACTAGGGAGATAACTATATGATTTTTCATGGATGGAAACTATCATGTTAATTCTGGATATTTTAAGCTTCAAATTTTTATAGAGAGGGGAAATCCTTTGGGTCAAGTATGGAACAAAAATATTATTCCAAAAATCAACATCTTCATATGGTTGAGTGTCTAAAATAGAATTCTTACATTGGATAATCTAAGTAAAAGAGGTCTTACTGTGGTAAATAGATGTATACTATGGGATAAGGCTTAAGAATCTATTAATCACATCTTCCTTGATTGTGTGTACTCTTTCCATATTTGGGGATCTTTGATACAAAGATTTAGGGTTTCTTGGGTTCTTCCTTCATCTATTATGGAGGCTTGGTAGACATGGTATTATCCCTTTATTAACCAAGAACTCAAAGAGATTTGGAAAATGGATTTTCATCATCTTCTATGGGGAATTTTGAAGGATTGAAACAATAGAATATTAAGGGACAAGAAAAGCCCCTTTTTCAAAGTGTCTAGTAAAATATTTTCCCTCTTATCTAAAAATTTCAAAAATATAAGATGGGGAAAGGGGTTGCCTTTCTTGCCGTTTGAGGAAACCATTGCTAAGGAGTGGTAGCTCAACCTTGACAACATAATTTTGGTGGATCTTGAGATATCCTTGAGAATATTTATGAGAAGGTGGGCTCCTCAACCTGGATGGGTGAAACTAAATTTTGATGGGTCTTCTAAAGGGAAACATGGAATTTTAGGAGGTAGAGGGGCTATTCAAGATAATTGAGGAGAGCTTATTTAAGCTTATGAAGGAAGCATGGGCTTCCAAAAAAATCATTTCTTGGAAGCATTAAAATCTTTATGGATGGTCTAGGTGGATCTTGAGTTGGGTTGACAATATATTTGTATTGAGGCAGCCTCTCTCAATATCGTTAACTAAATCAATAATAAAAATATGGTTTCCTGGTCTATATTACATATAATAGATGAAATAATTTAGTTAAGCAAAGGCTTTGAGAAGGTTGTCTTTCAACATAATCATAGAGAGTGAAATATACTAGCTGAAACCTTTGCTAATAGAGGGGTAGAAGCCAAGGAGTTGAAAGTTTGGAATAAGATGGAGGTTTGACCCAATCATGTCAATGAGATTATCAGTAAGGATAGATATAACATATATAATCCAATTACGAAGGGGCTAGATCTATGATCAGGATTAACATGATATGCCATGCTTTGAAATGGGTGCTTACATTATGTGGAGTAATAATAAAGTATTTAATTATAAAAATAAATGGTATACTCTTTCTCATCATTACTCAGTCAGCCAACACTAAAATCATTTGAAGGCTATTGTTATTTATGAGTTTAATTTCTTTGGTAGCCCTTCAAGAGAAGTTTTTGAAAATTTTGTAACATGTATTCTACCATGGGAGGTGATTTGAACTAAGTGTAACCCATGAATGTGGATCATATCGGGAAGAAGCTAGAGGTTTGACAAATTCTACATAAGGGGGCTATTACCAACTTTATTGATCGTATATGTGGATATGATACTTATCTCTCACATCAATTTACAAAGAATTAGGTAGACTAGGTGGTTAATATCTATAGCATTTCTATTAAAATCAATGAGGAGCTAATTTCAAGGGTTACTAGGCTAAAAATTGAAGAAAATAAATATATCAAATTGACTATGAAGCTTGAGTAGGAAAAGGACAAGTTTCTAGTGGGTGATGAAAAGATTACATTTTTCCAATGAGGATTCAAAAGATAGGATTTCCAAGTTCCATTTGACAAAGTGGTTGTGCAAATCATATAGTATGTTAACCTTGATGGACATTATAAATTAGTGCATTACTATCATCTCCCTTTCCTAAATTACCTCCATCATAAGATCCTTATCAACATTCCTTTTTATATTTTACATTCCTTGGAACATTTTGTCAAAGAGGTCCAAATGGGAAAAAAATAGAGCCACTACATCATGCGGTTGTTTTCCTTAAGTAAAAGATTTTTTAGGATTCAAACCCTACTCTTCAATTCCCTAGCTAAAGGGAAGCATGTCAAAGTGAATGTATCTACCATTGGGCCTCCCAAAGGGATTTTGAGAAGTAGTTTTAAACCTAAACCTAAGAAGGTTGAGGATCACAATAGGGTCGATAATAAGGAAGATGGCTCTTTCAATGATCAAAATTTTTAGGAGACACATTCAATGATTGATCTTGAAGAGAGTGAAAATAATATTTTTGATGAATAGTATACTCTAATCAAGACTTATTCACCTAAAATTGGGGAAGGCACACAATAGGATGCAATAGGCAACAAAGGAAATGATGATAATGTTGGTGTACAAACATGATATTCTATTCTAATGTTCAGGCCAACTTTGATTTGAACTCAATGAAGGATATAACTAAGAATAAAATCAAATTGAAAGTAATGGAGGATGAGGTAAACCTACATAAATATTTCTTTCGTTGGTTTATGAAGGATCATACACAATGTAAATAGGAGATCAATAATTTTAGAGATCAATAATTTCAATAAAAAAGATGGGCTTTATTGCACAAGGGAGAAGGAAGTGGAAATGGCTACTCAAATTGAGATTCTTACTAATAGAATTAATATGATGGAGAAGGAAAATAGATATCTGAAGGACAAGCTTAATCTTCTTGTTAACTTCAACAAGGTAATGGTAAATAATGTAATGCAAAGTATGGAAGGGTTGTCTATATTTTTTAATAATGCAAAACAAAGTGAGAATGAAACCAGGCCTAAGAAGAAGCTTAAATGAGTCACTAATATGAATTAAAAGGAAAAAATGATAAATGGATTGGATAATAATTTCCAAAGTATGATAGAGGAGTGGTCCACTACTTATGAGGAATGGAAGAAAAACCATGGTTAATTTTCTTTGCTTTGTAATGTAAGCTGTGTATCAACTATTTTTTTTCTATGTCTTTATTGTTTCTTTCCAATGGACATGTGTTATTTAATATGTTTGTTAATATTTTGATCTATATTACTAGACACAGAGGTGGTTATTTTGTATGGGTAGGGTCCCTCTACAACCCACTTTTACCTTGAATACAAACTATATGATTTTTCACCACTGTGATATTCTATTTTTGGTAGGGGATAAAAGTTATAATAGTTGTGACCTTCTTGATAATACTTGATAGCACTTGATATGATTGTGAGATGTATCTATGCTTGTGAAATATATGATTAATGTATACTCATTAAGTACCTTTGTATATATAATATTTTAAAATTCAAATTAAGACATTATTTAAGCCTACCCCATAGAGGTGGGAAAGTTGACACAATGGCACAAGAAAACCTTATGAGATGGAATAAAGGACCCAAAACTGATATGACTAGAATCGAGGTGGTCTAGCAATGGTCAAACCACTATTATACTATTTTGATTGTAAAAGTGTCTATGAGTATCATGAGGTTAAAAATGATATATATGAATATGTTCACAAGTGAATGATGACTAAGCAAAGATACAAAGGGTCCAATACAAAATGAAATTTGTTAATAAGATTCAAATGTAAACTTATGATCCAAATGCATGAAAACATGATAATAACATTGTGACTACAAGACTTGTAATAAAAATAGGTGTCTACACAATGCCCCACTTTAATTATGTGTGTGTACATATATTAAATAAAAATAAACAAGGGTGGATTTTTTTTTGGTGTGGTCACCTTGTTACTGATAAGTTATGACCAAATCAATTGCAAATATGAAAGTGATTCAAAATTCAAAAAGAGGAGATCCAACTCTAACAACAACAAAAATAGAAAGCCATGTCTTCTCTTTATTTTCATGAATGTCTTAATTTCCACTGAGGGTCCGTGAATGATTCAATATCAACATCTCGTATGTACCTTAAACAAATATGAATGTTTACAAGTAGATTTTTGTCTTGATAAAATTATGATAATGTAACCAAATGAAATAAATTAAAAATTATATTAAATAGTAGGAATAAATACACTTGGTGGTATGAAAACCATGTTTCCATCTCTCAAAATATTTGAAACTATCATAGGCCTAAATTTATCCTCCGATGTCATGAATCCTTTGAAACTTGAAGCTATGGAGCTCATCAAAGGATAAGAAATGCTTCATAGTTTAAGAGTCAAACATCTGAAACATATTTATAATCACTTGACATAACTTTGTAATTTCTTAACATCTTACACTTTTTTGTTAATATGTAACTAAAGATAAAATAAGCTAACTATAATCCCCATTTTAAGTGAAGGATGCACTTGCATATCACTCATCTTATAATAAAGGATTATACACAACATGTGTAAGATAGATAAAACCAAAACTTGTATTAATCTTGAAAGCACATTTGTAAATACATGTATGTAATCATAGAATTATATCATCATCAAATTTCATTGATAACCCAATATTAATATGTTCAAGTAGAAGTAATAGAATTAATAAAATAGGAATGGAGGGACAAATGAGATGCCTTAATGAAATATACAAGGATGGAAAAGTGATATTCCCTAATGTAACAAGTAAAGAGTGACAATAAATATGCTCCAATGTTACAATATACCTCAATATGGATATGCTATAGTAATGAAACACAACAATATTATGCACCAATAGATATATGGTAGATTCCATGGCAACATATGCACCTAACATATAATACAACAATTAAAAATGTGCATGATATAGATAATGACACAAAACATATAATATCACATAATAAAGTTAAGAAATGTAAAAACACAGAGTCATGTAACCACATATCATAAGTGAAACCATTGACCAAAACAAAGCAATAAAAAAAATATAATCAATCATACATAAGTGACACATAATATAAAATTAGATGATTCTCTATAGAGACAATAAGAAATACATGTCAAACAACACGCAAAAGCATACACAAGAACACTTAAACACAAGCGATTTAAGTGAGTATAAGGGAAAAACATAACACACAATATAACAAGTTTATGAAGCAACACCAAGTACTCATGTATCCAATTACATAATATATATTCTAGAACAAGATATATATAGTTGAATATAAATCTCAATATGATAATAGAAAATATGAAAGATACAACCTAAAACACATTGTAAATTTCACCTAAGACATGCATTCCCCCATTGTAAGGATGCCTTTGATGTAGGTGCAATTAATCTAATAATTAAATTTGAGTCCATAATCATATGTAACCTTTATATCCTACATCTAACTCAAATGATACCATCAAAAACATGTGCATAAATACTGTATATACAATTTTTTTAGAAATAGATAGATAACCATGATATGTAAAAAAAGTTAACAATGTAGTAGTAAAAAATAAAGAAAAATGAATTTTTATTTTTGTTTTATTAATTTATTAATATCAAAATAACAATACACAAGCCAAAGGGAAAATTTAATAATAAACAAGAAGACAAATATTGATCGAGCAAGACATGATCCAAGGGGTAAAAGTGAGAAGAAACAAGAAGAAAAAGATCAATCAAGAAAGAAGAGGAGGATCCATACTAATATAAAACTTCCCTTAAAAATATGTGCACATTAGGGTGGAAAGCCTCAATATGTGTGTGTTTTCATCATTAGGAAATTAGTATAAGTTTTTGGGATGTGAGACAATAATCAAAGGAAAGGACCAAATAAAAAATACAATAAACATAAACCAAGGGGCTAGTGTAGATGATATTTATAAATTATCTAGCACCTTAGTCTTGTACACTTATTATATATAGACCTTAGTTATTACTCTCAGTTCTAGACCTTTCTCACTTTTTCAAATCTTGCATCTACTATCTCCCTATGCTCATTTCCTATCTCTTAGTTTAACCAATATCATTTTGACAACTCGGGCCTTATATCTTACCAAAAATGTTATAAACCTACTTATCTTCCACATTTTCAAGTTATAGAGTTGCACCTATTTTATAATTGCATAGACACTTGTGTCCTAGTCATACACCTATGTCAACAAAAGTGTCTTATCCTAACACAAGTGTCTAGTTCCATAAAATCATGGAATTTATAAATGAAATATATCCTAAAAATTTACCTAAGTAATTTTATGCTAGATATTATCGAAGAGGATTTTTATAAATATAAGATCAACCCTCATTCATTTCTCACCTAGAAACTTATAACTTACTCACAATACAACCTATCATTCATACCAAAGAGTATTCAATAAAATACCCAAGTGAGAAAATCTTCCCTATTTTATCTTATTTCCATACAAATCATAGGGATAACACATCTATAGGTCTAAATTACTGAAGGATTAGCCCAAAATATATATTTTCCAAGTTACAAGCTAGGTCATTATTGTACGTGCTTATCACACATTGCATGATTCACACACAAACCAATATGTACATGATAACTACATAAGTTTGAGGTCCTCTTCAGAGTATTGGTTATGTAAGTCACACTCATTAACATAAGGGTCATTGGAGTAACTTGACACCATGAGCACACTAACCCATTTTTCCCATAACCAATATGAATATGAAGAGCTAGGGTTTTGTCATTTGACAAGGAGTGACAATCCATGATCTATATATGAGTGCACTAGATCAAAGGCAACATAAAACCCAAAAGCATCCAAGTGGTCACATCTAGTTTTAGTAAGTATTATATATTAAAAACCTATGTCTGATCTAGATAGTAGTGTTGTTGTAACCATCCCAAGCTAATGCATGTGTTTAAGGCCATAGAGACACTTAATCCAGAATTTGGTGACTATTTTAGAATATTACTCTACTTCTTGCCTATTCTAAAACTAGATCTGTATTAGCATCAGAAACAACTATCTTGATTTCAATTATCATTACAATATCTATCATAACTATGTTTCTTATTTTTAATATATCTCAGTATAATAAATTTAATATATATTTTATCTCAGTTTTGAAATTAATTGGTCTTCTATAGATCTATTTATCACCCTTGTGTTTATTCATTTCTATATTCTTATCCCTATCTATCCCATTAGGATCCATATATAATTTAGGGTTAAACATTTGATGAACCCAACCTTTGATCTCAAAACATTAGCTGCCTTAAGTTTTTCTCTTTTTTATGAAAAGTCTATTTTTTTTATTTTTCCCCTAAAAATAGAATCAATTTTTTTGCCTAAAAGTCATGTTTATTATAGATATACCTATTAATTATTTCATGTTTCAATACCTCATGGTGGTTGTTACTTGTTATGTTTCATGCATCATTAAATAAATTTATTTTATAAAGGGTTCAAAATCTACATTCTTACACACCTCTTTTTGTTCTAATGTTTACAATGAGCTCTTACCTATTACTATAAAGTGCCAAAGGGAGTGAATGAAACAACCATTATCTCCATTCCATGTTGCTACCCACTCTAAGGATATTACTTCTAATAATTTTCTCTTGGACTTGCTACACCATTCATCACATTACAAGGATTTTCTTTTATATGCATTGCGTATGACCATACTACCTTGTAATGTGGAGCTACCATACATTGCTTCTATTTTAACCCCCTTCAAATGTAATGAACATAATATATTCTTTGAAAAGGAGGATTTTCCACCTTAATATCTTATAAATAGTTGTTTACCACTTTATATCCAATTGTGTTAGGATTGTGGAGCTAAAAGCTTCACTGATGCAAACAGGAGAGGAGGTTGCTGAAGGTTGCTGAGTTGCAGAGAAGTTGGGGTCGGTCTGATCAGCCGACGTCGGCAGGAGAGCATAGAGAAGCAACCGACGTCGGTCA
The DNA here is from genome assembly GCA_037957365.1 of Torreya grandis. Classification (NCBI taxonomy): domain Eukaryota; kingdom Viridiplantae; phylum Streptophyta; class Pinopsida; order Cupressales; family Taxaceae; genus Torreya; species Torreya grandis. The sequence goes on along the minus strand of JARHVA010001255.1, from coordinate 1,026,872 downwards.
TATATCGGCCGACGTCGGTCACCTCCAGGCAGACAGGGACCGACGTCGATCGCCTGTGTGGTTCGACTGCGAGCTAATTACGGGCAGTTAGCTAACGAACCAAGTGTTTGCATGATGAGTGCTAATTTTAGACTCATAGCTGCGGATCTAATTATTGTAATTAGATGTCTAATTATTATTTGGATGAGATCTATATAATAGACTCATGGTTGTATTGGAAAAGTGTGCTAGGGAGTAAGAGAGCATAATTATAAGCTCCTTCTGTGTGTGAGGTAGAGCAATGGTGCGTTCCTCCTAGTGCCTCAGTACCAGGTGTGTTGGTGCTAGATTGGAGAGCCAACTGGGTTCTTCAAGAGTGTAGGATCTTGGTCACAGTTGCATGGCCTATATAGGAGATCTACATGGTAAGTAAGATCATTGATCTGTAGGTGTATGTGTGTGCAAGGTCGAGGTTCACAGGTGAGCAGAACCGTTGTTTGATTTGTAGGTGTGCAAGGTCATATAGACAGCAACACAACAGGGAGCAGTATCAGGCAGGATCTACTTGGAGTACAGGTGTGTACTCGGATAGAGCAAGAGGAAGGCAAGGGAGTTCCTTCCATAAGTATGGTCTGTTGAATTGTAGGTTGTTGCAGATTCATGGGAGATCTACTTGAAGTACTTTGAGTACTTGTGGAGCACGTGGAGTGCTTGTGGAGTGCGTGGAGCACTTGTGGTGTGCGTGGAGCACAGGAGGTGAACACCAACTCTGTATTTTGAGTTGGGTGTTGGGACCTGTGAGAGGGAGAGCTTTGGGGAGGAGAATTACTGTTCACTTGAGGTGTGGGAAACCTCTGAAGAGGTGGTGGAGAAGAAGTGGCATCTTCTTTATTGTATTCTTTTCTGTATAAAGTGTTAATACAATTTGTGTATTGTCTCTCATATCATGTGTTATTCTGAATTCTAGTTACTTGGTGAATCTGGTTAATTTCCGCATATTAAGTTGCTTGGTTTGGTAATCAAATTGTGTGCTTCCGGTTTATCTCCAACAAGTGGTATCAGAGCAAGGTTGTTGGCTCATAGCTTGATACCAACAAGTGGTATCAGAGCTAAGGTTGGAGGAAGCAGGTTTTGTGTTTGGTTACAGGGCACTCTCAGGGGTTTCTAATTGAGTGGGAGTAGAGCAATAGCAGATCAAAGTAAGCTAAGAATGGAGGAGTTGAAAAGCACAGATGGTCACTCACGGTCCTATGGAAAGAAAGAGCAGGTAAAAGATTATTGTTGGTTGGTAGCAAATCAGCATGAAGAAACTGAAGAAGCAGATGTTGCAGGTGTTATTGCACAGGATGTTCTTGGAGGTTTCTTGGATAAAGTTGAATCTTGGATAAAAGATTCGGTTGCCTCTTTCCATGCAGTTCCAGGTAGAGGAGCTGGTGAGCCTTGCCAAAGAATTGGCAAAGGGGAAGTGAAGCTGAAATTGCAGGCGGCTAACACACAGGTGTTGATGAAGGTCATGCAGGTCCCAGGTTTGGAGATATGGCTAATTTCTTCAGAAAGATTGGGTGATGAGAGATGCACAAGAACTCTCACAGCGGATGCACTTGAATTAGCTGGTGGTAAGAAAACAGGTATCCTTTATCTACTTGTTTATATTACTGATTCTTCTTTTGTTGCGGAGACGTGGCTTCGTAGGCTTGGTCACATGAGCAGGAAGGAGATGCATGTTCTTAAGCGGAAGACAGATATATTTGATAGGCTTAAGAACTGGAAAGCCTTGGTGTTTATGGAGGAGATGACGGATAGAACTCAGTGGATGTGGCTGGATACTTCTGAGCAGGGCAGTTTGGACATGGGTTTTGATTCAAAGAAGCTCGCGGGTAAAAAGTCATCACTCACAGGCGAACACAGGTACCGATGTCGGTCAGGAGGAACCGGCGTCGAACAAACAGGTGCCGATGTCGGTCATGTGCAGACCGAAGCCGGCGATGTCGGGCAGGGTAAGACCGACGTCGGTCAGAAGACCGACGTCGGTAGTATGTAAGACTGATGTCGGTCATAGGATCGACGTCGGCAACAGGGACACTAGCGCTGGCAGGTTGGTAGTCAGGTACAGATGCATGGAACCGACGTCGGTCGGATGCAGACTGTGGAGTGACCAAGGTCGGTCACTGTAACGAATTTTGGGTGGATAGCATGTTGTCAAGGAGTCTCAAACATCCATATGGAGGACTGAAGGCGTAAGTAGGCCCTCAAATTCGTGTTCCTCTTCTTCATACTTGTTGCTGATTTTATAGCAGGAAGGATCCAGGAAACAGGTGTGAGCTTGGCATGGATGAGGATGTGATTCCTTGGAGGAGAACCAAACAAGTGTGTTTTGGTAGGGTTGCCAGCAGGTATGAAAGTACAGAGACGAACGGATACCTTAGTAGAAGAATAGAGAGAACGGATACGTGAGACGGAAGATCAGGGATATGGTCTTGTGGAGCTGCAGGACAGTGGTACAGGTTTTGACAGGTGGAGGACGAAGCATGGCTTCAGTCAGTGTCAGGGTAACTACTGTGGTTTGCCTTACCAGGGGGATGATGAGTCATGACATCATTTTGTTGCTGTATGTGGATAGTATGCTAGCTAGCAGGGGTGTACATACAGGGTTTTGCTGAGCTAAGGGTAAGATTAGTTTAGTGGCATGTCAGGGGGAGTTTGGAGCAACAGAATTCTTTGACATGGGAGACATGGAGATCACTGGTTGATTTTGTCTCGAGTGGGAGCTGATGTGAATCAGGTGTTGGCGAGGTTTAGGATGCAGAGCCGGAGCACACTAAGGGCTGGACAGGTACAGTGTCCGAAATCACATGAGGTCTGGTATAGACCTGAGTATTCCCATGTAGTGGGAGCTGTCAGAGTTAGGAGCCAATTCAGGGAAGTGGGTTCTCAGGTTTTCTGAGAGGGACTGGCAGCAGGTGTTGTTATGCAGGGTCAGGACTTCACTACAGGTGTTGTAGGTTCGGATGTGGTAGGGTACTCAGATGACAGGTGGTACACCACGGGATGTGTGGTGGGTTGTCTTCAGGTGGGAGCTTGAAGAGGGATACAAACCAGGAAACAGATTAGACAGAGTACAGGTATAGGTACAGTGCAGTTATTTATCTCCAAGTGGGAGATTGTTAGGATTGTGGAGCTAAAAGCTTCACTGATGCAAACAGGAGAGGAGGTTGCTGAAGGTTGCTGAGTTGCAGAGAAGTTGGGGTCGGTCTGATCAGTCGACGTCGGCGGGAGAGCATAGAGAAGCAATTGACGTCGGTCATATATCGGCCGACGTCGGTCACCTCCAGGCAGACAGGGACCGACGTCAGTCGCCTGTGTGGTTCGACTGCGAGCTAATTACGAGCAGTTAGCTAACGAACCAAGTGTTTGCATGATGAGTGCTAATTTTAGACTCATAGCTGCGGATCTAATTATTGTAATTAGATGTCTAATTATTGTTTGGATGAGATCTATATAATAGACTCATGGTTGTATTGGAAAAGTGTGCTAGGGAGTAAGAGAGCATAATTACAAGCTCCTTCTGTGTGTGAGGTAGAGCAATGGTGCGTTCCTCCTAGTGCCTCAGTACCAGGTGTGTTGGTGCTGGATTGGAGAGCCAGCTGGGTTCTTCAAGAGTGTAGGATCTTGGTCACAGTTGCATGGCCTATATAGGAGATCTACATGGTAAGTAAGATCGTTGATCTGCAGGTGTATGTGTGTGCAAGGTCGAGGTTCACAGGTGAGCAGAACCGTTGTTTGATTTGCAGGTGTGCAAGGTCATATAGACAACAACACAACAGGGAGCAGTATCAGGTAGGATCTACTTGGAGTATAGGTGTGTACTCGGATAGAGCAAGAGGAAGGCAAGGGAGTTCCTTCCATAAGTATGGTCTGTTGAATTGTAGGTTGTTGTAGATTCATGGGAGATCTACTTGAAGTACTTTGAGTACTTGTGGAGCACGTGGAGTGCTTGTGGAGTGCGTGGAGCACTTGTGGTGTGCGTGGAGCACAGGAGGTGAACACCAACTCTGTATTTTGAGTTGGGTGTTGGGACCTGTGAGAGGGAGAGCTTTGGGGAGGAGAATTACTGTTCACTTGAGGTGTGGGAAACCTCTGAAGAGGTGGTGGAGAAGAAGTGGCATCTTCTTTATTGTATTCTTTTCTGTATAAAGTGTTAATACAATTTGTGTATTGTCTCTCATATCATGTGTTATTCTGAATTCTAGTTACTTGGTGAATCTGGTTAATTTCCGCATATTAAGTTGCTTGGTTTGGTAATCAAATTGTGTGCTTCCGGTTTATCTCCCAACAAATTGTGTGTCTACAAAAAAATGGTAAAATGAGTTCTTGTGGATAATGGTTCAGGACTCAATATTTGCAATATATCATTTCTCTCTTTAATTGGCATTGGACCTTTAGATTTGGAACCATGTAATATGAGAATCAAGGGATTTTATAACATTCTAAAACAAGTATTAGGATAAAAAACATTGGATATTATCATGGGTACCTATACACTACCAACTTTATGCCAAGTTATGCCAAATGATTTGAAACATAACATTATTTTGGGATGGCCTTGGATACATGAGATGTATGTGGTTTCATCTACTTTACATGGATGCTTAAAATTCACTAATCAAGGATTCATATACATGGATCCAATGAATACTAATCCCTTCAAACATTGTGCAATGGTTATAACTAACATATAATCCTACACCATAATCTTATAATCCTCATTTTGGTTCTTGATGTCTGCTAAAATATTGGTATAAAGGATAGGGGATAACAAAAAATAAGCAAGGTATGGCTCAACCTATTTCTCCTACAAATAACATAAATTGATAAGGGTTGGGTTTTTTAGAATAATCTATAAGTAAAACATAGTTTACTCATACCACACCTTGTTTCCAAAAAACTAAATCAAAATGCATGCATGCTTCTACAATCGAACTCAAATTGGTTAATTCTCATCTAATTGATGATAATTCCTCCCTAATTTTTTTGAAATTGGATGAATTTTCAAGTGATGAATCATTACTAAAGTACTTGGGGGCATATGAGGATCTCACTTCCTTATATCATAAGAATAGGTTTCCTCATGCCACCTTTGCTCATGATTATTTTGGCAATAATGATGATACCCAGGTTTAACATGAGACACATAATACTATTTCTATTACACCATTTATTACAGGGAGATCTACTTTGCTAAACGAAGAAATAATAACATATGACTATGAAATGAATAAATACCCTTGACTGGTCTTACTATAATGATGTAAGATGATGAAGGAAAAGCCTATAGATAGGTCCTTCAAGATTTTTCCAAACTCTTTTCTTGGGCTTATTTAGATATGTCTAGGATTGACCCACTAGTGGTAATGAATAATATTATTGTACCTAGATGCAAAACCTATTAAACAAAATATTCACAAGATGCATCCTAAAGTGGCATTGTTGGTCAAAGATGAAATTGAAAAACTCTTATATGCATGATTTATAAGAGATTTTACACATTTTGATTGTGTGTCTAATATTTTACCTATTAAAAAAACCAATGGTGACATTCGATATTGCATTGATTTCAAATATTTGAACAAGGCTTGTATGAAATATGATTTTCCATTACCTAATATTGGCATGATTATCAATTCCATAGCTAGATATGAGACATTTTAATTTATAAATGGGTTTAATTAATATAACCAAATAAAAATTAACCCCATAGATCAAGAAAATACAACATTTACTACTCTACAGGGCATATTTTTTTATGCACTCATGCCTTTTGGACTCAAAAATGCCAGAGCCACATATTAAAGGGCCATGAATCATATATTTCATGATTTTATTCATAAAACTATTGAGGATTATGTTGATGATTTAATTTCAAAATCTAAACATCAACAAGACCATGCCATTGATTTATGCCAAACATTTGAATGCTTGTAGAAATTACATGTCTGATTAAATTCCCAAAAATGCATTTTTAGAGTATCTATAGGAAAGATCTTTGGGTACATTATTTCTCAACAGGGCATAAAGGTTGATTAAAAAAAGGTAAAATCTATTTTTGAAATGCCACCCCAATTTAAAACAATTATGATGTTTACAAAGTAGAAGTTAGGACATCAGATGCTTCATTGCTCAATTGGATGATAAAACAATTCTTTTCATGTGTTTGCTAAAAAAAGGAAACCAAATTCAATTGAGATGATGTTTGTTAACATAGTTTTGATAAAATCAAAGAATAATTATCAAACCCACCAGTGCTAATGCCTCTTATGTTAGATAGACCATTACTTATTTATGTCTCAACCATTCTTGAGGCCCTGTTAGAAAAATATGATGATGATCACAAAGAGCATATAATTTATTACAAAAGTCACCAATTGGTCAGTTATGAATGCAAATATACAACAATGGAAAATTTATGTTTAGCCTTGGTTTTTTATACCCAAAAGCTATGACATTGTCTACTAAATAAGAGGTCTAGGTTATAATTAAATAAGATCCATTAAAGTTTCTCATAAATAAAACACACCTAATTGGCCGCATTACAAAATGGGTGATGCAACTTACATAATTTGATCTTAAATTTGTATCCCACAAGTTAATAAAAGGTTAAGACATAGCTAAAAAACTAGTTGTTATTCCTTTACCAAATCCTTTTCCACTTATCAAAGCTTTTTGTGACGAGTTCAAAGCATATAATGTATCCTCCAGTCCATGGATGATGTTTTTTGATGGATCTTGATGTAGAGTAGGGGTGGGTGTCAATATCATATTTTGCACTCTCAGTGGTGAATACATGCCTTTCTCTTATAGATTATCCTTTTCTTTCTCTAAAAATATCATAAATTATGAAGCCTTGATAATTGGATTATCCATATCACAAAAACTATATATCAAAGATATTTAAGTCTTTGGTGACTCTTAATTGGTTGTTAATCAAGTTATCAATCATTATAAAACCAAATAAGATCATAGTTTTCCATATAAATAAATGGTAGATAAACTTAAAATAATGTTTGACAACATTTATATTGATAGTATTTCTCATAAAGATAATCATCATGCTAATGCAATGGCTAATGCGATACCCTTGATGCCTTTTGATATCAATGATGATCATATAAAATTTACCATATACTAGTTAAAGGAGCCTTCCCTTTCCTCTAAAAAAATGGAGGCCTTAGTTTTTATTTCTATTACTTTTAAATTCTAAAAACACAGAATGTACAATGATATTTATAATTTCCTTTATAGAACTTATATACTAGACTAATTTACATGGAATATAAATGAAAATTACAATGCCAAGCACTTCATTATGTTATTATTGGTAATTATTATTCAATGAGGTTTGAATGTATAGTTACTTCGATGTTTAAACAAGGATAAGGTCTTCACCACACTCTTAGAATTGCATGACAATGAGTGTGGTAGGAATTTCAACATATGGGCCATGACACAAAAATTATTATGCCAGGGTTTTTATTGGCCTACCATGGAACAAGAATGTATTGAACATAACAAATTGTGTTTATAATTCCATAGGTATAGTAATTTGAACAATGCACCATCTCATGAGTTACGACCAATTATTTCACATTTCCTTTTTCTTTATGGGGATTTGACTTGATTAGAAAGATAAACCTAGTGTCCATCGATGGACACAAGTTTATAATTACCACTATAGATTATTTTTAAAAATGGGTAAAAGTAATCCCACTTAAGTTTACCATACGATATGACATATGTAGGTTTTTGATGACCAATATCATTTCTTGTTTTGGATTACCTTCAACAATAATTTCTAATAATGGATCATCATTAAAAAAAAGGTAGTAAAATGCTTTTTCAATAAATACAAAATCAAACATACCTTTTCTACACCTTATTACCCACATGGTAATGGATAAGTAGAGGAAAAAAATAACACTATTGTCAATATAATTATTAAAATGGTCATGAAATATAGTACCGATTAGCACTAATAGATGGTGTATGCCTTATGGGCATATCACACTAGTGTTCAAACACCTACCTAGGCTAAACCTTATTATTTGGTATATGGTATAGAGGTAGTGTTACAAATTGAGCTTGAGATACTTTTCTTGTATGTTTATATTAAATATAATGCATATCATGAAAAGAGATTTCATCATTTATAATATCTAAGTGAAAAATACACACAGATTGCTGAACAGTTACGAGTTTATCAAGATTGCATTAAGTGAGCATATAACAAAAAGTTCTAGCCACATGACTTTGTTATGAGTGACCTGATATTGAAATAAAATCAAAAGAACATAAATGAAAAAAAGGAAAAAAAAAAGAAATTTAAAACCAAATTGGTTGGAATCATTTACAGTTACATAAAAAATGGGAAAAGGCATATACCGCCTAGCTACACTTGAAGGAAAAGCTCTAAAAATCCCAATAAACATTATGCACTTGTGTAAATATATTACATGAGACATCTCTAATACTCCAAAAATAAAAAAAATAATAAAAATAAAAAATAAAATAAATAAAAAATAAAATAAATAAAAAATTCAACAATACAAAAATATGTTCGGCATGTACTTATCTTATTGGCTCCTTGGCATCTATGTTGTTAGTTCTATGTTGATGGATGACATATTAATTATTTTTACATACATGTGTTTCACGCTTATATTCAAGTGTAATATAGGCACACACAAATACATGATTTATGCACTTATGGATGTTGGGCCTTTCTTATTTTTATGTCACTAAGATGTTGGGGGCATACACCTTCTTTGATCATGATACATCTAGGCTATATCATTCTATGGCCACTTTACATTATCATGTTTGAGCTTATGTACTTACACATGCCTTTATCCATGCTTACCTCTTTCATAGTATATTTGATATTCTATGTACTTGACATTTTTTGATAACATATTTGATCCATGGGATAGTATGCTATGTTTATGTTGGTTACTTATGCTTTCATTTATACACTTATTTGAATGTCTTGACTTGCTATTATATTTTTTATTGAGCATTTGAATATGCTTCATTGTTTGCATCCCTTGTGCATTTGTTTACCTCTTTGACATTTGAATATTTAATTTCTTGTTGTATGTTAACATTTGAATATGTCATTTCTTGATTTATGGACATTTGAATAAGTCATGTCCTTTTGAATATGAGACATTTGAACATGCCCATTATTTGCAGTCTCCTTAGACCATTGATTATTGACTTGCTTTTGAGTGATTTTGTTTGTGTGTTTGGTTGCTTGTTGAGATTGTACTATTATTATCTAGATATTTTATATTAGGATTTTTATCATGCATATTAGGATTTTATGTGATCACATTCTATTCACTTCAATGATATATTCACCTAAACATATTCCCTCTATATGTTACATGGTGCATTCCCTAGTTTACATGGTTGTTTTTTCATTTTGAGGTAAGGTAACTATTGGTTTGTATCTCCCCTAGCCTCAAAAAGGGGAGCATATAAATGGGGGCATGTAATATAGGAATGGATTCCATATATTAAAATTTTTATATTCATTGGGGGCATGCCATAGAGGCATGGCTTCCACATATTCACAATTTTAGATTTAGTAAGGCATGTCATATAGCCATGGCTTCCACACATTCACAATTTCAAATTTAGTGGGGGAATGCCATAGAGGCATCAATTACACATATTCATAGTTTAAATTCATTGGGGGAATGTTTTAGAAACATGCTATCCACACTGATTCAATATGCAACATATCTAGATTACAGTGGGGGCATGTTTTGAAAACATGTTCTCCACATTGGCACTTATATCAGTTTTTAGATTTCTCCATATATAGTGGTAGTATGTTTTGGAAACATGTTATTCACACTTACACCAGTTTTAGTTTTTGATATATAATAGGGGCATATTTGTAAACATGTTATCCACACTTACATAGTTCTTAGATTGGCTAGATTCATAGTTATATGATTAAAATACATATTTATGGTAGAATTATATACATTAGTATCATTTTTATACAAAACCTCAACATGAGACATATATGAGGTGAATATGATATGAAATGTGTGCCTAATATTTCAAAATCAAATCAATTTTAGATTTCAAACACTTTTAGGGACTATCACCACCCCCTAGGTTGGACTTTTATAGACTATATTAATGCAATCTATTGTACTAGTTGGTTCAATTTTTGGTATGGTTGAGGTGATTAAATCACTCAATATTGCCAATTTTTCACATGAATTGATTTTATCATCCAAAATCACCAATTTTATAGTGTGAGTTGACTTGGTTCACTCACACTAATCAGATTATAAGTATGATTGGGTTGCATGGTTGAATCAGTCTCAACTTCTAGGTGGCAATCCACATTTTCTCCAAGGTTGGGGTAATGGGACCTCCTATCTCTCTCTCTCTCTCTCTCTCTCTAATTATATATATATATATATATATATATATATATATATGCACTTTATAAATTAATATTTGTCTTAATATCAATTTTAGTGATTTAAAATGATACATATTTCAAAAAAAATTGCCAAAAGGCAAGGCAATTGCATTGATATACAAGGGTACTCCTAAACTTAAATCTCTTTCAATTTGAATCATTTCAATGCTTTTAATTTTAGATTATATGCACTAATTATATGTTATAGCATACTATTGGTTTTATTTTAGTCACCAATAAAGCACTCAAGTTAGACTCAAGTAAAGGCAAGGTGTGTTATATACACCCAAGTACATATTTCTTCTCCTTTAAACCAATAAATTCATTACTAGATTAAGGATGGAGGAAATTTAGATGATATTTATAAATTATATATCACCTTAGTCATATACACTTGGAAAATATATACCTTGGTTATTCCTCTCAATTCTAAACCTTTATGGCTTTTACAAGTCTTGCATCTTCTATCTCTTTATGCTTATTTCCTATATCTTATTCTGACTAGTATCATTTTGATGACCCATATATTATATCTTGCCTAAAATGTTGTAAACCTAATTACCTCCCACCTCTATAATTTTTGTATTTGTACCCCATTTCTAACTACCTAGACAGTTGCATCCTAGGCAAATGCCTATGTCGATGTAAGTGTCATATCCCAATACAAGTGTCTAGTACCCTAAAGTCATCGAATTTACAAATGAAATGTATCATAAAATTTAGCCTAAGTGATTTTATGCGATATATTCTCCAAGAGGATTATATAAATATAATATCAACCCTCATTCATTCCTCACCTAGAAACTACTTACGTAATCATAAGGAAACCTAACATTCATACCAAAGATCATTTAATCAAGTAGTCAAGTGAGCAAAGATTATGCATTTTCTCCTATTTCCATATCAGTCATAAGGACAACACATCTATAGGTCTAAAATAAAAATCCAAGAGCTATGTTTTCCAAGTTAAAATCAAGGCTATTATTCTACTTTATTATCACATATTACATGATTCAAACATAAGCCAACATGTATGGGAGAACTACATAAGTTTGAGGCCCTCTTCAGAGTATTAGCTATGCAGGTAGTGCTCATTGATAGATGGATCTTTGGGGCAGATTGACACCATGATCTCATTAACCCATTTTTACCATAACCAATATGAATATTAAGATCTAAGGTTTTATCATTTGATAAGGAGCGATAGTCAATGACCTAGATCTAAATTCACTAGAATGAAGGTGATGCATAGCCTAGAAGAATCTATATGGTCGTATCCAATTTCAACATGTATTTTTTACTAGACACCTGCATCCAATCCAGATAGTAGAATCGATGCAATCATCCTATGCTGACACATGTGTCTAAGGTCACAAAGACACTTAATCCAAGATTTGATAACTATTCCAAAATATTATTCTAGTTTGCTTCCTTCATGTTCTATATCTAGACCTGTATTAGCATCAGAACCAAATAAGTATCTTATTTTTCATTATCATTATAATATATAATATATATTTGTTTTCCATTTTTAGCATATCTAAGTTTAATAAATTTAATATATGTTCTATTTGAGTTTTACAATTAATTATCCCACTATAGATCTATTTATCACCCTTATTGCTTATTCATTTCAATATTATTAACCCTATCTATCCCATTAGGATCAATATCCAATTTAGGGCTAAACAATAAGAAGAATGACATAGAGAACCAAATATGTGAAACAAGAAGGTATCTAAAAAATTCAAACAATATAAACATCAAAATCAAAATAATAAAGAAGCAACAAATAACTCAAGAGATAATAGAAATGAAAGGTTAAAAGGAAGCACGATGAACCCAAAAGTTGTAGACAATGCTAGATATAGAAATTAAACACAAGAGAAACATAAAAAATAGAAAAAAATGTTTTATTGAGGCACACAATATTATAGAACAATTATAACTAATAGAACCATATATGTAGTCATATATATGGCCATACATTACATAAAGATATGTAATCTTATCTTCATGATAAATATCTACAAATCCCAAGGACCATGACGTTATAGAGTTAGATTTGTCATTCTCACTAACATCAATATCAATAAAACATCGATCCATATATTTAATATATACATCATCACTAGTAGTGTAATCATTATCATTGTGATTAGCTATGATAGTTGTTTTGTCCTCTTGTAAAAAAATAATTTTCTTAGTTTTAATTTTACCTTATATATTTGAACCCTTGATAGGTACTTTAGCTAAAATAGTTACTTGAAATCTAGGTGTTTTGACTTGAGGTTGTATGATTTATTGTTTTGGTATCCCTTTAGTTAATACCTTATGCTGATTTTTGATTGTTGAATCGTAAAGTGTGCCTTGAATAATAATCACTTTATTATCATGAAAAAAATTAAACATTAATGTCATGTGCATAAGATCGCCTTTATTTCATTAAGCTAAGGGTATCCAAATAAGATATCATATGTCCTGTTATTTGACAATACATGAAACTACACTAAAATAGTCTTAGGACCTATAGTGATAGGTAATGTGAAACCTCCTAGAGGTGTCTAATTAAAACCATCAAATCCTTTGATAACAATGGTAGTGCCATCTCAATCATTCCAAGTATAACCATGACTAGCAATAAATTACATCATACACATATTTAGACTTAATTAATGTCATGTGCATAACATCACTTTTATTTTATTAAGCTAAGGGCATCCAAGACAAATAACTCAAGAGATAATATAAATGAAAGGTTAAAAGGAAGCACGGTGAACCCAAAAGTTGTAAACAATGCTAGATATAGAAATTAAACACAAGAGAAACATAACAAATAGAGGAAAATAGAAAAAAATGTATAAACTGTTCTATTAAGGCACATGATATTATAAAGCAATTCTAATCAATAGAACCATATATATAGTCATATATATGGCCATACATTACATAAATATATGCCATCTTATCTTCATGATCAATATCTACAAATCCCAAGGACCATGAAACTATAGAGTCAAATGTGTCATTCTCACTAACATCAATATAAATAAAACATCGATCCATATATTAAATATAATCATCATCACTAGTAGTGTAATCACTATCATTGTGATTAGCTATGATAGTTTTTTTAATCCTATTGTAAAAAAATATTTTTCTTAGTTTGAATGTTACCTTATATAGTTAAACCCTTGATAGGTACTTTAGCTAAAATAGTTACTTGAAATATAGGTGTTTTGACTTGAGATTGTATGGTTTATTATTTTGGTATCCCTTTAGTTAATACCTTATGTTGATTTTCAATTGTTGAATTGTAAAGTGTTCCTTGAATAATAATCACTTTATTATCATGAAAAAAATTAAACAGTAATGGCATGTGCATAAGATCACTTTTATTTCATTAAGCTAAGGGCATCCAAATAAGATATCATATGTCCTGTTATTTGACAATACATGAAACTACACTAAAATAGTCTTAGGACCTAAAGTGATAGGTAATGTGAAACCCCATAGAGGTGTCTAATTAAAACCACCACATCCTTTAGTAACAATGGTAGTGCCATCTAAATCATTCCAAGTATAACCAAGACTAGCAATAAATTACATCATACACATATTTAGAATTTAACCATTATCAATTATAATGCCCTTTTTTAACTTTGAATGTGAATCTATGAAGGTGCATATGAATAATGGTCCATTGTTAGAATCTTCTATTAGAATTTCATGGTCATATAAATAAATATAAGGAGTCTCTTTATGTGAATCTATGACCATACCTATGAAACCATATAAAGGATGAGAATTTGATATTGGTGGAGTCTATTTTGGAGCTACCATGTGAACATCATTTTGATTTTTCATATTCTAAGTAACATTATTTGGAAGAGAGTTTGTAAAGACTTTTTAATGTTCATTTTTTTGAGCCAATGATTTGTTCAAAGTACTATTGTATCCTTATACATATATTTGGTTGTTGGCAATCAAGTATTTAATCTTATGCCTTAATGAACAACATCTATCTATAATATGACTTGAAGATCTATGGTAATCAAAATATGCATCAACATCATAATTCTTAGGTAAAGGTTATGATGAGTTAAACTTTCTTAAGTAAAGGTTGAGATGAGTCAAACTTTCTTAGGTAAATGTCGAGATGAATCAAAATACTAATGTAGAGTTAAATTTATCATATTGCACTCAACGAATCATTTAAAAACTTGGTGAGAATCCCAACTAACCATGTAAATTTTATTCACTCTTGTGGTAGAAGGATAATCCTATTAGGTGGTTGAGTTACCACATCGAATACATTCTTAGTCTCATTATATAACTTGATAAGTAGTATCATTAGCCTTAACCTTGAATATTATTTTAACTTGATATTTAGCTCTATTGGAGGTAGGGGAAATAGTCCCATATTTAAGCATACTCTCTAAAAGATATATCTCATAGTTCCTAACCATATGACAAAATTCATCAAAATATTTATATGCATTGTGTTGAGTTGTGGAGCTAAAGGCTTCACTAATGAGATAATGTGGAGGTTGCTGGACTTACACAGTAATTGGCATTAGTCAAAACCAATTGACATCGTTCAAAACCAACTGACATCAGTTAGGGGTCGACCGACATCAGTTAAAGGTCGATCGACATCGGTTAGGGGTTGGCCGACATCGGTCATCTTTAGACTGACACTGACTTCTGTGTATTTCCAAAATTCTATTTTTAGCAGAATAGATTTGAGCCTTTGATTTAACAGGTGGATCTAAGGGTGGTGAATGCATGGCTCATGAACCATAGTGTTGTAGTATACTATATAGTAGGGTTAGATCCTCATAGCATGTATAATTTAGTAACTGAGTTGATTGTAATTGATTGAGAGAGAGAGAACTCTTGAGGGAGAATTACTGTACATCTGCTAGGTGTGAGGAGAGAGATATTTCTTCATTGTATTTCCTTCTGGAAGAGTTTAATACAAATTGGTTGTTTCTCATATCTCCTATTATTTGTTGTTTCTGATTTCTAGTTACTTATTAATTTTGATTTCAATTCCATGTTTAGTTGTTTATACAAAAGTAATCAATTGTAATCTAAGATCCTAACAAATGGTATTAGAGTGTGTTAGTGTTTGTTGATGACTGAATTCACTCACAGGGGTTTCTGATTGAGTGGGAGCAAAGCAATGGCAGAAGAAAGTAAACTAAGAATGGAGAAATTCAAAGGCAAGAATTATCAATTATGGAGGATGCATATTGAAGATTATCTATATCAAAAAGATCTGTATTTACCATTGGGTGGGGTTTCAAGGAAGCCCACAGATATGGAAGATGAAGAATGGAATGTTCTTGATAGAAAGGCTCTTGGATCTATAAAGTTGAGCCTGGCAGCTTCTGTGTTTTCCAACTTATCACAGGCAAAGACAACGATAGAGTTAATGGATACTTTGGCAAATTTATATGAAAAACCCTCAGCTTCAAATAAGGTATATCTTATGAAGCAATTATTTAATTTGAAAATACAGGAAGGTAGATCTATATCTAGTTATCTTAATGATTTCCATACAATAGTAAATCAGTTAAATTTAGTCAAAATAGTTTTTGATGACGAAATTAAGGCTCTCTTAATCTTATGCTCTTTACCTAAAAGTTGGCATAGTTTGGTAATGGCAGTTAGTAATACTGCATCTACTTCAAATATCTTAAAAGTTGATGATGTTGTTAGTGTAATCTTGAATGAAGAAATTCGTAGGAAAAGCACAGGGAAACATCAGGTAATGCTTTAAGTGTTGAAAGTAGGGGAAAGCAAAGAGAGAAGGGAAAGTAAGGGAAATCAAGGTCAAAGATGGGAAGTAGATCCAAATCCAGAAATGGAAGAATAACCTGCTGGAATTGTGGAAAGAAAGGGCATGCAAAGAAAGATTGTTGGTTGAAGGATAACAAAGAAAATCAGCATGAAGGTAATAAAGAAGCAAAAGTTGTATTTATTGTTGCACAGGATGCTCTTATATTTTCTTTGGATAATAAAGTAGAATCATGGGTTTTAGATTCTGGTGCCTCTTTCCATGCAACCTCAAATAGAGATTTTTTCAATGATTATGTCCATGGAGATTTTGAAAAAGTTTATTTAGGGGATGATGAGCCTTGTAAAATTGTTGGCAAAGGAAAAGTGTAGCTAAAATTGTAGAATGGAAACACATGGGTGTTGAAGGATGTCATGCATGTACCCATCCTAAAGAGGAATCTGATTTCTATAGGAAAGTTGGATGATGAGGGTTGCACAGTAACTCTCACAGCTGAATCTTGGAAAGTTTCCAAGGGTGCACTTGTATTAGAAAAAGGTAAGAGAGTAAGTACACTTTATCTATCTACTTGTATTACTGATTATTCTCTTTCTGTTTTATCTACTTTAGATGTAGATGCAAAGTTGTGGCACTGTAGGCTTGGTCACATGAGTGAGAAGGGAATGAAATTTCTTAATTTAAAAGGTAAGCTTTTAGATTTGAAAATCATAGATCTATATTTCTATGAGCATTGTATTTTTGGGAAACAGAAGAAAGTAAGGTTTCTCAAAACTAGGTCAACAAAGAAGAAGCACAAGTTAGAGCTTGTTCACACAGACTTGTGGGGACCAGCTCATGTAGCTTCTATTGGAGGATCACAATATTATGTTTCTTTCATTGCTGATGCTACAAGAAAGGTATGGGTTTATTGCATAAAGAGGAAATTTGATGTTTTTGACACATTTAAGAAATGGAAAGCTTTGGTTGAGAATGAAATAGGTTTGAGATTCAAGTGCCTTAGATTTGACAATGGTGGTGAGTACTGCAGCAATAAATTCAATAGTTACTATTCTATGAGTGGAATACGTAGGGAAAGGATGGTTCCAAGTACACCTCAGAAAAATGGAGTTGTTGAAAGGATGAATAGAACAATAATGGAGCGTGCACAGAGTATGAGGTTGCATGCTAGTTTGCCCTTATAGTTTTGGGTAGAAGCTGTAGATACTGTAGTTTACCTGATTAATAGAGGACCTTCTACTGCACTGGATGGTGGAATTCTAGAAGAGGCTTGGATAGGTAATAAGGTAGATCTTTCATTTCTCAAATTTTTTGGTTCTGAAGCTATTGTGCACATTGATAAAGAAAATAGAAAGAAGCTAGATGCTAAATCTATGCAGTGCACTTTCATTGGTTATGGTTTTGGAGATTTCGGATTCCAGTTGTGGAATTTAGAAACTAACAAAATTATTAGAAGCCGTGATGTAGTTTTCAATGAGAAGGTGATGTACAGTGATCAGCTCAAGAGGCTGAATAATTCTAAGCAGGTCAATCTTGATTTGGAAGAGGTTATGATCCAAAATGAGCTTGTGGGTAAAAATCATCACTCATAAAAAAACACTAAAAATTGATGTCGATCAAGTGAAAATTGGCATCAATCAGGAGGAATCAACATCGATCAGGTGCAGACCAACATCGATCAGAGATGACTGGGATTGGTCACTGTCAGATCGGGATCGGTCACTGTCAGAAGAAAATTTGGGTGGATAGCAAGCTATAAATGAGTCTCAAATGCCCATAAGGAGGTCTGAAAGGGTAAGTAAACCTCCAATTCATTATTCCCCTTATTTATACTACTTGTTGCTCATTGATGGTGGAGAACCAAAATTTTTTGATGAGGCAATGCAGGTAGAATCTAAGAAATAGTGGGAGCATGGCATGAATGAGGAAATTGATTCCTGGGAAGAGAACCATACATGGGATTTGGTTGAGTTTCTAGCTGGAAAGAAAGAACTGAAAAACAAATGGGTATATAGGTTAAAGGAAGGAGAGAATGGACAAATGAGACATAAGGCCAGGTTGGTAGTAAAGGGATTTGCACAGAAACTAGGTATTGATTTTGGTGAAATTTTTTCTCCTGTAGTAAAGATGACTTCTATTCGGACTGTATTGTCTTTAGTGTCTATTGAGGATTTGCATCTTGAGCAGCTTGATGTTAAGACAACATTTCTTCATGGAGATTTGGATGAAGAGATATATATGGATTAGCTAGAAGGTTTTAAGGTCAAAGGTAAGGAGAAACTTATGTGTAGGTTGTAGGTTGAAGAAAAGCTTATATGGTCTTAAGCAAGCTCCAAGATAATGGTATTTGAGGTTTGACAGGTTTATGACAGAGCATGGCTTTAGTAAATGTCAATCTAACCATTGTGTTTATTTTAACAGATTGGATAATGATAGTTATATTATCTTGTTACTATATGTAGATGATATGCTTGTTGCAGGTTCACACATGTAAGAAATTACTGAGCTTAAGGTAAAATTAGCTCACACATTTTCCATGAAGGATTTAAGAGTAGCAAAGAAAATCCTTGGCATGAGTATTAAGAGAGATAGAAAAAATCATAGTTTGATTTTGTCTTAAGAGGATTATGTGAATAAGGTGTTGGAGAGGTTCAATATGCAGGATGCAAAACTAGTAAGCACACCTATGGCTGGACACTTCAAGTTGAGAAAAGAACAGTGTCTTAAATCACATGATGAGGTTGAGTACATGAGTAGAGTTCCATATGCTTCAGCAGTTGGGAGCTTGATGTATGCAATGGTATGTACTAGACCAGATATTGCCCAAGCAGTGGGAGTTGTTAGCAAGTTTATGGCCAATCCAGAAAAGGAACACTAGAAAGCAGTTTAGTGGATTCTCAGATATCTGAGAGGGACCAGCAGTAGGCATTTATGCTATGGAGGGTCAAACACTTCTCTACATGGGTATGTAGATTCAGATATGGCAGGTGACTTGGATGGTAGGAGAAGCACCACAAGATATGTGTTCACTATTGGTGGAACAACGGTTAGCTAGATTTCAAAGTTGTAGAAGGTTGTTGCCTTGTCTACTACAGAGGCAAAATACATTGCAGTCACAGAGGCTAGCAAGGAAATGATTTGGATGACTTAGTTCATGGAAGAGTTGGGAAAGGAGCAAGAGAGTTACAAATTATACAGTGATAGTCAAAGTGAAATTCATTTGGCAAAGAATTCAGCCTTTCATTAAAGAACCAAACATATACAACTTAGGTACCACTTCATTAGACATGTATTGGAGGATGCACAGTTGAAGATAAAAAAGATTCATATGGATAAGAACCCTGCTAATATGTTAACAAAGCTAGTAACAAAGGAGAAGTTGAATCTTCATTCAACTTTTGTTCATCTTCAAGATTGAACTTGAAGAGGGAGAAACAAGCTAGAGATGCTTAGAGGATGTTGCTATACAGGTATAAGTGCAGCTATTTATCTCTAAGTGGGATATTGTTGAGTTATGGAGCTAAAAGCTTCACTAATGAGCTAATGTGAAGGTTGATGGGCATACACAATAACTGGCATCAATCAGAACCAACCAACATAAGTCAGAACCAATCGACATTAGTTAGGGGTCGATCGACATCGGTTAGGGGTCAGCCGACATCGGTCATCTTCAAACTGACACTGACTTCTGTGCATTTCTAGAATTCTATTTTTAGCAAAACAAATTTGAGCCTTTGATTTAAGAGGTGGATCTAAGGGTGGCGAATGCATGGCTCATGAACCCTAGTGTTGTAGTATACTATATAGTAGGGTTAGATCCTCATAGCATGTACAATTTAGTAATTGAGTTGATTGTAATTGATTGATTGATTGAGAGAGAGAGAGAGAGAGAGAGAGAGAGAGAGAGAGAGAGAGAGAGAGAGAGAGAGAGAGAGAGAGAGAGAGAGAGAGAGAACTCTTGAGGGATAATTACTGTACATCTGCTAGGTGTGAGGAGAGAGATATTTCTTTATTGTATTTCATTTTGGAAGAGTTTAATACAGATTGGTTGTTTCTTGTATCTCCTATTATTTGTTGTTTTTGATTTCTAGTTACTTATTACTTTTGGTTTAAATTCCATGTTTAGTTGCTTATACAAAAGTAATCAATTGTACTCTAAGATCCTAACACATTGAGCATCACTTTTTATTTAATAAGTTAAAGAAAAATTGGAGAGAAAATACCTCATAATTACGTACTAGGTAAATGGTGAATTTTCTTCATAATCATTGTTTGAATTTAAGATTATACTCACTAATAGGATCATTATGTCCTTATCTATTATGTGTTACTTGAGAAAACACGACCTTTTTGCTAATGTTGATTGAAAAATGAGCTAATAAACTATTGGAAAAATAATTGAATTATCTTATAGAACCTAATGGTAAGATGTAAAACCAATCCAAAGAATAATCCTTAAAGCTTCTAGGGAATACCTTAGTTAATAATTTATCATTTTGCAAAAAGTCAAGAATGAATCATAGAAATATTTCACATGATGTTAAGGGTCACACTTTCTCTTGAAAAATTCAAACTTAGGTGAGATGAAATTAGTAGAAAAAGGGTAGATAATGACTTCATATGCCAACATATTGAATACAATATCATGAGAAGTAACCGTATGTCTTTATTTTTGAGATCCTTGGGATAGTAATTGAATTTTTTGTTCCATTGTATTGTTTGCATAATTTTTTGAAGGAGTATCTTGAGAAGTGGGAGAAAAAATACATGTAGGGAAAGAAATATTATTATTTTGATAAATACCATGCCCAATATATATATATATATATATATATATATATATATATTAAAAAACTAGTCTAGAAGGTTGAGAAACATTAAGAGGCATAAAAGAAGCATTAATTTGAAAATAAATAGATATAGTAATCTGAGTAGAAACAAAAGTTGAATGTAGAATAGTGAAATCACTAGTAGTGAAATATTTGTTACCTGACCTCTAGTAGGTGGAATATAATCATTCAAATGTTCATTATTGGTTGAAACATTTAATTCCTCATATAAATAATACTTATATGGTTTCATATTATTTTCTTCCTTTGTAGAAACATATATTATGGCAAAATTTCTTTAGGAAATAAGGAAATAAACTATTCAAAATAAGATATC
Source organism: Torreya grandis (assembly GCA_037957365.1). NCBI lineage: Eukaryota > Viridiplantae > Streptophyta > Pinopsida > Cupressales > Taxaceae > Torreya > Torreya grandis. The sequence continues at coordinate 1,005,423 of JARHVA010001255.1, read as the reverse complement.
TCATGTGGACTCATAGTAGTAATATTTGTAGCCTCATAATTCATGGAATTTACATTCAAAGCATTTGTATAAAAAACATATATACTTACATCATTGACATTTGAATCATTCATATTTATACCATTTACATCTACAGAAAAATCAATATTATGAACATAAATTTCATCAAGAATTATCATATTATTTTGTAAAATAATACATGTACTGAGAAAAATAATTAAAACCAAGTCAATGTCTACCACTCAATCTATCACTTTGCCTAATAGGTATATTGGATCTAAATTTTTTAATTGGGATAAGAGAGAAACATAGATAATATGCAAGAAGCTATGGATAATGATATCATAATAAGAAATTGAAAATTCAAATAAATTATATTTGAACTAATAAAAATAACAAAAATATCTAAAGGGAAAAAAAACATGAAACACTAAGGTTGGGTGTAACAGGAATCGGGTTCACCAAATGTTTTACTGTTGAGTGTGCATAAGTGTTGAAAACATGACACCAACCATGATATGAGTGTGAGAATCATCCAAAATCAGATGTCCAAGACTGGTGACTGTAGAGCAATCACATGCAATTGTAGAATTGAGAAATATAGAAGAGAGCAAAAACTAAACATAATGTATTCAATAATGGAGATGAATTGCTTATACAAAGGGATGAAGTTCATAGATCTCAAAACTCTCAAATCTATCACAAATCATAACTAAGTAGCTCAAAAAATCCACATGCTTAATGAATAATACAAAGGGAGAGATGTATATATATAAGTTGGAGAGGGAAAGATACCACACATTCTAGTGAATGTGGTATTGATCTTTTCAAATAACCTAAGTGACCTATAGAGCCCTAAATATGCTAATACAAATATGTAAACAAAACCCAGTGGGAAAAAAGGCCTACACTAACACCCCCCCCTAAGAATAACTTAGGTAGGTAATGATACAAAAAATGGGTCCTGCAAACAAGGCCTGATAAGGTACCTATGTATAATGTAATCTTTCATAAAGTAGAGAAAAGGAGAAAAAAGTAGGAAAAACTCCCCCCCCTCGTGCCCCCCCCCCCCCCAAAATGATGATGCTAAATAAATTAGTACTCCAAGTATAGCTCACAAGATGATGAAGGTCGATGATGAGATCCTCTACCTGAAGACTGTAGAAGCTCCATCTACATTGAAAAATATTTCTTCCCTTTGATAAAGGAAGAATTTGATGTGTGTAGTAAAAGTCTACCCATTTCATAATAGAAGATGAAGATAATAGTATGATGATCTCTGAATCTGGTCCTAATCATATATGGGGCATAGGTCTGGCAAGAATGTGCATAAACTATGTAAGTAATACCACTGAAGTGAACCAGTCAAAAGAATGACATGGAACATTCATTGAAAGAATGTCCATCCGAAGAGTGGAGCATGAATCACCAATTGAAGAAAGAAAGTCCACAAGAAGAGATGAGTTGTCGATGATCACAATAGGTGTAATCATACTGTAGATAGTGGATTCCTCTAAAGTGAAAGGTTGTGAAGGATCTAGAAGAGCAATAATCAATATAGGAATACAAGTAAAATTTATAATAGGAAAATTGAGGTCTAGAAAAATCTTATCATGTAATGGGGTCTTGATAAAAATAAGAGCACTTTCCACCATATATATGTCATTATAAGAAACAAAATTAGGAGGCAAGAGTACAACTATCTCTAAAGAGATGATAAGTAGTGCATGAGGTGTGATGTAAGTCTCAACTAGATCTCCAAAAAGAGACTATAGTATGCTCCAAATAGTGCATGGACACTCTATATGTTCCACATGGTAATGGAAATCCATGGAAACATGTAGTAACAAAATGTCAAAAACCTTGTCACAAGTATTAGCCCACTTATTAAACAAAACAATATCAGTGGGTTTAGGAATCTATCCATATAAAAATGGAATACAATTCTTGTGTGTGAGCAAGTTTTCTATATAAGCATGCCATGAAGCATAATTGTCATTTCCAGGAAGGATCACTAGAGATGAAACAACTCTCCTCATCTAGAGTAATAGTGCATACTCTAAAGATGGAATTAAGACTAAATCAAAAATGAGTCCAGTCAAATGAGAGAAATCTATGTACAAACGACAATGCATGCTCAAATGAATGTCAAGCTTTGCTGACAATGCATCCAACAATATAAGAGCAATCTATGTAATTAGTCACTAAATGGGCTCAAGTAACAATAAAAAAAAATTGAATTTGTGCAAGAAAGAATGAAGGGCCCACAACAAATTTCTTGAGATAATAAAAAATGACCCCACTAAATATGGCACTTTATAACTTTAGTGCATTTTATAAAACAAAGTATATCAATGGAAAGAGGATGAAAAAATATGTACTTTTGAAAAAAGTGGCACTCAATTCTAAGTTACTAGTCAAAAGTTATAGCAAAACACATTATCTATCATTAATGTCCTATTTAATTAAATTACACTTAAAGTTTAAATGCATGACATATTCAAATGCAAATCATGTCATGTAACAACTCGTTAGAATTGACACAAAACCCCAAACTTCTTCACATCAACACAAGTCAAAAAATATCAGATCATACACCCCTATATGATTTTTACATGAAAAGACTTATTTGAAGTTGTTTAAAAAAGATACATAAAGCTATTTTAAATAAAATTAAAAATAGGTTTTAATTTTTAATCTTATTTTTAGGGCATAATTATCAAAAAGTGATTAGGGTACACATTATTTGTATACTTTTGACTTTAGAAAAGAGGAGAGCTAGGCAAAAGTCTGTACGACACCACCAATGAGTTTGTGTGAGAGATAAGGTGCACGTATATGCTGCTATGGTTCAACTAAAAGTCTCCAAGCTCATTGTCCATAGTTTTTTGTGCCCTAATTCCATTCTACAAGTTCTAACTGCAAACAGAGACTGACACTTCAGATGAAAACTAGGACATTTAGGTGAAGCCAAAATATGATGATGGGTAGGCAATCTGAGAGATGTAAGAAAAAGGACAATGACAAGAGGAGGCTTGTGAGTTAGCCGCAAGGAGAAATCATTCAGACAATTATGATTGCCAATCATCTACTCACTAGTTTGGATGCACTTGACATCTCTCCAATGGAGAAAAGGCATCTAATAGCTTGGAGGAAGGGATCAAAATGCCTTTGCATGTTATGTCCACCTAGATTAGGGGTTTATATCTGTAATCATACTACTCATTTCAAGGTCTTAAAACACCTCATATGGCCTCACCAATCCTCTTATGACCTCTAAACACCCTACAAGCATGCACAAATAATGGACTTCTTCATGGGTGTGGTATACAAAGGAATGCTTCCCAACCAGACCAAAGTCATGGTGATAAGCTAAAGCACCATAATGGAGAAGTGCCAAGGAGGTAGGAGTGAGGTTACAAGTGCTTAGAATCATAATGCTAAGCAAATAACTAAATTTATAAGTCCTCTAATCTATATAAAAAAATTCCTCAAACACTTCAACTAGATCTACAACAAAACTCACTTACAGACAAAATGCCAAGCAAAGCAAAATATCTCTTTGGTCAAAACACCTCAGCTCCTCCTTTGCAGATCCATGTCAAATATAAAAATAAAAAATGGTGCAATAGCCTATAAAATATATGTAAAATTCCTTGTTTCAGTAGATCTCTCTTCATTTCCAATGCCTCTAACTTGCTTAGATCTAAGAAATTATTGACTTAGTGAATACGAAGCAAGCAAAAGTAAAGGACAATTATTAAGACAATCATAGATGAATCATTCAGATCTATAAATGTTATCTCAATAATTTATAGAGAATACAAAACATAATATCTACTCATGATTTCATGTTTAATAGAATCATACAATGATCTATTTACTATCCCTTTAGCTCTGATACCATGTGAGAATCATCTAAAATTGAATGTCTAAGACCAGTGACTATAGAGTGAACACATGCAACTGTCAAATCAAGAAATATATAATAGAGTATAAACTAAACACAATGTATTCGATAATGGAGATGAATTGCTTATATAAAGGGATAAAGTTCATAGCTCTCACAACTCTCAAAGCTGTCATAACTCAAAACTAAGTAACTCAAACAATCCACATGTTGAATGAAGAATACAATGGGAGAGAGGTGTATATATAAGTTGGAGAGGGAAAGATACCACACATTCTAGTGAATGTGTATTAATCTTCTCAAGTAACCCAAGTGACCTCTAGATCCCTAAGTAAGCTAATACAAACGTGTAGGAAAAACCAAATGGGAAAAAGGCCTACACCAACAATAAAGGGCATATGAAAATATGACCTAAATATAGTAAATGAGATCCACCTAAGGTAATAATGGGGATATAGAATAAAAGTATATTGAATGATTGATAATTGACAAAAGGGTTTAGAGATGTGTATCTCATTTATAACTCAACTAAATTTTGATAGAGGTTGAAAGTATTGGAAATAAGGTACTATAATAGTGAAAAAAAGCATCCAAAAAGTAAGATAATGATTTGATGAAGTGACTAGTATCAGACCCTTCCAACTATGGTAGACTAGTATTGGATACCTTCAAGAATGGAAGTATGCTTTAATAGTGGAAATCATGTTTCAAAAATTTCATATTCGGTCCAATCAGAGTGTAACTTTTCAAAATCCCTTCATCGGCAGATAAAATCTAAAAATGTCTTTCAGATAAACAAATTGATGCATGAAGATGATCAAATTATTTCTCCTTCACTTTAGCTCTAATCCAAACCAAGAAGTCATTGATAAGACATTAAACATGGCCTTATTTCAAGGGGCCTATCTTAGTTATCCCCATGCCTAATTTGGTAAAATTTTATTTTGAAAGATTGGTAATCAACACTTATGCATGTCCACAATAAATTTGTGTATACAATAAATCCCTTATCCCTATGGTATGAGATGCAATATGCAACTAGTGTGAGAGTTATATACTATTTCATTAATGCAATATTATCTTTTTGGTACAAATATGCAACAATGGATAAAAGGAAAAATAAATGTGATCTCCATTATATTATTTTGTAGCATTTGATATGGTTGTGAGATATATCAATGATTATGAGAGATATGATTGATGTATATGAATTAAAACACCTCTGTATATATATAGGCTTCTTAAATTTAAATTAAGACCTTATTTGAATGTTAGACAACCAAATAAAATCAATAAAACTGAAAATCATGACACAAGGGAATATAGCAAGATGGAACAAAGGACCCACAATTGACATGATGTAAGAACCCCTTCGAAGAAAATTTGAAAATGCCTATTTTTTAAAATATATTTATAATTTTTTCTTCCAAAGGTTTATTATCTATTTTTAAATTGACCATGTCAAATAATAACTTGAACTACAATTAATAAGAAGTAAATGTAGGAGTGTAAAATAATTCTGTTAATTCCAAATATAAATTAAGTTTAACAACCTCTATCATTTAATTCACTATCAACTCAAGTACACATTCACATAGAATTAATTATTTCCTTGACTATAGTAACTATATAATTGTACAATAAATAAACTAATCATAACTCAATATTCTCTTTTAATCATGTTTCAAAGGTAAAACCATATATAGAAATATATATTTTCCAAAGGATATATATATATATATATATATATATATATATATATATATATATATACAAATAAATTATTTGTTTACAATGGTACTCATAATCAATATATTTTTATTAATGTAAACATTGATGATGTTAGAGATCATTGTTGAAGCTAGAAGTGATTGTATAAGCTGCAGAGATAGAGAGTATTATAGAGGGATTTACCTCCAATGACAGAGCCTTTTGGATCCTCCACACACCTCTCAACCACTAAGAGTGTCCCTACCCTTCATGAGAAGGATAGATATGAATCTAATGAAAAGATAGAGGATAGTGTATATATAGGTCAATACTTGAACTACTCTATTTAGCATAGTGTAATTATCACAGTGAACTAGAACAATAACTCATACATTCTTAATGTATATAAAACAAGGAATAAACATTCCTCTTTGATAAATCATGTGTACATTAGTTATAACCATAATACTAAATTTAAAAAATCTCCCTTGTCGCATCCAAACCCAGTAATCCACTCAGTCATAATGAGACTAAGGATTTATATAATCATTTAGTATTCATGTTTTGAAGTCAACAAATCAATTCCTAGGTTCTCTAACCTACCCATCCTAACAATAACTTAACAACCCATGATCTCCAATAAATTAAATAACTATGATCTTGGAAACATGTATGAAAGATAACATTTTGCACAAGTGTTCCATACCACCCACGCCAGATGATATCCCACTTATATTTTGAAAAGGATTTTGTAAAAAACATATTAATTTTGAGACAAGTATTGTTGAAGTGAAATAATAATTCAACAATAATAATAATAATAATAATAATAATAATAATAATAATAATAATAATAATAATAATAATAATAATAATTATTATTTAAGTAAGAAATTAAGGAAATGTCACATAAAGTAAACCTTAATTCACAAGTCACATAGGAACATTTTTGCTTGGATGTGGTTTGGAGCATAAATTGATAGAAAGTTTTTGTAAGGTAGAGTGTTAATATTTCATTGAGATATTAATGTGTTTTAAGAGACATGACTATGATTTTCTTCTGAATAGACCCATTAACTAGTTATTGATTAAATACTTTGTGAGCATGCACCAAAATGATAATTTATTTCTAAAAATTTCAATTTGCATATAAATCAAACTTTAGTGTTTTTATTAATACGTCAGTTTGATGTTTTAAATTTGTGAAATATGATAGTTTCATTATATAATAAAATTAATAATTATATGATTCATGAAATTTCCACCTAGTAAGTAATTTACACAACCTAAAATATGAAGAGTGAAATGGCAAATGTAAAGTTTGAATCTAACGCTGGGCATTGCCTTCTTATTACGACATCTTATCCATTTATTCTTGATATTGAAAAGATATAATAATCTCCATTTCCATCTATGTGGTTTTCTAAAATAATCTAGAGCCGTGACAATTTTAATGTTCTACTAATTCATATTTTATCATTTATTTTGTATATTATAAAGTTTTATAAGATAATTTGATGCATTTGAAAGATTTAATTATTAATTTGAATAATTTTCCATAATGAAAATACCTAAGTAGTGAATCTTTTAACAAATATAAAGAATGAATAACATAAATTTATTAAATTGACTTAATAAAGATTTTATTATAATTATAAATTTATATATACATGACCAATTTCCAAAAAAAAAAAAGATATTAAGTCTACATGGTTGTATTTAGAAAGATTGAAAAAAAAAAGATTTTATAAAGATTGTATAAGAACAACTTTCAGGCAGAACATTATGATTAATGAAATCATTAGATTAATATTTGTTGAGTAGATAGTTATTAATAAAATTTCATAATAGACCAGGGCTAGTTATGAATCCCACATGCCTAATTTAATGGTTGGGTTGAATTTGGCTCAATTTTTTTTGATGAAACATATTTATATATTGAGAAATTATATAATATAAAAATAATTCATAAAAAAAGGTGGTATGGAAGTATGGTTCAAAGATAGACTAGGTCAAGTTTAGGAACATGAAATAATAGAAACAAAAATAATATTAGGCCCCGCTTAGAAATGAGCTATCATAACATCATAAAAGAGAACATTAAGCTGTCAGAACAAGGATGGAAGGTGAAGGATCCATATCATTTGGACCCCAACTCGAGCTAGGCAAGTCATTGCCATCTAGAATTGGCTCCCAACCAGAAAATTGAGCAGTGTCCTTGTCATCTTCTTGTGGCCTAATTTATTCAAATATAAATTGATATTTATATTTTTTTCATGTCATTATATTCAAAACAATTGATATTTATATATTTTTCCCAATCATTCATTCAAACATCCCTCTTACCCCTCTTAGAATATTAATGGCATAAATGACTGGTAACAACTATGATTTATAATTTTTGATTCAAAGTACATGCATTTATTTTATTTGTATAACCCTCGATAAATTCTTTTTTTGATATTTAATGTTAATTTAACTAAAATATATTTATTTTTGTAAAAAACATTTTCATTTATTGCTCAACCCATGTGCATTTTTCTCCTTAGTTGGATATTTATAATTTAATTTTGATATTAAGATAAGACTTATTTTAATTTTAACATAAACTAGTGCCTTCCTGAAAAAATTCCAATCTTTCAACAATCCGTTGGTTGATAGTGGTTGATCATATGCACAGTTTTATATCAGTTGTTTTAATTTCCCCTCTACCAAATTTGGGCTGGTTTTTAATGAAGGACTATGTTTTGGCTTTCCCTGGTTGTTTTTTTGCAACTGTTTTGGATGTCTTGTTTTTGTGGGCCACTGCCCATTATTGTTTGGCATCTGGGTCTAAATTTTTATTTTTCATAGTGGTTTTTTGGCTATTTTTGTAATCAGATTGAGTGGTCCCACCGAAACCCTCCTTTTTACTGTATCAAATAAAAAAATTGTTGGTTGATGTGGTATGTTAGAAAATTCTTAAGAAATCTTAAATATTAATGTTAGATAATAACAAGGCTTGCCCACATTATTAAAAAATATAAAATGAGAAATAAAATAAATATTTGAATTTATTATCGACATCATCTCACTAGTTTAGTAGCCTTCTTCGATCGACATATCTATTTTCCATGAATAATTTTTAAGATTTCTAGAATATAAACCATATTTATTTATTATCCATACTTTTCCTTTTAAGTCCATAATAATTTAATTACAATTTGATTTATAAATAAATATTATTAACATTGGGAAACTTATTCACTTGCTTTGGCTATGACAACTATCTCGAAGTCATGAAAAGAACATGTGTCTATTTACTATTAATGCATAATAAAGAGTAAGTAGTTATTATTGTTATTAATATTATAAACCTACATTCATTTTTCCCTAACATAAACAATAATTATAGTAAATTAGGAGAAGAAAATATGGCCACACAAGGAATTAATGATTATTGTTGAATATTGTAAACTTGACATAAAGATAAAAGAAGTGTTTGAAACCAAAGGTAAATAATATATCACCTTCTATATAAGAAACACTCATGCAGACTCTTTTCGTAAAAGAAGAGGAGTCTTCACATACTACATCCAAAAAAAGGTTCCCCACATTTTTACTTCGCATGCATAACTAGATTGAAAAAAGTGATAATGAGAAATTTTACTATACTTGAGGCTTGATGATTGGCACTCGATGTTTGACATGAAAAAAAAGTAACTAAAATGGTAAGATCTCAATTGGTTTATCTACCAATCACTGAGGTACCAAAAATGTCCTAACACATAGCTCACTATCAATTTTTTTAAGATATGTATACAACACATTCTATATCTTATTATCTGACATTACATCTATATATCTCTCATCAATGATACCCTCCCTCTTTTGTAGGTAAATAAACTTATGCTAAAACCAAACACTTATCAAAACTTGTTAAGTGGTTAAATCAAATCACTAAAACTTATTTCAATATATACCTCAAATGAAATTTTAAAATATGACAAATGAAGGTGCATCAAATCCATTTGATGTTATTGAAATTAATCAAATAATATTTAAATTGATGCTATATAATATAAGCAAATCAATAATTTCAAACCACTTGGATTTAGTGTCAAACAAATTACATTTGTTGGTACTAAACTAAAAAAATAATTCAATTCAAATTTGATGTTAAATCATAATAATGATGCAATTTGTTGATGTTCAATAACCATGTCAAATCATAAATAGCATTTAATCATTCAATTAATGAGTTATTTTATGTTCAATTCAGATAAACACACTAATCCCATTTAATGTTCAAAAACATTTATATTTGAGGCTAGTCCAAATAACCAAAACCATATAATATAATAAAACATATTTAATTAAACATTCCTTTGATTCAAAACATGAAATAATAGCTATATGAGCAGTTATTTAAGACATTAAGGTTCCAAATAAATAAGTCTACATGGCATGCCACATCAACACAAAATAAATAAGTGGTCTATCAGTAGAAATGAGGTATGACATCCTCCCATTCTAGGAAAAAACATCTTCTTAATGGTTGTACTAAAATATAAAATTTAATCAAATAGATGAGGAAAATCCTTAGAAAATTCTTCAAAATATTTCCAAGTAACATTCTATGTAGAATATTAATCCCACTAGACCTTACACTAAGAGACCTCTCTATATTTTAAAACCAAGTTTATGAGTATCCATGATTCATAGGGGCTCTACTAGTATCACTCCTAGATCTTGAACCTACAAATATTTCCAATCAATGACATGCAACATATTTTTAGGGTATGTTTAAGAATAGAAACATGAAAAGCACTATGTTATTATGACAGAATAAGAGGCAATATAAGTATATATGTAATTAGACTGATTACTTCAAGGAACTCAAATGGTCCTACATATCTTGGATCTAGTATGGATGACTTCCCAAACTTAATAGATCTCTTGTTTGGTTTAATCTAATAAAAACTTTGTCCCTGAATACAAAAAATGCAGGAGTTCTTTTCTTATTTGAATAACTCTTTTCTTGGCCACAAAATTTTGTCAATATTTTTATGATTTTCTTGAATATTTCTTCCATATCCTGAATCAATTTAGGTCCCACTACAACATTATCACCTAGAATATCGCAACTAAGTGAAGTAAGAAAAATATTCCATACAATGTTTTGAATGGTTCCATGTCAAGTGAATAAATATATGATATATTATAGGAAAACTTGACCAAAGGAAATAATTATTTCCATTTTTATTGTTGATCCATATGGTACGTATGAAGCAAATATTCTAAAACTTGATTTAATTTCTAGTTTTGACCATTTGTATATGGATGATAGATTGTACTTAATTTCAAATTTATTCCTAGAGTTGTAAGAAAATTATACCAAAATCAAGATTTAATTCTAGTATCATGGTAAGAAATGATATTATATAGTATTCCATACAATATAAACATTTCCTGAATAAACATTCTTATGAAAAGTAGTGAATCATCTATCAAATTCCCAAGTATAAAATGCATAACCTTAGTGAGTTTGTCCAAAACAACCATGATCACATTACACTTATTCTTGGAGACATGAAGTACTTGAATAAAATCCATGCTAATAACTTTCCACTTACATTCCATAACTTCATGAGGATGAAAATAACCTACTAGGTGCATATGCTTAGATTTGACCCACTGATATTCTAAACATTATGTCATAAAATCTGTAACATATATTTTGAATCCCAACCAAAAATAAAGTTGTTTGAGGTCTACCACCATTTTAGTCACACCAAGATGAAATTAATAAGGAGATGCATGAACCTCCTCCAAAACTATAATATTTTATTCACTAAGGTTAAGTATATATATTTTGCTATTGAATCAAAGAAGTCCACCTTTTTCTTTTTGATAGCCCTCATACCTATGATCTAAACTATCAACTTCAAAGGATACCTTGACCTTTAAATAAAACTCATATAATGGTTTATCTTTAAATAAAATTCATCTAATGGTAGCTGACTCAATATCGATTATCAGAAAGTAGTCCTTACAATTTCCATAACATTTATATACCTCCTTAGACTAAGGCAATCTTCCACTCTATTTTCATTTACCTTAATATGATTAATGTTGAAGTCATAATCACTCAAAAAATATAACCAAAGCCTTTGCCTTGCATTAAGGTTGGGTTGAGTGAAAATAAATTTGAGTCCCAAATTATTTGTCATTATATCAAAATACTTTCCTATAAGGAAATGTCTCCACATTTGAAGTGCACAAATAATCACTGTAAGCTCTAAATCATGCAATGAATAAATTTATCTCATGTTTATTTATATTTTTTTATCATAGACCACCACTTAGACATCCTAAAATCACCACCCAATCCTTCATCGAATGCATTTTTAATGATTGAAAAGTTTCTATTAGGATCAATAATCTTCAAAATAAGAGTGGTGGTTAACTTTTTATTTAAAAGCCAAAATGATTATTCACACATATCTATCCATATGAAAATTTTATCCTTTTTTTATGAGGACATGATTGGATTTACTATCTTTGAAAATCCTTCTAGATACTTTCTATAATATTCTACCAAACCCATGAAGATAGAACTTCATGCACAGTTCATGGAGAGGGCCAATCCATAATGACTTTCATCTTGGATGGGTCTATTAAAATCCCTTTTGCTAAGATTATATGACCAAGATACTCCATTTTTTCCTATAAGAATGAATATTTTGACAATTTTCCTTATAATTTATGGTCTTAAATGCTACAAAACTAGATTAAGATGTTGTGTGTGTTCTTCCTTTATTTTTAATATAGACTAGAATGCCATATAATAATACTAGTAAAAAACCATCCAAATAATCTTAGAACACACTATTCATTAGATTCATGAAAAATTTAGGATAATTGTAAGTCGAAAGGGAAGTATAGTGATCTCTTAGTGCTCATTATGAGTTCACTATGTTGTTTTTGGTATCTCTTAATCTTTGATCCTTAGTTGATGATAACCTAATCTCAAATTTATCTTTGAAAACATAACATCCCCTCACATGAATATCAAGGGTTATCTATTATTAATAGTGGATTTATTCAACATTTTATAATCTATACACAACCTAAAAGTTCTATCATTATTCTTAACAAAAAATAAAATTGCACCCCATGAAAATACACTTGGACGGATAATTTTTTTTGAAAGCATATCCTACAATTGGGGTTTAAATTCAAAAAACTATGTTATTTTCATCCTATAGGGTGATTTGGAAATTGTTTCTAAACTAGGTAATATATCAATCAATAAATCATATTCTCTCTTAGGTTGAAGTCCTAGTAATTATTCAAGAAAAAAACCCTTAAATCATGAAGAAAAGGGTAGTCATCTATAGTGCACCCCTTTTTAGTTTTAACTTCATCTATATGAAATGAATATATGACACACCCATTTATTTGATCCTTTTTTAGATGCATGGATGAAATTTTACTCACATTGATCTCATGTTTCAATCCTTGTAGTGTCACAAAGTGACCATTATTATTAATACAAGTGACTATCTTAGCATAACAATCGACTTGAGCTTGATGTTTCCATAACTAGTTAACTCCTTATATCACATCATATGAATCTAGTGGGGTGACATAAATTTATTTTTATTTTTAATCCAATATTATCCAATTTATCTTCAAATAAACATTGATATACCCTTCGTTATACTTGGTTGTCATACTAAACTATCTAACTATTTTCCATAAAACTAGCTTTTCTAGATATTTTTCTTCAAAATTTTAGGTACTAAAAAACATTTAGTTGCTATAATATATATATAAGTACACTAATGGGATAAACAAAAAGTTTACTTGAATTTTTCACTAGTGTCACTTGGAATTTAGATTGACGTTTGTTCACTGCTACATGACTTCTTTGATGAAAGGCTTGTTGGTAACTTGGTAATGTAGGTGTTTTGAAAATTTCTCCACTTGTCTTGTTAAGGCACTGATTAGCATAATTTTTTCCCCCATAGATGAAATATCCTCTTATATGACCCATCCTTTATTTATAAGTCAATATAGGGTCAGGTTCTTAGTGAAAGAAAGCCAAACCTCATAGCCTTTAGTTCCCACATACACTAGCATAATGTATTTCACAATCTAACTTATTGATTTACAAGAAAAGATACATGATACCTAGATTCATATATTTTATATGAGTATCTCCTTGACTCCCTTCATGGATATCAAGGCTTTATTCTCTCTCTCACTCACTCATTTTTCATACTTGTAGGGTTCAACTCTTATGCCTCTACTCACCCTCACTCTCACACCTATCAAATACTCATAACCAAAAATTGACCACCAAATAATCTCTCCATAATCTATAAAAAATATAACCCATGGGCCAAATGCCCCTACTTATAGCTAGTGGAGGTCGGTGCCTGACATGTCTAGTTAGTTGTTTGATAACTATCACACTAGCAGGTCTTAGTACCCAATTTTAAACACCTAATCTTAAATTATGTGGCTGAGTCAAGCATCAAGTCATTTGATTTTAAAAGTAATAAATTCACATCAGCCTTGTAGATTTACTATCCTTATACATCCTTCAGTTCTATCTTATGAGGTGTCACCTCATCCAATTGGCCAATCGACTATTTGTCCTTTTTTGTCCTTGGGATTTGTGCACCACACTTCACTTTTAGCCTCTTAGCTATAGGCATATTCTTATTCTATTGTGTTCTCTTTGTTTCATTAAGTTCCTTATAACCCAACACTATCCTTTTATACTCTATGCACAAATTTATCATGCACTTATCCTTATATACATTACATTCCTCTTACATGCATTATATGTTTATTTATCCCTTCACGTAACCTATGCACACTCTATTACTCTTCTCCACCCACATGCCTCTCATCTTGGTTGCTCTGTGTGTTTCTCCTAACTCTTCCACATGGTCCTCTAAATCCCTACCTCATTTTTCATTCATGTTCTAAAATTTTATAGGATCTAAGTTTGCCTAGAATGATCCTACATCAAACTTCCCAAGTAACTGAAACTAAGCCCTTACTTACATTAGGTTTAATTGGTTGCATGATTATTTAGGTCAACTATCTAACCACTATGTTACCCTTCACCTGATGATTTTATGTTCTTACTTATTCTCTCTACCCTTCTCCTTTGACATCTTCTCTACCCCACTCTTCTAATTCACTCTCCTTCCTTCATTAGATCCTTATTTCATTTGAATGAGACTTCATGGATATTTACACACATTACCCTTATTTTATCCCTTATCCTTCATCCATATCCTTTGTGTGATATGTCACATGGTTTTCCTACCACCTACATTCTTCACACATGACTATTCACTTTCGTTGAATTATTCTCAGCCACTTCCATCAGCCTCAAGTTGATATTCTCCCATTATTATCCTTTTAGTGCATAAATAGAATCATGCTTTTATCCTCTTTTGTCACTCTTCTTCTTCTTCTTCTTTATTTTGGACAAGTGTCCCGTTTGGCCACTACTCCTTTTTTTATGTGCATCCATTTCCTTTTATTCCATAAAAAACAAACATACTTGCTTCATCCATGAGACTCTTCACCTTTTCACTTTGATCCATAATTATACCAAGAATTTATTAGTCCATTTTCAATGTTATGTCGCTCTAACTTATACTCCATGTCTTCCTTTCTTTACATTATAATCTCATTGTGTACTCCTTTCTCATTTTTACACACTCCTGCTTCTTGGTGCAACTTTCACTCTCCTCTTCTTAAGTTCAATTTTGCATTAAAATCTTCACTTCTTCTTATGAGGCCTTCATTTCACCTCACACACCTCCACTCTCATTCTATTTCTTCTCCTTCATGCCTCTTAATGGGCATATTAGATCCACTTCTCTTCTACTCACACCATGTTTTTGTACAACATCCCTTCATGCTAATATTCCTTATATATTTATTTCTTCTTTACCACATGCCTTCATTACATGGGTTCTCCTCCAAATATCTCAATTTTTAGTGCTCTGCTAGCCTGTAGTTGCCTCTAAGGAAAAATCCTCTAGTTACACTTGGAAACTCTACTTCATCCTCTAGCGTATCCTTCTACTTGCACTTCTAATAGTGGTCCTAATTATTTATTTATCTGTTGGTTCCCAATTGTGCTCAAATTTGATTGATCTCCTTCCTACTTATCTAGTAATTATTCTACCTTGTGTGCCTACTAATTACCTCAATATTTAGAGATGTTAGCCTACATTTACTTCTTGAACATATCTCTCTCAGATTTTGATGTGTCTTATGATTTTTTTAGTTGCCTCAATGATTCAGTGATTTGTAAACCTTATATTTCACTATGCTGTACTCAAAATTTTCTCCCTTAGTGCATCACTTTGACTCATATTAATTTTCTAGTTGAATTAATGGTTTGATAATTGGATTTCCCTAATTGTATTATAGTAACTTTTCATCCTTACATTTTCTTCTAGTTACCTAAATGTTTTGACAATCTAAAACTCTAGTTGCACTATGGAAACTACGTTCTCACTTTATCTATTGACTACCTTAATGGTTTGATGATCTACTAGTTCTAGTTGTATTGAGTGCAATTATGCTTCTACAACTCCCTCTTAAAACACCTTTATTTTCTTCTATGCTCTATGCCTCTTCCTCTCTTAGGTTCCTCTCTTTCATTCCTTCAAAAAAATTAAAACATGCTTGTGTAATAGTCCATGGAATTTTCTCAACCAACTTGGTTCACTACTATTGGTCTATCTCTTATGATCCTCCCATGCTCTAGGTTCTACTCTAGGATAAAATCTGTAAGAGATTCTATAGCTCCTATCTCAAGGTGGTCACATTTTATCCTACTACCTATTATGATCAATTAATTTTAGTTTCTCTCTCAACAACCTCCCTTGGGCACATCCTCCACACCTCACATAAAAACACTTATGCTTTCTTCACTATCCTTATCCATTATTTCTTGCTTTTTATCCTCCCACAACTCTCACATATGTACTCTTAACCTTATGTGTTGGTCACCCTAATTCCCCAAGGCATATTTTTAGGTTTGGGTCTGTGTCTCTCTCAACACACTTTATGGTATCCTCTTTTGACCGGGTACTCTAATGAATTCCCTCTAATTCAAGGTGGGTTTGTACATGCACTACTTATTATAGTAGCATAAAGATAGTTTTATGCTCTCTTTATCTTTCCACCTATTCTTCTCCTTAAAATATCACCATCTCCTTGGTGGACTAATCTACACTCTTATCTATGCACTCTTCTACTCTACAGAGTCCCCAACACCTTCTAGTATGAAACTATGCTCTACATCCTTGAAACTATGCTTTACATCCTTAACCCTCTTTTTATTCTCCCTTGGGTATGCTCCAACTTGTGCTATCCTAATGTGCAATGCCTGTATCTTATTTTATGCTCCTTATCCTTTACCTATCTATGCTTGATGGAGGAGTTTGATTCTCTATCAAGTCATTTCTTATTCTTTTCTTTCTCTAATAGCTTACACTTGATGAAAAACTTTGACCCTCTATGGAGTCATATCTTGTGATCTCCACTCTCTATCCATCTACACTTGATGAAAAAATTTGACTCTCTATTGAGTTTGTGCTATATTAATATGTAGTGCCATCAACTTCTCTTATGATTTTTAATATCTACCCCACCATGCTTGATGAATAAAAATTATCTGCATCTTCTACCCAACAATCCCATTAGAAGATGTTTTCCATTTAGCTAATCCTTTAGTTAGTGCCCCTTATTATAGTTTTCAATTTTTGTTCTCTACCTACCCACACTTGGTGGAGAACACCTTTACCCCATTTACTAATTATAATATTCTCCATGTGCGACTATCTCAAGTTGGTACTCTGGGATCTCTAAACCGCTATCACAATATCTATCATTATCCTTTGCAACTCATCCCTCAAGTGTATTTATCACACTCACGCACTCTCTACCCAATTATTTATAAAAGAGAATATTATATAATTTATTAGATGTTTCCCATTTGGCATATACTAACTCAACTTCTTCACCTCCACTAGCTACCTCCCATTCAATGTCTGCTAGTCTTCCATCCTATGTCATACATCACTAGTTGCCTAATCTCAACAATCTACCAGTATGAACCTCTTATTCAACACTTACCTCTTTTGTTAGCTACCTCAAATTTGTGATTCAACTATCCATATTTATCACTTCACCTCTCTATTGCTTCACTAATCAAAGGCTCTTCTCCTCTGGTGTCTCCCAAGGATCTTAGCTTGCTTTGACACTAGTTAATGTAGTTGAGATTAGGGTTTCAAGTGAAGGGAACCCAAAATTATTAGCCTTTGGTTCACCTACACATGAACACATAGGATTTCATATTATAATTTATTGAATTATGGTAGAAGATACATGATATCAAGATTCATAGTTTTTATATGAGGGGATCCTTAGCTCCCTTCATAAAACTTAAAGCTCTATTCTCTCCCACACTCACTCAATTTTCATACTTTTAGGGGTCAACCCTTAGGCCCTTATTTATCCTCACTCTTAGACTTCTCAGTTGGTCACATCCAACACTCCACCACCCAATAATATCTCCATAATATACCAATAACCTAACTCATGGGGAAAATTTTTGTATTTAAAGCTAGTGGACATTGGTTACAAGCATGTCTAGTTGAGTGTCTGATAATTGTCACATTAACAGGTTTTGGCACCTAATTTAAAATAAATAAGATTGAATCATGTGGTTGAGTCAAAACTCTATCCCTTTACCTCTAATAACAATTATTTTTTATTGGTCTTATAGATCTATTATCTTTCCTCATTATTTGGTCTTATCCTATCAGGTGTCACCTCATCTAGTTGGCAAATTATCTATTTGTTATTTTTTATCCTTAGGATATATAACTCATGCTTTAGTTTTGGAATTTTAGCTATAGGCATCTCCCTCTTTCCCTACACACTCTTTATTTCATTAGGTTCCTCAGAACCCAAAGTTGTTAGTTTATGTTCTATGTGTACCTTTAATATACGCTCCTCCTTCTATCATTTGTGCACACTTTGTGCACATTATCTATTTTTTATCCATTTGTATAACCCATGCAAGATTAATTACTTTTATCCACCCACACACCTCTTATCCTAGCTACTCTATGTACTTATCCTAACTCCTCTACATGGTCCTTAGAGGCTCTACCTCCTTTACTTACGCTTTTCCAAAACAAATTAGGATCTAAGCTCACCTAGGATTCTCCTGCATCACCTTAGTTTGTCTTCTCATAGAATATTTATCATTTTTGAGTTTGTTTTTATTGTTCTTTACTCTATTTCTATTTGAATTTGGAAAATTTCACTCCTAAAATTATCATTGTAAATTGAAGTTCTATTATCTATGTTATTTTTAATCCTCAAAATAGTCTTTCATAAAGGAGTTGGATTCTATTGTTGAGGACCTTTCTCTTTATCCTTAAATTCCATTCCTAATTACTGCAAGGGTATTAAGTTTACATTTCTATTTCAATACTATTTCAAAAACTTCTTCCACAATCAAGGGCCCATGAAGGCCAACATTTGCACCAATCTAAAGATTTAGTCCCAATATGAACTTTTTGATTCTGAATCTTTAATCCTTTTGGCATTAAGGAATGTAATTTAAGATTCTATTGAAAATTTCATAATACTTTGTAATAAACATATCTTCTTGCTTTAAATTTTTAAATCTAGTCATTTTTCCATCAAAGTAATGTTATGGAAGCCATTTATTCCTAAAATATGATACAAACACATTCCCTAGGATGAATTCAAATGGAAGCTCATGCTTTGCCTTTATATTTGTCTGTTAGGATGAAACTTCTGCTAAGAGCTGATATTCTCACCAAACTACCTTTTTTGCTTTAGATAAATTCCTAAGTTTAAAATACTTTTCCATCTTGATCAACCAAAATTATTTACCATCACCAAGTACATTTTCATCATACTTTAATGGTGCTATTATTTTTAGATCCCTATCCAACTCCATTTCAAAACAAGATTTAGACTCTAGTCTTGATGACCCATGTTCCTCTTAATTTTTAAAGTTTTTGTTATTATCAAGGTTTTCTTGTTCATCTTGTTATAAATTATTTTATATACCATATTATTAAGTCAATACTTGAATATGATGCTCTAGGGTACCTACCTTGTCTTGGGTATCAATTATTATGGTGAAGATTTGATTGATCTTATTCATAAGTTCATCATCTTGTTTTTAACCCTCCTCGTTAGCTCATGTGAACCATATTTTCCTATGTGATTCATAAATATGAATTTGTGCACTAGGTCAAAGTGTTAAAAATTAGCTATGATACCGCAATTTAAGAACCCCTTAAGAGAAAATTTGAAAATGCCCATTTTTTTATTTTTATATATCTATAATTTTGTTTTTCCAAAGGTTTCTTAACTATTCTTAAATCCACCATGTTTAATAATAACTTTTAATTTAATAAGAAGAAAATACAGGAGTGTAAATTAATTCCATTAAATTTGAATATTTTTAAATTTCAATAACCTCTATCATTTAATTCACTATCAACTCAAGTACGCATTCATGTAGTATTCATTATTTCCTTAACTATAGTAACTATCTAATTATATAATAAATAAATTAATCATAAATTAGTATTCTCTTTTAATCACATTTCAAGGGCATAACCATATAATAAATGCTCATTTTTGGTTACATCATTATTCATGATTCTCATAATTACTTCATTTCCAGTAATACATCTAAAAATAGATATTTTCAACAACACACACACACACATGTAAAGTAATTATATGTTCACAATGGTACTCATAATAAATATATTTTTATTAATGCAAACATAGAGGATGCCAGAGATCATCACTAAAGCCAAAAGTTACTATATAAATTAAAAATATGGAAAGTATCATAGAGGGATTTACCTCTAACTATAGAGCCTTTCGGATCCCCTGCACACCTCTCATCCATTAAGTGTACCCCTACCTTTCATAAGAATGATAGATACAAACCAAATGAAAAGATATAGGATGATGCATATATAGGTCAATATTATAGCTATTCCACATATCATAGTGCAAGTATGACAATGAATTAAAATAGGAACTGATACATTCCTTCTAGATAAAATAAGTATACATTGTTTATGGATATAAGAATTTATTTAATAATCCCCCCTTGTCAAATCTAGAATCAATAATTCACTAAGTCATAGTGAGACTAAGAATTTTCATAATCACTTAATACTCACAATATAAAGCTCACAACTCAATCCCTTGGTTTCCCCAACTTACCCATCATAAGAGTAACTTAATAATCCACAATTTCTATGAAATAAAATAATTATGATCTTGAAAAAGTTGAAAAGGATAATGTTTTGCATGGGTGTCCCATATCACCCATGTGGGACATATCCCTTTCATACTTTGATAAGGATTATGTAAGCAACATATTAGTTTTGGGATAGCCTGTTGTTGAAGTGAAATAATTATTCAATAATTATATAAGTCTATTATATTAGAATTTGGAATTAATTGGTTTATTAACTCTATATAAGATAAAATGAATTGAAAGGTTATAAATGTTGTAAATGAATTATAATTGATAGAATGAAAGTAAAAGTAATGAAATAGATAAAAATTCAAATGAATGAAAGAAGCTAGCTATGAAAAACACAATAAGACTTAAATATTTTTTACTAGTAGGTTAATTATGTGTGATTGGAAAATGGTCAGAATTGATCAAGCAGATCTGATTATGCATGTGCAATTGAAACATGGACTGTCACTATTCTGGGTAAGAATTGACTAGAATCAGATGGGATTGACTACCACTGCTATCTTTTACAATTCAATCTTGATTAATGTAGGAAAAATAAGAGGGACAATCACTTGCACTTACTTTGAAATATGCACTTGTGGGGGAATTTGACATTTGGATATACGTGAATTGCTTATTTAAATATAAAATCCTAATAAAGATTATAATAGATAAAAACCTATAAAAAATATAGGAGTGTGTAATGGGATGAGTTGACCCCAATCACCCTTTTTATGATTGAATGATACCTATGTATCTAAATACTATGAAGAGGGAATCAAGCTCACATAGTTCTCCCACCTAAAGGGCTTAGTATGATAGTGCTCATTTTGATACATGTATGTATATAGGGATGAATTTAAGACTTAATAATGTTTTAATTGAGTTAGATACAATATGATTATGTCTTGGCTAAGGGATAATTTAAGTGAATATAATTATATTTGGGAAAAATATGGTGTGTAATAGTGTAAGCATGCTGAAATAGTGAAATTTTCAAGTGGTAGAATAAGTGACTTAAATGTGTCTTTATAACAATTCAAAAGGGAAAATCCTCACTCGACCTATCCTAAAAATATAGATGAAATAGTAAACGAGGGTTCAAATTTGAAAAAAGTTGTTTTAAGATGAAGGATATGATCGACCCATAGAGGTCATGATAGACTATCACTCCTAACCCGTGTGGGTCAATTTTAACCTAGAGGATAGCATTTGAAATTAAGAATTTGAGATGTTCGTACATATAATTAAAGAGGTTTGTAGTGATTAAGAACATTTTTATAGGAGTAAAACAATTTAGTAATAATAGGTCCATATAAGTACTTATGATAGAGTGAGGTGGTGAAATATTACCAAATTATGTGTTCAAGTGAATTAAGAGAAAAGTAGGCCAAAACTAGCTTACCAAGTATTCATAACCAAATTTGATTGTCTAATATTATAAATAAATGACAAGATATTATAAAATAGTATTAAAAAAAGTAAATAAATTCATAAAATTAAATATGTCACCTCAAAATAATCCACACCAATATAATGTGAGACACAAAGTGATAAGTGGGGAAACCAAATCAATATAGGAAAACTCCTCACATTAATAAGGAAGGTTTACATCAACATTATCCAACACAATAATGTTCATGAATAGAGGAGAATAAATGAGAGAATAAGAAATAATAATGACCTTCAAGTGATAATAATAATATCTCAAGTTGTATAATGAGAGATGAGCGAGCTCTTTAAATAGAGCTAGTGAGCCAAAATGAGTTCCTAAGAAACTACAACATAGTCTTGCACAATCTTATTAGTGTGTGCCTAGTGTCATTAATCCCTATGAGGTGAGGGAGAAGTGTGTGAAAAATGTGTAAGGATTTACATGTGACATGGAACACCAATTTATTTTAAAAGGGGAGAAAAAGATGCAACACCTCATAATTATGGATTATGTGAATTATAAATTTACACAATAAGAAAAACATAAATTAATTTTATTGAATATAATCAAAATAAATATTAATATCCAACCAATCCCCCTTAAAATTTAATTGGGGTTACATAATATGAGAAAACCTTAAGACAAATAAGGGAGGTGACATTACATAATACTCCCTCTTGATGACAACTTCCTTCAAATAGAATTACAATGAATTGAGAAAAGAAAGAAGATAACAGATGTTACCAAAAAATTTGTAAAGGTGAATGTGTGATAATTGATAATCTCCCAAGAATTATCTTTGGACAAGAAGGTCAATCTACTTTGGAACAAAGACACAAAATGGAGATGGAAAAAAATGATCCAATGTACCTACAAACATAAAAGCTTACACCAATTTTTAGGTAAGAAATAATTATGCCATAAAATATGATCTACATAAATTTAATGTAATAAAAATGGATCTAAATAAAAAAAAATACAAATTTATTAACAAATTTTTAAATCCTACATAGTCAAAAGAAGTTAGTTAAAAATAAACTAGCTCCAACAAAGACATATTTCCTTGAAAACTTATAAGAAAAAGTAAGTGCAAAATCAAGGAACACAAGAAATTTCATTTTTTAAAACTTATAAAAATTTAGACAAAGAAGTTGTTTCACCTTTCACAAAATATATCCTACATGATGCATATGATAAAGTATCAAAATAAGGAATATCATTGTTCACCAAAACTTTAGGATTTAGATTGGTTTAAAATTAGAATGAGTGGGTTTATTTATTTTTCAATAATGATAAAGGTCATGATTAATTTTATCATAATATTTACACATGTAATTTCCAATATTTAATAATATCATGCTCATATTTATTATAATGCTCACAAAGTTTACTATTTTAAACCATATTACGAGCATAAGAAGCCTTATAAGCAAAAGCATTATGATGAAATGTCCTTTGGTGAAGAGGAAAATATGAATTAGTTTTAAAATTAGTTTAATAAGCATTAAATATAAGCCCTATAATATTTTCATTAGTGTTAAACAAAATTTGCTCAACAATGTCATTTGCATATTTACCTAGTCCACCACCAGTATAACCCATTATTTACATAATTTTTAAAATGGGTTAGAAAAATGTTGTTGAAAAGCATTACATTCTCTAGGAGAATAAAAATCACATTTTAAAGCAACATTAAAGACATGAAAATTTTCAAAAGAAGTAATATTTTCATTAAGAGTGTCAATTAAGGTATGCATATTCTCCAATTTATCATTAAAAGTGATTTGTAATACATTAATAGTTATTTTCTAACTTTTAATTTGATACTTAAGAGCATAAATATAATTATATTTGAAAAATATTTTATGCTTACCATTTTTAAAAGCTAAGAACAATGCTAGTTTAAAATCCATTTGTTAAAAAATATTTGTATTTGAAAATTTTTAATGCATAAATAATATATCAAATACTGGGTTTAAGAACATAATTGGATAGAATATAATTTAAATCACATACACAAGGCATTAAAAATGAAATTAATTCCTTTATTTTAAAAATTTAATAAGTGAATTTTGTTTGGATTTGAAGATATATTGAAAAAGGTTTTAATTTATTTTTGATTTAAAAAGATTATAAAGGAAAACTTGAATACATAAATCAAGATACATATGAAAGCACATACAAAAATGTTTTTTTATTTGATAAGGTAAATGACAAAGTTTTATAGGGACCAGGAACCATAGCTAAAAATATAAAATAGAGTAGCAAGCCCCTTGTGTTGAAACAATAAAAAGTGATAAAAACTAGCAAATTATCCTTGCAGAAGGCAAAACAATAAACAGACAAACAAAAATTTATTTTAGGAGGGGAGATCCCTCCATTGGTTCATTCACCTCCTCGGTCTTCTTTTCTTGTGTGCCTTATTTTCTCTTTAAAATTCTTGCCCTTGTTCTTTTTCTAGGCCCTTCTTTGTTCTCCTTGGGTAGGATCATCAGGGGTCTCTTCTGCACCTATTCTTACACTAAGGTCCTCTTAGTGGGGTTAGTGTAGGGGATTTTTGGGGAGGGGGTCTCCACCACCATCATGTATTGATTATTGGGGGTCCTATAAACCTTAATATAATAGGTGAAGGATTGGATTGTTTTGTCCACTTCTCTGTTCATGGTGTTCCATTCTTGTATAAGGCCCACTAGATTCATCCTGACCTCATGAAGCTTACTGTTAAAATTTTCCAACTAATATTTATTGAATTTGATCTCCTTTGTCAAGGATGTTTTAATTTCTTGGTTACCTCCATAGAGGTTCCCTCATCCAGTAGGATTAGTTTAGGTTTTGAGATAATGAGCTTCAGGGGAGGATCTTCAATGGATGTTTTGGATAAAGGGCTAACATGGGGGGTATTGATTAATGGATGAATATACCTAGAAGTAGGGTCTTCCTCAGGAGATTCCTCCTTAGTATAGGAACCATATAGAGGAACCTACCTACCCTATAGGTTTTATACGTACTTAACCAAAATTAGGATGAGGCCTTGGTGTAGGATGGAGTTTACATCATTTATTTGATGGGCAAGAGTGGTGATCTCCAAATATTTGAGGAGATAAAAGGGGAGACTAATTTTATACCCTTAAATGTGATTTAATAATAAAAAGTGATGAGAGAATATTAGGGTGTGTTTAACTTCAAGAATCAAGTACTTGATGACTTGTAAACATACTTTGGGCCATTAGCATAAGAGGTTATCATGAGTGAACCCCTTTTTGTTTGTCTTGATGAATTCATTGGTATAAAAGAACCTATGTATCAACTCATAGTTTTTTTATTGATCTTTATATGCCTTTTCTCCATCACATGGTATACCTGTAACTTCTCTAATCAAATCCTCTGTGACCAAGATTTTGACTCTTCTCAACTACATGACCCCCGTATTCCATCTGAGAATGATTTCTCTCACCATACCCGTCTCGTGTTCAATTATCCTTAGCATAAATTCAGTAAGCCCACCTCATTAGAGCTTCTTTAACACTTTATTCATACCATAGACTTTTGAGAAGGAGGTTGGTTTCCAACAATCCATATCACCCCCCATCTTTGTAATACCTATTGAGTCTAGAATGAAATTTATCAAGTTTTGGTGTAGCTTTGTGTTAATGATTTGAAAAAGTCTTGAAAGACATGCTTCTTCCCACCTTGTGCAATAAATTCTCCTTACATTTGAATAATGATGGATCATTAGATTTAAATTTCATCCCTTAAAGAGTATGGTTCATGCATGTGGTTACCCAATCATCATCCTATCCCAAGGTGTATTCATTTTGAATGGCTGATGAAACACTTTCAAGGATGTGGCATCCTACATGCCAGTTGGTTAAAAGAGGGAGGTTTACTCCTTAATTAGCAAGCAGGTCCACCACACCATTCTTTCATAGTAGGTGTGAACAATGTGGACTTATGCCATCTCCCTCAAATTATATTTAGCATCATTAATTATGGCTTTTATTGTATAGGAGGGGTTTTTTTTCCCTCAAGGGCATTGAGTATATTAAGGAAATACCCCCTCCACAATGATTCTTTCCATCTTGAGGTTGGAGGAAAGATAGATGCCCAATAATGTTACCTTAGCTTTGGATACATGATTAGTTTGTGTTCCCAAAGGGCCTGCATAGTCAAAAATCAATTTCCCTTCTGAATTCCTTATGGATCCTCCCCTACCCATAGGTCTCAAGTTTAATTTTGAGGCTCCATCAAGGTTAAGTTTAACCTAGCCTTCAAGTGGGGTATTCCACCTTGTGTGTTTTTGAATGAGATATTTAGATGGGGACCTTATCTTCTATGCCACCTCCCAATTACTAAAAAATAGCTGTGTTGAGGTAGGTCCTACATTTTTATTGGTGGGAGGGAAGGTTATCCAATTCTCAGTGATGGCATGGAATAATTAGAAAAAAAAACCCCTTTTGGCCAATGCCTTACATTTTAAAATAGGTTTTAATTATGGTCTTTTCAAAAAATCTAGAACCAGTGTAAGAGAGCCAAATTCCATAGGAACTCTAGGGATGGGATATTCCAAGGGGCTTTACTATGACAATTTTAACCAAAAAAATTTACACTCAAGGAATTTAAAAAATCTATTAAACAAATGTAATCAATTTATCATGTTTAAAGAAAATAGGCAGTTACCATTTTCATGATTTCTCTATAAGGGTGTTCTGAGTCATGCCAAAATTTTAATAGTTTGTTACCAAATTATAAATTAACAAACCCAAAAAAATTAGATAAACCCAAATTACCAATCAAAGGATATGGCCCCTTTATAAAATCATCAAAAATTTTAGATTGAATAAATATCAATATGTAAACTAAAAAACAAATTACTTATGAATTTAATGAGCTATAAAAAATAATAATACAATCAAGGAAAGAGATAAAAAATGTTATGAGATTTTTAAAAAATTAGTAAAAAATGTTATCTACTTCTTCTCTACCCACAAACTTGCGCATTCATCCAGTTCAATGTTAAAACATACTTTGCTTTGGTACCATGTTAAAAACAAATGATAAGATATTGAAAAATAAAATTGAAGTACATAAATGCAAAAAATAAAGGATATCACCTCAAAATTAGGCCAAATTAATATAATGCAAGACACAAAGTGATAAGTGGGGAAATTGAATCAATGAAAGAAAATCCTACGTACATTAAAAATGAAAGCTTACATCAACATTCTCCAAGATAATAATCTTCATGAATATAGGAGGAAAAATGAGAGAATAATAAAAAATAATTTCCTTTAAGAGATAATAAATACATTTTGAGTTGTAGAATGAGAGAGGAGAGAGCTCTTTAAATAGAACTAGTGAGCCAAAATGAGTTATTGAGAAACTTCATCATAATCTTGCACAACCTTATTAGTGTGTGCCTAGCATCACTAATCCCTATAAAGTGAGGGGGAAGTGTGGAAGGATTTACATGTAACATGGAACTCCAAGATTCTCTTCAAAAGGGACAAAAGATGTGTGACACCTCATATATATGGACTGTGTAAATTATAAATGCACATAACATGAAAAGAAAAAAAATTATGTATATTTAATATACCCAAAATAAATATTAATCTCCAACATCTAAAAATATTTGAATAAAATATTAAAAAATTATCACAAATAATAAACCTAAGTTTTCAAGTCACATAATAACATTTCTACTCATAGGTGGTTTAAAGCAGAGCTTGATAGCAGGTTTTCATAAGGTAGAGTGCCAATATTTCATAAGATATTAATGTGTTTTAATAAATATGGCTATGATTTTCTTATAAATAGACATCTTAAATAGTTATTGATTAATTCTTTGTAAGCATGCATCAAAATCATAATTTCTTGTTTAAAAAATTGGTTTGAAAATGGCTATAAGAAATCAAACTTTAGTGTCTTTTTGAATACCTTGGTTTGATGTTTTGAATTTGTACAATATGATAATTTTTTTATTTAATAAAATTAATAATAATGTGTCTAAGGGGATTTTCACCTAGTGAATAATTTACACAAGCTTAAATATGAATAATTAAATGGAAAAGGTGAAGCTTGAATTTAACATTGGGCATTGCCTTCTTATTAAAACATCCTATCCACTCGTGCTTCTTACTCTAAATGAGGAGATATAAAATATATATACACTGATGATAGAGTCACCATTCCATCTCCATCTTTGTGGTTGTCAAATATAATCTATAACCATGACACTTTTAATGTTCTACCGATTCATATTAAATAATTTATTTTTACATGATTAAATTTGATAAGATAATTTAACATGTTTAAATAATTTAATTATTGATTTGAACAAGTATATTTCCATATTAGAAAGAATTAATAATTGAATATTTTAGTGAATATAAAAAATGAATAAAATAATTCCACTAAGTCACTTTAATAAAGAGTTTATGATAATTATAAATTCATTTAGACATGACCAATTTCACATCAAAATCAGATTTTAAGTACATATGGCCATACTTAAAAAAAGTTGCATAAATTTTGATTTTAGAAAGACTATATAAGAACAACTTTCAGGCAGAGAATTATGATTAATGAATTCATTTTATTAATGTTTCATATGAATTATAATGGAATTTGTACATAAATGTTGAGAATATAGTTAATAATAAAATTTAATAATAGGTAGGGTCAATTTATGAAGCCCACATGACTAGTTTAATGGTTGGGTGAAGTTTTGCTAAATTTGGCTTTGTTTATTCAAATATAAAGGCATATTCCGACTAGTGCCCTACTCTAGTATATTGAGATTCAAAATAAAATAGAGAGTTTGGATAGGATGGTGCTCAAGTGTTGGATGAAGGTAATGATAAAATGCAAGTAGACCTTATTAATTTTATTAAAAAACTAAAAAGTGAGGAGTGTCATTTTATTTAAGTCAATATGAAAAAAAAACCCAAGGGTGTTAAATAAACACCACATTTTACTAAGATTCAAACCAAATTTTAGCCACTAGGGATTCCATGAGCATATCTTAGAATTTAATCAAGATTAAAACATTCTAGCATGTTATTTATTATTAGATATAGAGCTCCAACCTAGATTTTTTGTTTCAACTATTCTTTCCCTTTGTAGTAGAATTTATTTAGCATCCAAGGCATCTTCCTCTCTTTAGGCTTCAGTAGATCACTCCTCCTTGGAATTTATTCTCCTCTAGGCCATGCCATTCTATGCAAACCAATTGATATATATAATATATATATATATCCAAATGCCCACTCAAATATGCCTCTAGGCATCTTAATGATGAAAACATCTAGTAGCAACTAGGATTTATAACTTTGGTTTTAGTCCATGCATTTATTTTAATTTTGTTAACATGTATAACTCTTAATAAAATATTTTCCTAATATTTAATGATAATTTAGCTGGGATAGGTTTATTTTTGTACAAGTTATTTTCATTTATTATGGTTGGCACAACCCATGTGGGCTTTTCTCCTTAGATGGAAATTTTTGATTTAATGTTGATCTTAAGATAAGACTTATTTTAATTGAAAAATAAACGTATGACTTAAATATTTTCCATCTTTCAACAATATATTGGTTAAAGATAATAAGTGGTATGCTAGAATTCTTAATAAATCTCAAATATTAATGCCATATAATAAAAAAGCCCACATGCATTATTAAACAAGTTAAAATGAGAAACAAAATAAATATTTAAATTTAATGGTGACATCATCTCATCAGTTTAGTATCCTCCTTCGAAATGACATGGCTATTTTTCATGAATAATTTTCAAGAGTTCTAGAATCTAAACCATATTTATTATCATTTTTATTGTCTCTTTGAAGTGTGTTATAATTTAATTTATAAATAAGTATTACTAAAGTTGGGCATATTAAGCATTTGGTCTAGATAAATAGTTATATTGAAGTTGCAAAAAGAAAATATGTCCATCTACTTCTAAAGTGTAAGAAAGAGTACATAGTTATTATTATTATTAATATTATTATTATTATTATTCATTTTTTCGATATCAAGGCATAAATAACAATAATTATAGTAAATTACAAGAAGCAAACAAGGCTTTTTTTCCAAATGCTACAACCTTGCATTGATACAAAAGAAGGGTTAGTGACCAAAGGTAAACAATAGAGCACTTTTTATATAAGAAACACTTGTGTCAACTCTTGTCACAAAATAAGAGGAGTCAACACATGTTGCATCACAAAAATAACTCCCCATATTTTATTTTGCATGCAAAAATAGATTGAAACAATTTAGAACAAGAAGATTTACTGTAATTGAATCTTGATGCTTGTAATTTGGCACTTTTAAATTTGATGTGTGAAGCAACTGAGAAAATTAATATCTCAATTAGGTTATCTACCTATCATTGAGATAATAAAAACATCCTAATGTATTATTCATTATCAAACATAGTTTTTAGACTTACATACAACACATTCTCTCTATTTTCCTCTGTCATCAAATCTATCCATTTTTCATTTATGATACCCTCCTCTTTTGTTGAAAAATAAACTTGGGTTGCAACCACACACAAAAAAACCCTATTAAGTTGTTAAACCAAATTAATAATAACTCATTTCAATTTATATGTCAAATAAATTTGTAAAATATAACAAATGAAGATTCCTCCTATCCATTGGACATTGTAAAAGTTAATAAAATAATATTCAAGTTGACACTACATAATATAATCAAATCAAAAATTTCAAACCACTTTAAATTAGTGTTAAATAAGTCACATTTGTTTGGTACTCATTTAACAAAATAATTAAATTATGATTTGATGTTAAATCATAATAAATGATGCAATTCATTGACGTTCAATAACCATGTCAACTCATAATTAACATTTAATAATTAAATTAATGAGTTATTTGATGTTAAAATTAAATAAACACATCGATGTGAATGATTGTTGGTTCAATTGATGAAGATGTTTGGCTCACAAAGATCCCACTAGGGATCAATTCTTATTGTTAAAAAAATCTTCCATGATAATAATATATGAAGTTGGGATCATGCCTTAGATGAATTTGGTAGAATGGATACCCCTCATACCTTGGTTCTTAGCCTAAGATCACCATGTAAAGTAGTGTTAAAAAAAAAACACCAATCATATTTGATGTTAAAAAGCATTTATATTTGAGGTTAGTCCAAATAACCAGAACTACATAATATAATAAAATATATTTAACCAAATAATACTTTTGTTCAAAACATGAAATAATAACCATTTGAGCAGTTCCTCAAGACATTAAGGTTACAACTAAATAGGTCTACATGGCATGCCAACACAAAATGGAAAATTTGTATATTAGTATAAATAGGGCATAACACATAAATGAATTAGGAGTGTTTGATAGTGATCTAGCCACTATCAGATTCTTTTGATTTTAGTCAATGTGATCAAAGCTCAAGACATGAATATCATTGAATTTACAAGAGTGTTTTAGTATCTCAAGGTAAAAAAATGATAAATATAAATATGGTCATGAGTGAGTGATGATAAAACAAAGCTATGGAGGGTCCAATAGAAAGGGGCATGTGGTAATAAGAGTCAAATGCAAAATGATGATCCAAATGTATGAAAACATTGGTACTTTTCATGCTTATATATTATGCCTAGGAGGCATACCTATTTTCATCTTGCTATACATAGTTTTAGATTGAGTGATGATACTTTTTAGTTGATAAAATTACCTTTGCATACCACTTATGTTTATAAAATGCCATTATCTACTATAAAGCATTCTAGTGATGTTCCACCTTTGAAAACTAATGGTATTGATAAATTTAATTACCTTGGGACATAGATGCCATTATATAATTTTAATCTAGTGCCCCTCACATTTATCAGTTGGCCTTCTTGCTAATGCTTAGGTTTAGTTTGAAATGTAGTGTGGTTTAGGGTATTATTGTATAAATTGAGCGACTTCCCTAGCTTGGTCTTGCTGACCGACCATCCTTATTTTGATTAAGTGCTCATTGAAATTTAATAGTTTACCTCATTATGTAAACATTTTATCCCTTGTGTTGTTATGTGTGTTTAAATTAAAATCCACCAAATCTAGCAAGGTTTGTATCGTATGTTATGAATAAGAGTAGGAACTATGGACAAAAGTACCCTTGGAGTGAATATAATATGGATCAATAGAGGAACTTGGATGTATTGTGGATTAAAATAATTGATGTTTGGTGGTGTGGGGCACTAAATAGATATATACTAGAGTTTTTTGTATCCATATTTTCCTATCCAAAAGAGGCTGCATATTAGTTTTTTCTAGGAAAATAGAGGTTCATATATGAATTAGTTACCATTATAAATAAAAAAGATGATGATATATAGTTGGATATATAACTTAAAAATGGTTAGCTAAATCACTGTGTACATGAGTGGCATGGAATGTACAAGGTGAAAAAGGCATGGTGTCTATAAGGTAATAAGGAATAAAGTTTTCAACATAGAGGAACTAGGTGGGCATAATATTCAAATGTGAAAATTTGATGAACCTTGATGGAAAGTGATGGCCAAAAAGGATCCTAGGTAGAGGGGAGAATTTGACTTAGGAGATGCCATAAGGACCTATGTAGATTGAGAAGGGCATGAACAAGAGTCTTAGAAAGAGGATGCATGATATGAGGATAAAGAAGTGCATGCTAGTGAGTTAGAGTGAACATGGAAAGAGAAGCTGAAGCACCCATAGGGGGTAGAATACATACAATAAAATATAATGGAAGTGCTTATTTCCCATCTACTTAAAGTGCATACACATGTGCCTTATTCACAACTATAATAAATTTATCGAGAAACTATAAATTTATTAAGCGCATGAGTGTTTATGAAATAAAAAGGGTAAGAAAGTATGCTAAAACAAATTATCCCTTAATAGCCAATTAGATCATTAACTCAAAAACTGTGCTAAGTTTAGGCCTAAGGATGTTTGGTATGCCATTGATAGGATGAGGTCAATAACCTTAGATAAGTAGTAACACATAAAGTGGAATGATAAGAGATAAAGGGTTGGTGATAGGCTATCATGTAATTAAAGAAATATGAGGAGCCATTATATAACCTAGAGGATCCTCGTTACAACCTACTATGGGAACCAATGGAGCTACATCATTATCTATAGGGACAAGAGATGCCAATGGAAGAAGTCAGATTTTGGGCATGCCTTTATTTAGTGCATCAATAAAATATGTGAATTAAGTGTCAACTGTACCTATATATGTTCCCTAATTATTTTATGATATGTTTTTAAACTAGCATGACCATTATGGAGTGGATAATTACAAAGAACATTTTCATAAGTGCAAGCTCATATAGAACACAAAGGGAGTTACATTATCAAAATGTAAGCAAAGTCAATTTTTTAAAACCTTATTAGATCATGCCCACACCTGGTCCTAGAATCTTGATCTAAACCAAGCTATTATGGACGACAACCTCTTGAAGGTAACTTTATTAAAGGAATTAGACAGTATAAAGTTTGAGTAGTAGAGTATTTTTGCTTTGAAGGAGATCAAACCAGATTTAATGGAGAGTGTTCATGCTTACAATGATAGGTTAAAGACCCTAGTTTCCAAACTCTTACTTTATATTCACCTATTAAAACATGCACAATGGTTTATGGGATGGTTTATTGAACCATTCTAATGTGCTCTCTCCATGAAGACATTCACCAAATCTCAATAATTCATGAAAGTGGAATTAAGATATAAATCCATTATAGGTGTAGATATTAGAATTAGCTCATTCATAGAGATGTAGACCATCTTAATGGCTTCCCAAATCCACAATATTATGGATAATAATTCAATGACACTATTAACAGGTTATGGTGTATATACTATGAGGTCAAATGGCATAATAATAATTACCCTAGATGAAATGTGAGGGCCATGCTACTCTCATGTCAAATATTTTAGAAGGGTCATGATGTACACAATTTTACACTTATTTAGCATGTAACTAAAGAAAATGTCTCCCTATATTATAATAGTTGAGATGCCTCCACCCAAAACATCATGGACTATAGGGTGATATATGAAATCCATGAGGTAAGAGACACAAGGTGCATGACAGACTACAAAACACCCCTTTGATCAAAATTATGGTGGATATAGGAGATACAAAGGATATATAAGTCATGGAGGATGTAGAGGCATAATATATCTCCCATGTACTTATTATAAGTGTGGGTTTCTAGACCAATGCTATTATGATTACCCAAAGTATCCTATTTGTGGGTATTACCAAGGTGACCACAAGGTTGAAGAGTGTCCATATTTGTATGCCTAACTCACACATAAGAAAAGACCCAACAAAGGTGCTAGCATATGTGGCTTGAGTGTAACTTAGAGCAATGGGTTATGAAGGGAAACACTAAGATGAATAAAAATGCCAAAGTGCATATCACAACTCATAGTGGCATGAGTATACATCCAAAAACTACCCCACTGAGAAGGCCCAGATGGGATTTGAAATAAAATTTACTAAAAATAAGGTTGTATGTCCCAAACCACCTATAGAAACCTATCTAGAGGGCTCACACTAGAAGATGACACTATGTGAATCTATAAATGTCATACAATATCTATAAGGTGAACTTAAAATTACCTAAAACTTAGAGAAAATGGCAAGGTAGGAATTATAACCCAAAGAATGTGAGAAAGGAAGTGATCTCATAAACATATTGTCTCTCTTTATCTATAAAAGAATGATCCCAATGTTAAATAATATTTTGGATAGCTTTATAGGAAGATAGATATTAAAGTACCTACACCATATCTAGTATGAGGGTAAAAAGTAAAGATAACATAGAATGTAGATTACGACCAAGAATTTATCATAGATGCAAACATTAATGGATGGTTGATATGTGAAATTATAATAGACAAGTGATGAATTTGATATCCTCATTGGGTAATATTGGTGAAAGATAGGTATCCTTACCTTATGACCATCATTGTACATTTTGTTCATGGAAAACAAAACTTTATCTTAGAACATGGGACTTATACCCAATACTAGTATTGAGATAATGGACACAAAGTTTTAAGTAGTATTTGAGGTGATCGATCTTGCTGATGTGGACAATTACTTAATGTTGCTTGGTATACCTTGGTGTTATGTCAAAAATGTAGACATGTGCTTCAAGAATCACTTCATGAATTTTGAGAATGGAATAGAATGCATGATGATCCCAATATCAAATGATCAAGCCCCCCCAATATGTTGAGTGTTGATTTGAAAAATGAAATAAATAACAACTAAAATTTCAAAACATAAGGAGTAGATAACTTGGAACCAATTGAGGGTGACATATTGAGCTGGGAGGAGGCAAAATCTATGTCTGATACCATAGGCATTCCATATGACCATTGGGTATAATAATCCTATGAAGGGACTGCCCTAAAATGTGATGTGGTTTAATCAACACTAATTAGTTGCAACACAAGTGAATGACCTTTATGCACCAACATCATGCCCTCTCCAAGTAATAAGAAGATTTGGATGCTATGTGCCACATCAAAATTGAAGAAAGTGTTTCATATAATCAAGGTCAAAATTGTTAAGTTGACTCTTTATGATGGTTTTATAGGTGTTACCCCATTTTTACATGACTTTGAGGCATGTTACTGAAGTAAAATGATCAAATAGGTGCCTTAGTGTATATATTAAAGAGCATTGTTGCACTTTGGTGGGATATATACAAGATAATTATTCCAAGTTAGACCAAGGTTAAATATTCCATATGCTATATATTTGAGCATAACAAAAAATACAATGAGTTACCCACATATAGTGGTGATTTTGATCCTTGGGCACATATTTATGAATATGAAGACAAGTGGACAAGGTTCATACCTTATTTCTTGACAACGCTATGGGTTCATGCTTTCTAATGAATTCTAAAGACATGGCACAACACATGGTATTTTTTAAATGAGATGTGATAGGATACTATCAATTTGGAAATAATGATTGAAAGTGTTTTTCTATGTATACAAATGTTATGTGAAGAAATAATTCATTATATGTTATGCTTTGTTATTTATTTATTTTATATATCATAATATACCATGGTTTATATTATTATTTAGTTATCTTGATATTATCAGTTTTATGCCTTGATGAAATATTGTCTACTTTTTGATTTTATTAGAGCACATACATGCAAATAAATATACATATAATCAAAAGTTAAAATGTATTAGATATCCATATATACAAAATAATGAGAGGCACATGGCCCATATAAGTCATGTATTATTTATGGGGAAATAAGCCCCTATTATCTCCTCTATGTCTTGTTAGGAAATAAACATTATGTACATAGGAGTACATGTCTTAGTATGTTTTCTTAACCTAGACCTTGATCCCAAGGCGTATCACTCTCGATATTGATTGAGATCTAATATAGCCTATACATATTGACCTTTTAGTTTCTTATACTAAAACAATATGGGTTGTGCAATCCCATAACTAGTAGGTGGGGGCATGATCATCTCATCTATGTGTGTTATCTCCTTAATTAGGCTTATTAGTGAAGCCTCAAGATGAGATATGCATGTTTGATCCTCTATGCAGACCTATGCGATCTCTCTAAGTGATCAAGTGACCTTGTCTTGTGTTTGAGAAAGATCTACACTTAGATCCTCTATCCTAAAATATTCATGTAAGTACATTTACATATCCCTACTCATTTGATAAAAAATGCAAGCATATATTATTACTTCATAGTGAGCTATTTTAATCATACCTAGAAGATCTTTTGTTATGTTTTAGATCAATCTCATCACTATGAGAGACATGGTTAAGGTCAAATCCTACACTATCATTATTAATATAAATAAAATATTATTTAATTAATTTACAAAATATTAAGACAAACAAAAATAATCTTATTTCACCCATTCACCTATATCTCATTACTACCAAATTTTATCCCATGTTGCTTGAATTTAATAAACCATAAATGTTTCCTCATACACTCCTCCCACTCTTAGCTCATGAGGATCCTCAACATAATGTCTCTAATATAAATAGTAAATCTATCATAATGTGGGAATAGATATGTTGGATTGACCTTCACCCCAATATGCTCCATGCATATGTATCTCTAGCATTGTTGACCTTAGGGTGCCTCTCATCCTCCTCCCCATCATTCATGGGTATATACCCATCAAAAGTAGAGATCATGTGATATACATCACTTTAGGGGGATATTCATGTCCTACACCAAATAAAAATGGTTGGGAACATGACATATTATGTAAGAATAATATGTCTTAGTACATGCACATACTAAAACTACTCACAAATATGTACATATCCACGTTTTCCTTATCTAGTTCTCATGATAAACCAAATATTTGTGGCGTCCTAATCACACCCTTGATGATTGTTATATAATATCTAGGTGATTTATACCTCCCTAAAGGAGTATATAAGCCTCTAATAATACAAGACATCAAATTAATGTAGCATATTATGTCTCACTAGGTACTATATTTATGCTAGTGATCTGTATATGTTCTTTATGGGTGGTGGATAGGTTTAATTCTAACCACTTCTAGATGTTCATTGGCCCAAAATTTAAATACTATTTCCACTAGAATCCCTCTTACACATGTTATATACACAAATTAATAGAGATCCTTGTACATATGGGTGATCATGTAGATTCCCCATGAGCATATGGCCTACCTCTCTTCCATATCTTAAAGTATGTTATGAATGTTGTATTAAAAATATACATCCCTTGCATTAACCCCAGTGATGGAGCTAAGAAATATAAGAATATATTTTGATAATCATTGTGTGTCACCCTATAGGATAGTCCTAAAGCAAATTCCTCTTCCAAAACTAAGGACCCTAGCTATACTTAAATAGTACTCATAAGCATTGCAATCACCCATCATATTATGATTCTCCAGTGTAACACATATTTCCCCAATATGAACCTTAAGAATTTTCCATACATCCTCTAGTGTCCCAATCATCTCTCTAGTCATTAACATAATGTGTACATGCCACTTTTCCACTACTTAACCAAATAATTAAGAATAGAATGGATAAATTCCATCATGGTATACATGATACATGCCCTAGGCCAATCATGTTAAGGTGTGCTCATTCAACCTCTCCTAGCCCCGATACTTGAATTATATTCAAACAATACCATGGTGTAACTCATGCATGCGTATGATATACCTAATCATAATAAATTGAAATAGAATAAGTATTTTTATAACATAATATATTTTTAGTATTAAATTATGTAGTTATAAGCATAAAAAAATTAACAGACAATTTAGAACTATCCTATTATGACCAGTTTTGTACAAAGATAACCAGGATTGCCCAAACCCAATTAGACCATATACTAAGTTCTTAACAGGACCATATAGGTCCCAAACTAGGTAAAAACACTCCCTCTAATATATTTAATATTTAAAAAAAAAAAATTAGGCTTAGAATAACTTATTGGCTCTGACTCTTCTTCCAATGCGATAAGTGTCCTCACACAATCCAATATATGTATTCAGAAATCTTGTTGAGTTCCCATGTTAAATTTTTATCTCAAGTTATATTAACAAAACCAAAATGTAAGAATGAGGTAATATTTTAAATTTTCACATTAAATTTATATAGTGGACAAAAATCCTATAAAATCAAATACTAATCATTCTCTAGTGCTTTAATTGATACAAACTAAGGATTTGATCTAGAAGACAACACATAAATTATTAGGAATTAGCTTCTTATTATAAATAAATATATTATATATTAATTTAAAATATATTTTAAAAATATAAAATAAAACTTCATTAAAAAATAATAGGATCTCTCTTTAAAAATTAACCTTTATGTAAGATATGCATGTTATCCACTATACATTACAATGGGGAAACCCTTTATTTTATAGCTAAACAAAAATAAGAATATGAATCTTATTTAAATCTAAATAAAGCTAATAATATCCATTTAACATGCATATGTATGTGAATAGGAAAAATCTTAAGAATAAGAAATCTAATAAAATAATAATTGCTAATAATAACCATCTAAAGCATGCTATCTTATTGGGGTCATAACATTTATATGTATGCTTTAATTATAGAAATATCATTGACCCTATAAATGAAAATAAGATAAACATATAAATATTATCTAATAATAATGATGTGTGTGTGATACATGAGTCTCTTAGATACTTGTAATGTGCATTCTCGAGAGAAAGTGTGTAGACTAAAGGATGTTTCATAAGAAGGATGTTGTATAATGTGAAGTTGAAATATGAACACATTTAATGCAAAAACACACATGATAGATAAAAATAATGCAATACAAATGGGATGATCAAATAATGGAATATTATAATTCTAAGGACATATCGCATGATAATTTGAAAAGTTGACATGAATCAACTATAACTGGCAGGGGTTGTATCGGTCCAACAAAATATAATATTGACCCCAACCTCTCATTTGATATAATTAAATTTATTACACATTTGAATATGTGGAGTCATAGTGATTGTAGAAATACTGGAGCTAGAGGTTTAAAGTATCTTGATGAGTTGTATAATGTGAAGTTTGAACTCTAATGATGACCAATGTAAGATGATGTATTAGATTTTTTTTAAAAGAATTTTTTTTGGATATGATAATGAAATATGGATTATTTGAGTTAATTATATTTTGTTTTGGTGTTTTTTATACACTTAAATGATGTTTTTAAATATATGTATTGTTTGATAAATGATGATGCACTTGGTTATGTCTTTATGGTTTGTTCTCATAATGGGGTTCTTAGTGTTCTCTTATCTCACCTTGAGTGAGCTTATAAGTCTTTGAGATTATATGATATGTTAGCATCAGTACTATTCATTATTTTTTGCATGAGATCTATTCTTCATAGTGCCTTGGTGAAAGATGATTAAAAGGCACAAAAATTTGGCTTTTTTTTTGGATCCTATGTGAATAAAATATGAATATTATAGTTATTAATTGTGGGATGAATCACAATAAAACATGTGGAGGTATGGTTTAATGAAAAAAATATCTAATTTTCCAAGGAAGCAATGGTTTTCCACCAAATAAGTGGTTATAGAAGGAAATTTATAATGAGTTATATGAAATATTCATTGTAAAGTTTCTAAAACACATTCATGCTTATTTAATATCCTATATGATTAGTTGAAGTCAAAAAATTGGGAGGAAATATACATGAACCAAGGATAAATTAAAAGGTTTAAGAACCTAGATGAAGAGTTGATGAGAGATATTGATTTATGGTGGATAGGGGCATTTAATAGTTATTTGTTAGATTTTTCACTTTCGAATTATTCATGTTTGGAAGAAGTCAGTTTTTAGTATTTTCATGAGCCTAAGGGCTAATCCTTATCTATATTAAGATGTTTGTGGTTGATTGGGGAATAATAGACTAAGAATGAGGACTAAATTTATCCACACATGGGATAAGAAAATTACAAGGGTTCGCTGAGATTTTGTGAAAGATAAAGTGTAAATAAAAACTTCATAGTGCTATGGATACTCCTAGTGAAAGGGGGGAGATTATATATATATATATATATATATATATATATATATATATATATATATATATATATATATATATATATATATATATATATATATATATATATATATATATATATGACGTAGAGAAAATGGATGTCTGCTAAGGATCCTAGGAAGAAATGAGGGCCAATTCAGATGCATGTCATTAGAACTCATAGGAAATAGGGATGGCACATGATTCACATAAGGTAGAGACGTTCATGTGAACATGGTGAACTATACATGGAGGATTATCTAAATGAGAAAGATCAATGGGAAGATGATTGATGGCTATCAAAAGATGATATGAAGGATGATGTGTAATTTAAAATTTATGAGGAAGACTCAAACATTCTAAGATTTTAAATTTGTGTGCATCTACATTTTGAGGAATAAATTAAACTAGGAGTATTTTAAGTTAAGAGGTTAGATTTAGAGAATAGTGAAGATTTTTTTTTGAAAAAATGTTTTTAAATTTACAATGGATAAAGTTAGTGCATGTGTGAATGTGGAAAGTATGCAACCAAGAGTGAGTATGAATGATGTAGCACCAATAAGAGGGGCCAGAGTTCAAGGTTTTCTTTATCAGAGGAAGCATTTTAGTAGTGAACCCCACAATTTTTTGTTAGGGAGGAACCATGAAGGGAAGCATAGGGCCAAAAATAGCTATTGTTTAATGGATTACTAGTAGAGCTAGAAGAAATGTAGTTTCTATAAGTGGATCAAAGTAATATCAACAACAAAAACAACAACAAGAATTTCAGCTGATGATTTACTATGATATTTTTAGAATATTTAATTATAAGTGAGTTTAATTGACCCTTAGCCTTGGTCTTAATTAAATAAGTAATAATATATTATTTATTACCACGAGGAGGAAACTTGGTGATAATAAATAATAGAGTTATAATTATTTAGTTATTACCAAATTTTAATTAAATTATTTTGTCAGGATGGATGGACTTGTTAATTTTACAATGGTCACCTCCCTTGGTAATTCATTATAAATAGGGTTTTACCCCTATTGTGAAACCAACTTGTGAATATGAAATTATTGGTCATATTGAATTTGAAGTTTTTGTGAAATGTTATCTGAGAAGAAGCGAGAGGTTGAAGACTTATATTGGGTACAAAGTTGAGTTTCTCAATTATTTGAATAATAATCATTAGTGAGTTTTTTACCTCTTTAAAGTTTTCCCAAGATAAATTCCTATGTTGTGTACATCAATATGTTTTAACTATTATGTGATTTGGTTATTCAATTCATAACTAGATTGATATATATATTGTTTATCAATTCTTTCATGGTTTCAAAGCCTCTTGGATGGGTATGATCAACAAGCATATTATATTGAATTTAATATCAATAATTGATATTTTAATGTATTCAATAGTTTTATTATTCAAACCCTAAGCACTTATATGGCCATTTCACCTAAAGATATCTAAAAAAAATGTTTTCAAGGTTCCTAAGGCTAGTTATGTGTTATTAATGCCTTGATCTCTAATCCCATTGCAAGGTAAATCATATGTAGATCCCAAAGAAGCTTTCATTTTTCTCTTGGAAATTTGTCTAGGCACTCCAATACACTTGTAAGGCCTGGGTGCCTGAGAAAATTTCAAAATTAATTATTTTTAGTTCTTTTTGGGCCCAATTGTTGTTTGAAGAGGTTATATCTTATATATAAGCCTCTTTGAAGCATCTATAGAGCCTCTGAAGGCTTCCTCAAGGAGAAATATTTTTTATCTACCTAGGGTGCCATAGTTCAGCCTGAGAAATTCAAAACAATCAATTATTTATTAAAAACTCTGTTTTGAGGTTTCATCTGCTTCATCTCAAGTTTTTAGGAGGATTGATAAAGTTTCAAGTCTTCCAATGGTCTAAACAAGCTTCTATTAATTTCATTGCTACTACTACAACATTATAATTATACCTAGAGCATGCTATAGGTATCTAAATATTTTTTACATAGTTTTATTAATTATTTAAAAAATAATTTATTTATTAAAAGTAAAAATTGCATGCAACTTAAAAAGGGACCCACCTCTAAATTATCTTTTTAATCTAAATGTTAAAAACTTTAATTTGTTTTTAATTTTAAAAAATCATATGCATATATATATATATATATATATATATATATATATATATATATATATATATAATTTCAAAAATTAGATAAAAAAAATTATATAATAATATGCATGTAAATTCTTAAAAAAGCTTCTAGAAGGATAGGTGATAGTAATTTTGCTAAAAGCTTACAAATAAGGAGGTTTCAAGTTCAAAACCCATTAAAATAAATATTTTTTGACTTGGTCAAATAAAAATTTTAAATTTAATTTAAATTAAATTCTATTTTTTGGTTTGCGTACCAATATTTTATGCATCTAAAAACCTAGTTAACCTATCAAATTTATTTTAACTTTCAACCTAGTGTATATTTTGTCAAACATAGTCATATAACCAATTGATCCATAAGTTTTGTCACCTTAAAAATATATCTACGTGGTCCATTTTATATTTTGAAACGTCCTATTATTAATTTTATAACTATTTTAATAATAGTGTCTAAGTGGTCGTTTTGAGTGCGACTCTTTTGACATCTAGTTTTGTGCAATTATAAATTAGTTTTTTTATAGTATTTGGAATCTAAATTATGCACTTAAGTATATTTTAACTTGGGA
The DNA here is from genome assembly GCA_037957365.1 of Torreya grandis. NCBI lineage: Eukaryota > Viridiplantae > Streptophyta > Pinopsida > Cupressales > Taxaceae > Torreya > Torreya grandis. The sequence continues at coordinate 961,714 of JARHVA010001255.1, read as the reverse complement.
TTTACTTTATTTTATAAAAATAATATAAAAACTCATCAAAAAGGTTATTTTATTAAAATTGTTCTTATATTAGTGTATTTTTGTGACATTTGCAACACCTTTTTTTGGTAACAATATTTGATATTTTTTTGCTTTGTCTAACATTAAATTGAAAAATTATTGTTTGTTTACAATTTAAATTTTTTTTTACTATCAAATTAAGTTAAAAATCACATTAAAAGGTTTTATTTTAAGTATTTGTTTACTATTCTATTCAAAGAGAAGTTTTGGCTTTGCCTCATTTTTCCTTATATAAATCTCAAATGCTTAATAGAAATAACTATAATATATGTAATATTCATTTTAAAGCTAAATTTATGACCTAAAATTTGTGGAATATTATCATTGGGATTGAAAAATCTCCTTCTAGATGACATGTGACCCTTGAGCTTATCAATAATTTTAACAAAAATTATAGGAAGCTATGTCCTTTATCTTGCAAAGTGTTAAGGATGAATTCCTTATCCACATTGACAATAAAGAGTCTCTTAGAGATGCTTGAAAACTCTTTGATTCCATGTATGAGATCACTCATCTCTTAAAAAACATTAAATTAATCCTTGAATTATTGACTACACCTATGAAAGGTGATGAAAAGGCTGTTAATTTTATTATCAAAATTAAGAACATTAAAGCTCAATTAAATGGATGTAATTATAATTTGATCTAGGATCAATTATTTTGTTTTATCATTCAGTTAAATATTCATGAAAAGTTTAGAAATTTCATTTCAATTTTGAATTCTAAATATAAAACTGAACAAGGTATCCCTAACCTTACCACCTTGTCTACTCTCTTAATTCAAGAAGAGTAAGTTATGACCAATTTTGATTCTAAAAATAATGCACTCAGGTAATTATCACCTTAAATAATATTTTTGATAACAGTAAAAATCATAAATCTAACCTTAATTCTACTAAAGGCAAAAATGAGAATAATAAATCTGGTAATAAGAATCATAAACCTAAGTTTAATAGGAATTAAAATATGTGTGTTGAATTTGGTCATAAAAAAGAAAATTGTTATAAAAATAAAGATAGAGTTAACAATCTATCTTATAAAAATAAAAAAGGGAATGAATCTAATCAAAATAAGCAAAAAAATCAAAACCTTAATTAGGATAATATCAAGATCAGAGTGTTATTACTTTATATCTTACTTTATTTGATTCAAATGAAAATGAATAAATTTTAGAAAGCAGTGCATTGCACAATATGATTTTATTATCTTATATTTTATGTGATTCTATAGATATATTTGAAAAAAATTACTTAAGAGATAATTCATTTATATAAGCAATTAAATAGGGAAAAATAAAATTTCAAATTTTGTTATTAATGATATTTTCTATGTACCTAAAATTAAAAAGAATTTGGTATCTTGTTCTCAACTTAAAAATGATAATTTCATTGTAACATTTCTTAAAGATAAATGTTTCATTAGAAAACAATCTAGATATTTGATTGTTGAAGGTGTTCAAAAGAATAGTTTATATATCTTCTCTCCTTTTGTATGTTTTCTTTCATCGCATAATAAAAATAAATTTCAATTATGGCATAAAATACTAGGACATATTAATGTTAGAAGTTTACATGATATGTATACTCAAAATATTATTGTTTTAATTCCTTCTATACCTTCTCATCTTAAAACTTGTGAGGGTTGTTTATGCGATAATCAACACACTAACCCCTTTTTCATAAGAATCATGATACAAATTCTTCACATCCTTTAGAATTGATTCATAGTGATATTGTAGGACCCCTTAAAGGTGTATCTATTAATTTTTTTTTGTATACTATCACATTTATTGATAATTACATTAGAATGATTTGGTCATATTTTATAAAAACAAATCTGATGTGTTGTATAAATTCAAAAAATTTAAATCTTTTGTTGAAAAAGTATCTGCTTTTTATATTAAGAGATTAAAAAATGATAATGGTGGTGAATATATTAGTAAAGAGTTTGATTCTTTTTATATTAATTAAGGTATTCAAAGAGAATTAACAACTCCTTATTCCCCTCAAGAAAATTGTATTGCTGAAAGAAAAAACTGCACCATTATTGAGATGGCTAGAACAATGTTGTATTCTACAAATGTTTCTCCTAGTTGCTATGAGTTGAAGTCATGAATACTACTGTGCATATTCTAAATAAAATTATTAATTAATATTTGTATTTTTATACATAAAAAATATATGTATGCTCATAGCATTTCATTTGCTTTGATAAAACTATTTTGTTGTTACTTTAAATATACTAACTATATTCATAGTGTCTTATCTACATGGTATTTTTTTAGTAAAACTATTTAGTTTTGATTCTTGGAAAATACTTATTACAATTATATTGTAATAAATATATTTGTCTTAAATGATAAATAAAATAAAATATATAGATATTATGTTTATTTTTAATTCATATGAGCTAGCATGGAAATACATTATATGTATAACTTCATGTTTAATTTGACAAGATGATCATGTTTAGTTATTGCATTTGGTAAAAAGATCATACTCCGTAAGTTTGGATATTTTGTATTTTAATTTTTTTTTAAATGATTTTATTTGATTAGTGGGGTAATTCCATGCTAATATGATTAGATACTCTCATTTTATTATTTTATCATTTGACTGTTTATGCTAACATCTTTATATGTTTCATTTGATAATAAAACATGTTATGAAATGTAAAGTGTAAATGGAGTTTGTATTATTGACTCTTCATCATTTAATTTAATAAGAAATATATTTATACATCTCTAAACTTATTTGTCTTAGTCTCATATCTATTTGATTGGATTATAAAAATTTCATGCTAAAATTATCCATATTTGATGTATGAGAGGTTATACTTCAATCTTTTGTTGAAGCATATTAAACTTGAAAAGTTTTGATAAAACTCAAATGATAAAATGAGTTATTGATAATATGATATCTAAAGTTTGGCTAAACTTAGTATCATATTATTTGTAAATTATTATATGTGCATCTCATGACAATTGGGGATGCTCATCTTGTCAATATTGAAGATGTCCAATAATGAATTGCATACAATAATTTATGTTTTTTCACTAACTTTGCAATCAAAATAGTGAAATTGTTTGCCTAAAGTATGACTTGATTATTTTAAACATGTTTTACCATAGAAAAACATGTCATATTTTTATGAATGTGGATATTGATGCTAACCATACTATGTTATCATGATTCTATTTTTGAATGTGTTTAAGATTTGTGTAGGTGCAAAACACTTAAAATTTAAACATATTAAATTTTATATACATTTTATTTGAGATAAAGTCCTCAATGGTGATATTTATCTACATTTCTATCCTAGGGATGAACAAGTGACATATATCTTCACAAAACCACTTGATGCTACTAAGTTTTATCAGTTTCATGCAATGTTGGGCCTCTCAAAGTTGCCATTGAGGGGGAGTGAGTATGACAATGTCACTTCCTGATAGCCATGTGTTTCTTCTTCTTCTCTATATTTCTTCTCAATTATAAAATATTTTAAAATTCATGTGAAAATTATGTTATTGTAAACTTTATGTGAAATTTTTACTTTTATACCCAATGCATAAAAACATACTTTGTAATGGATGTATTTACATTATAAAAGTCTCCAAATATGCTTAGATGATTATTCATAAGAAACTGTGAGATGTAGTCTCACAATCATGCTAGCCTAAACTTACTTTCAAGTAGTTTATGGATTATAATTCCTTTTGTTTCAAAAGGTGATGTTTGGCATGATGAATGTTTTTAAATCCTTCAATTATGTACATAGTATAATTCCTGTTTTTAAGGTGACTATGCCATTTATCCCCACTTAACATTAAAGGGGAGTCTTAGAACATTTAATTTTAAGTGGGGTTAATTAACCCTTAGCCTTGGTATTAATTAAATAACAATAATGTATTATTTATTAACACAAGGTAAAAACCTCATGATAATAAATAATAGAATTTTAATTATTTAATTATTACCATATTTTAATTTATTTATTTTATCAGGATGGATGGACCTGTTACTTTTACAATGGTCACCTCCCTTGGTATTTCATTATAAATAGGGTTTTACCTTTATTGTGAAACTGACATGTGAATATGAATTATTGGTCATATTGAATCTAAGGATTTTGTGAAATATTATCTGAGAAGAAGTGAGAGATTGAATAATTATATTGGATAGAGAGTTGAGTTTATCAATTATTTGAATAATCATCATTAGTGGTTTTTTTTACCTCTTTCAGGTTTTCCCACAGTAAATTCTTATGTTATGTACATTAATATGTGTTAACTATTATGTGTGTTTCTTATTAAATTCATACCTAGATTCATCTTGTGCATTGCTATATATATTGTATGTCAATTATTTTAGATATATCAATGAAAATATTGAAATATCATGAAATCCAAAATATGTAGAGTCACATCCACAATAAAAAAATAGTAGGAAAAGGGAGTGATTTTTTATAAGAGGAAGGCTAGTCAATTTGTGATGATGTTGCTAGATTTTGTAAACATTTGGTATCATAAATTTTGATCCCAATCAAACTATGGTTGACTTCAATTAATTGAAAATTTGCTTTCTCTATGAATTATACATAACAAATTTAAAAAATCAAAGTATATATGATTTAAAGGAGATCAAACAAGACACTACACACCTATGATGTATGTTTTTAAGTCATCCCTATGATGTATGTTTTTAAGTCATTACTATCAAAATTACCTTAAAAAACCCACCCATTGAAGCATACATAATGGAATGTTAGGGGATTGTTGCCAGTATTTAGAAGGAAAGTTATAATGAATAATTTTGCTAATATGTGGGATACACCATATGTTTTGCTCAGAATCAAACTAGTTGGAAACTTTGACATAGGGATAAGACACTTTTTAGAGGTGTAAATTTCAAAAAAATTAATGCACTTTGCACAAAATACTTTTTGGTGTATCGAATATGAATCAAATGGGCAAACATAAGGATATTTTACTAAGAATAAAGTAAAAATAATGACATTATCTTTTAAAATCCATAAGGATAATCATGAGATGTACAATTGTTTGTTGTTATAACATGAAAAAAATATTAATGTCATGTGTTACTATAAGATAAATTATACAAATACACATAACACAAATAATTTTAAGATAATTGAACATTTGAACATTGTCATATGATCACAAAATGAAGGATTGTGATTAATTGTAGCATAATTTTTTAAAGGATCAAGCATATAAGGTTACATAGATGATTAGAATTGGAAGCCAAGAAATGGATTGGGTATAAAATAATATTGAAGTAAGGTGAAGTGGAGGTCCCAAGTTAAATATAATGACTAGAAATGGATGGATACAAAGGATGTAGGATCATCCAACCCACAACCATAAATATAGATGGTGCTAGTTAGGTAGGTTTACAAGACTACTTATCTAGATATGCATACACAAAAGACCATTTTGATAGAGGCATACTAAATTATCAAAACTATAAAAGATGAAGTGTATATTATGTGTGAAATTATGAAAAAGTTTAGGGAAATCATAAGTATAAGTCCCCATTACAAATAATTAGGGGAGATCATTGAACTCATTTATTAATTGAAGACATAATGGGTAATGTCTTTGTTGAAATTATGGTTCCAAAGAAGTGTGGGGGGTAAACTAGAATCAATTCAAGAAATACCACAAGATATTTTATGAAAAATAAATAGATCATATGATCAGGAGTTTATAATCTATACCAAGATACATGATATATAAATGAAAAATATACTAATCAATATGGGTGTTGAGATAAATATATTGACTAAAGAGGCATTGATTAATTATTCGAAACCATTATTACAACCATAAATAAATGTATTTATTATTGCCAACTAAATTAAGGTAATACCTATTGGAGTTTTATATGATGTAGAGTTAAAATTTATAGGAGTGTCATTCTCAGCATATTTTTAGGTGATATAGATGGTTGGGGAAGATAATTATTTTACATTTTTAGGGAGACCATGGTGCTATGATAACCAAAATAATGTGTTTCAAACAATGTTATATGAGTTTTTATAATGGGGAACAAAGAGTTTTCAACCCATAAATAATGATTACGGCATAATGTATGTAAAACTAGGTGGAATTCAACAAAGAAGATGAAAATTTAATCAATATTATAATGCAAAAGTGAATGAAGGGAGACTGTGGAAGAATGAGGATTTGATATGGATTAGTGAGGAATGGGGATTTGATACAACCAACCAAGCATGCAAACATTGAGTCATTTAAGGACATGGGACAAAAATTTGTGAACATGGAAATCTTCTAATAAATAAGAATGAATCAAAAAGGAAGCCATAAGTGTAAAAATGTTAGAGTATCTGAATCATGCTTTCTAGGCTCTAGGTATTTATGTTTACCTAGTTTTATCCTATGTGGGGTTTAGTCCCACATTGACTAATTTAGCTTGTATTTTATTTTGGCTTGCCTATATAAACAAGTGCTATTCATTGTAATATACATGTTTCTTTATGATTTTACATGATTTTGTAATAATTTGCATATCTCATTGTGTGTTAACAATTGAACTTGTTTTCAATTGGTTTCTTTTGAGTCTATGTTGACGCATCAATGGTTGTGGTAATGAGCCATTAAAGAGATCTTGGCTGAAAAGTTTTGATAACTATTTTATGGTATCATAACCTCCTCCAAGTAGTTTTTACTCATCCATTTAGCCCAAAAAAATTGAGTCATATTGAGATTTGTTTGTCTCAATTTGTATTTTGGCATCAATGTTATTTTAACAAAATGTATTTACCATTTACCTCATCCAGTTGAATGGATTTGTGCTTGGTGTGGTCTATGTTTTGAGTTGATAGTTTTCATGTCTTTGCACTATTTTTTTGATCAAAATCAGGGTTGTATTGATTGATCATTTTTTTTGGAACCAAATACCTCTCATTTTTGGTATTGGCATGCATATTTGTAACCACATGCATTGATTGGCTTGGATTGTCAAAACCATCATCAACTTGACATTTTAGTGAATTATTGATTATAAAAAAGAAGTATTGCTTATTTTTAAGATTTTTATGCTTCCTATAATAGGCTGCCTATCTGTGACTCACTGCCATCTAATCTAATTGATTTATTCATTGGCCTCAAATTAAAATGAATTAGGTTAACTCCCAGATTTTCAAGTTTCACATGCCTATTCTATTCCCTTGACAAAGTCAATGCTAAAACTAAAATATCCCATAAAATAATTAAATATAAAAACATGTTTTTTATTTTATTTAAATGACTTTGTAATTTTTTAATTAAAAGCCCTTTCAATAGGCTTTTTCAGAAAAGTGCACGTAGGGGTGACTGGGCTAGGTAATTTTTGAATTTTGTTGATGTGAGGAGGTCCATAATTCAATGATGATTCCAAAATGTGGTTACACAACATGTTTTGTATTTAAATATATTGGGCATTTAAATCTTTAGTGCAAATTTTATTAAATAGACCTCATTTATGAGAAATTGATTCTTTAATAACTTTTGATTAGTAGCTTGAAATTGAGTGTTTTATTTTTCAAAAGTTCATGTTTTTAAATTTATCATACATTGAGACTATTTAAATTGTAAAATTCACTAAAATATAAAGTGCCACATTCTAGAGGGTCTCTTCACATTGGTTGTGTTTCCTTTGCTTATAGTTTGTGGTGACAAATTTTGCATTGTTGTGAGCATTTGTAAAGGGATTATTAATTATTTTGTGCTTACATTATATCTTTAATTTGTCATAGATATGAGGGTGAGGTCTGGTCTAATAGGAGGTCAGACCCCCTCATAGGTAACACAAATTTTCTTCTTGCTTCTTCTCGATTGCATTGTCATCATTTGTTACACTCATGGATGCACTTTTGACTAAGTTTGATGTCCTATTATTGAGTGTACATTGTAACTACAATGAGATTTCATATGATATGGGTCCTACATTTTAATTCACACATGCACTATCTTGAATGTATTTTTAGCTGAGCCCAATGTCTTTTTGCATATGCTTTGCACATTGTTATTTTTGGTTGCTAATTCTTTTCTGGTGTGTTTACATATATTATGGCTATTTTTTCCATTTTCCACACTCTTCTATCAGCCCATGACATGCATTAGTACTTTTACACACTAGTAGTTGTGTCATGTCTCTTTGAGGCCCCTTTCTTATTGTCTCACCTTCTTCTATGGAGACACCTATTCACTTTCTTATTTTTGGAGCATCTTTCTAGATTGATTATTTGACATGTCAACAATCTCCTTGTTTGGAGTTATTCTGGTGAATACCAATGTCATTATTGGTTCCATCTAGTGTGTTTTTTGTGCATGGGTTATATTGTACTCACACTGATCTATAAAGTATCATGAGGGATTTGATGATTCAATCTTGTCTACCTTTATGCATTTGTATTTTCTATTCTAAGCACCTTTTCAATTCATCAATTTATTGTATTTTACATCACCACAATGGGCTATCATATTTGAGATATTTATCTATATTTTCAATATCATTTTTGACAATTGACAAACTTCTTATTTGGAGCTATTATGGTGTATACAATGTCAACTTGTTTATTGTTAAAATAGTGGATTCAAACCACTCATGTAGACCTTTTTATTCCACTCCATCCATTCAATAGTATGGGTGTGTGTGTGTATATTTTACTTCTTGGTGTTGAGTTTTCCTTGCACATGTTATACTTTTTATAATTTCATCACCATTGACAGTCTTCTTTATTGAAGCTATTATGGTGAAGCCTAGTGTCAATTATTTTTGTGATCAAGTAGTGGATTTAGACCACTCATGCATAATGAGTTTCTTTTTGACTTGTGAGTACTTGGAGTGAAAACTTATTCAATATCATCTTTGGGAGTATTTTATTTATGTCTCTCTTTTTTGGGGGGAGTTTTTCCTATGACTTTTCTCTCTTTTTCTCCACTTTATGAGAGTTATATGTATTTTGTACTTTTGTGAGTGTTTTATGGATTACTCCTTTGTACATGGGTTTCTTATTTATGAAATTTATTTTCTAGAACCCATATGGAAAATTTGTTACTTGATTCCATGGCCTTATTGGTGATTCTTACAATGACACTAGTGTGGTAGCCCCACCAGTCTTTGTGTTCAATTCTCACCATAATGTTGGAGAGTGTTCACTATATGCTTCCTTGGGCTCATCATTTTACTTAGTAATTTGAAGTTCAATGTTTGTGTTTAGTGATATTTGTATTTAACACCATTCTTACTTTCACTTGGCGGTTATAGTAACTCAACATGTATACACTCTAGAATGATGGATTGGCATCCATAAGAACATATGATTTCTTAATTCATCCTATATTATATCCCCTAGATTCAATTTAGGGGAGGGGGTGTTAGAGTATTTTACTTATGCTTTTTAGGCTCTAGGTATTTGTGTCTACCTAGTTTTATCCTATGTGGGTTTTAGTCCCACATTGGCTAGTTTAGCTTGTATTTTGTTTTTCTTTACCTATATAATAAAGTGTTATTCATTTTAATATACATTATTATTTATTATTTTACATGTTTTTTTAATAATTTACATATCTCATTGTGTTTTAACAATTTATCTTGTTTTCAATTGATTTCTTCTGAGTCTATGCTGAAGCATCAATGGCTGTGGTAATGAGCCATTGGAGAGATTTTGGCTTAAGAGTTTTGACAAGTCTTTCAAAAAGTTTATCAAGATAAATATTGGTGCATATAAATAAGAAATTAATAAAGCTTCACCAAAATATATGGTCAAAATAAGTGCATCACAACTAGATATGAAGGTATCCAAGAGAATTAAATACAAACCAAGGGATGACCTATGATAGAAATATGCATAGGTATAGAAGGTAAAATAAAATATTATACTAATAATGTTTCTAAATAAATACATAAGGTCCATGAAATTTAATAAAAATCAACCTCACTAGCAAGGTGGAAGTGCATAGAAACTATGGAAAAACAAAGCAAGTTAACATGGAGTAACCTAGTAACTTGATTGATAAATGCAAGAGAGGTGAAGAAAAAACAAATACAACACCTTGGAGAAATATTCCAAAGGAAATTGTTTTGAACCTTAATATTATGCATAGGGAAGGCCATAAATATGACATTTTTCCAAGAGAAAATTAAAACATAAAATATTTCTTTATTTCTAGTTTATTTTCTATTAATGAGTTCTTTTAGTTTTGTTAATAAGTACATTTTTTTTATAAATATAGTTAGGCCAATCAAAAAAGGATTATTTTGGGATTTTATGACAAATGTATAAGTATATTTTTGAGTGGTTTTTATTCCAAGTTTATAATTAGGAAAATAAAATCCAAACCCTATAGTATGGTGATATATAAATGATAAAATATGGATGTAGAAGAATGCAAATTTAACTGGATCGAGGTGACATGTGAAAAATGGCATGATAAGGTGTGTGAGTGTAAATGATAAAAAATAAGACTTATCACTTAATTGGTTGAGGTTATAATAAATATAATGAATTAAATGGCAATGATTTTCTAGATAAGTGCCTAGATTTGAAGGAGAGTGACTTTTGGAGATTTGGATCAAGTATAAATGAAGTATTTTAAGTTGTATGATAATTTTTTTGAAATTATTAATATGGAATGTATAATTTTTCATATGAAATGGTTGGAAAATGGTGTGAAGTTTATGGAAACATGTCTATAGGCTTAAATGTGTAGGGAAAAGTTATGAAAAGGAGATGATGTTCATGAATTAGGAACAAATAGAGAAGATATGGAAGATAAGTTTTAGAAAATCACTTTAGGAGATGATGATTCATACAATAAAATGACTATGGTAAATGAATTAATTATAAACACATTGAGTTATAAGAGGGTAATAGTGCATTGGAAATGGTTATTTACATTTTCAGTTTGAAGAGATCCAAAGTTGGAGAAGAAGAGTTGAGTGAGATAAACTATGATATTGTGAGGATAGTTAGGGGTCATGAAGTTACAGAGAATATATTACATAAATTTGGGGAATCATAGTGATATGAAACATCATAATGGGTTGATATTTATGTGGTTAGGTAGATTTGTGAAGGAAAAGTAAGACAATGGTTGAGTGGATTAACATGGATTAAACAATGGTTTTCTATAGAGTATTAACCATTTCATAGAGATTTAAAGGAAAACAATGTGAGGACCTATAATGGTGATGATAATATTAAGGGAAGAGGTTTATTTTCAATATGATGAGTTATTTTTGGAGTATATCTAATAATTGATGGAGATTCATTAAAAATGGAAGTGTAGGGATCTAAGGGACCACCACTAGTAAATAAGGTGTAAAAGTGGTTAAACCAATAAGAATTAAAATATAAGTTGTTTGGATAGCATTGGTAAAGTTGACCATAAGGATAAAATAAAAATGAGTCTAATGATACATATGGAGGTTTAATATGTGAGAAAATAATTGAAGTATAAGAAGGAAACTCTGAATAAATATGAAGAAGAATTTCAAAGGTTGATATATTGGGTGGAAAATGAGTGACCATAGGTGTATGAAGGTGAGGATGTTAGTGAGAATATTCCATTTTAGATGTTAGTAATGTCCATTACATACTTATTTCATGCATCTCCTACATAAAAAAAACTTACTAAAAAAGAGTAAATGGAAAAATTAAAGGGGTTGAAGTTAGAGTTTGAATGTTATATGGTGTGGTTAGAAGAAATATAAATAATCTAAATTTGAAATTAAGGGAATCAAATAATATATTTGAAATATTTTAGTAAGCGTAAGATTATGTGGATGCATGTATGAAATAGGATGATAATATGCATAAAAACTTGATGCCATGCATGTATTCTAAAATAGATAAAGTAGAGTGAGAAATAAAGTTTAAGGAGGCTTTCCAGTTCAAGATGGAACTAAACATAGAGGTTCAAATGAAAAATGGAAAAATAAGTTGTAGTTCATGATGGATATATGTGAAAAAATAAATTTTCACATGCCATATTAACAACATATATAAAAAATCTAGAGAATTATAAAGTGAAATAAAATTTTGGAGATTTCACAAGAATTATTGCCATAAGTTCACTTAGAAATTGATCACTGGGATTAGTTTGAAAATCAATTAAAGATTAAAAAGGCCTAAGTTATGCATGAAGCAAAACTTACCCTAAAAAAATAAAGTACAAAAATTTCTAAGATAAATAGGGAACTTAGTGTTGGGTACATAGGGAAAACATATAAAGATTATCTAAGACTAATGATGTGTGAGTAAGACACACAAGTCTCTTGGATACTTATAATGTGCATTCTCAAGATCAAGCACGTAGACTAAAGAATTGTGAATGATAAGGATTATTTACACTAATTATGCTTGATTAAATTTAAATTTGATGAAGAAACACACATGGTATAAAAAATAAATGAATATAGTGAAGGAGAATTTGACAGATAGAAAGCATCAACACATGAAAAATGTGGATTATGTTAAATCAATTCATGTTAAACAAGAATATGATCTAAATAAATAGAATATTCCACTATGTAATCTAGGTGGAAGGATTAAATAAGGGAATATTATGATGCATAGGGAAATTTGCAAACAAGATTTGAATCAACAACAAGTAGAAGGGGTTGCAAGGGTCTAGGAAAACTATAAATAGGGACCTCGACCTATCATTTTATATACTTGGATTTATTACACATTTTCATATGATGAATAAAAGTGAGTGGATAAATATCAAATCTAGGATTCAAATTATCTTGAAGAGTTATATGATGTGAAGGTCGACCTCTAATGGTGATAAATGTATGACAATGTTTTGGATGCTTTTCAAAGGAAAAGATGTTGGATATGATAATGCAAGATGGATTCTTTGAGTTAAATTTATCTTGTTGTGGTGATTTTTATATACTTAGAATATTTTTATGTAATATGTTTTGTTTGATAAATGATGATGTACTTGGTTATGTCTTTGTGTTTTTTCTTGCACCTTCGGTGAGATTTTAAGCCTTTGAGATTGGATCACGGTATGTTGATGTTGTGAGTATTCCTTATTTCTTACAAAATATCTAGCCTATGCATGGCCTTGGTGAAATATCTTTAAAAAATCACCAAAATTATTACATTTATAGAGATATTTACTCAAAATACATATGTTCATGGGTCGCTATCACTATGCCAAGGTAATTTTGGGTTTAGAAAACATTTTAAAACACTTAAAACCTGTTATTTACTTTGAGCTGATTTTTTTTTTAAATACATAATTTTTCAAAAATAGATTGAAATTTTTGTAGTGGGCTCAAGTCATTAACAAAATCATTCTTCCCCCTTTAATAATCAATATGACCCCTCATGTAAAGGTATTTAATTAAATTTGGAAATTTCCATTGAGTTTAGATCCTTATGAGCTACTTCCCTTGGTAAGAAAATTTCCCTACCTTGACCACTTGATATAGTGTAATTTATTTATTTCATGTACCTTTTACCAAAATCCATAACATAAAATTATTCAAAAATATTTGAAGTTTCCAAAAGAGGTGGAAAATATGATCAAAGTAACTGCTTATTAAACACTAGATGCATCCTAAGATAGGGTGGTAAAATGAGATCAAAGGGATTAGTTCCCACTTGCTTGATGATAGTGTAGGGCTCATATATTAGAGGTATAAATTTCCTATTTCAGCCTTTCAAACATTATTTCTAAAAAATTATCCATACCTTATCACTGATATGGAACTAGCAAGGGAACGGAAGCATGACACTACTTGTACTTCTTTTTGGTTGTTTATAGGATTTCATACACATATTTTTAAAACTTTAGGATCCACTCATAAAACATGTTGGGATTGTTTGATTATTTATTTACATGGGGATATTATTCTTCCAATAAAATATGTATTACAACATTAATTGAGGCCAATAGTGGAAACCTAAGAAAAACCTAAAAAGGGCTATATCTTATAGATCCATGTAGGACTCAATTATAGCTATGTTGGATGTGTGGTGAAATATTATCCCATGTTTATGCATGTATTGAGTTATAAATATGAATAAAAATCATAATAATATGCTTAACCACTTTTATTTTCCCATTTTTTTGTGGATGAAAAGTTTTGGACTTGGTTAATTTGGTTTCCATCATGAACCACAATGTAAACCAGAAGTACTAATAAATATGTTATCCTTATGTGAAACAATTATCTATTCTAATTTTATCTCTAAAAATCAAAATATGGCACAAATATTTTATAAAGTGTTAGGATCCTAGAGAGGCTATAAATTTTATCTTACATCGGTTATAGGCTGACCTAACAAAAACTAGGATAGAAACAAGAAAAATAACTAATCTACTAAAAGTAAATACATATATTATTCTAGCCACATAATGGAAGGGAAACAAAGATTCGTAAATAAAATGATTATTGTGTTAGAAAAATATTATTATTAACAAAGATAAGAGTATAATTTAAAAATTAAAATTTGAGTTAAAAGTAAATGCATGCAGTTTCATAATGAATGTATGATTCAGAAAGGTACATACTACTTCAAAATGTAAACTATGCAATTTGTAAATAAAATCTAAGCTAACATAAAAATATAACCATAGTACTATATCAAAGCTAAGAATAAAATTTTCACCTTGATAACAAGGTATCCTCATATCAATCTCCTAATTATACTAATAAATTTGTATTTTATTGAGGAAATAACTAAGGGTTTGCAACCTAAAATAGGAAAATACATATCCCTTTAATTATATTCCTTTAATCCAATGTACAAAAAAAATAAAAGAGAGAATGTTAAATAACCAAGGAATGGTAATGATTACAAATTAGATGATCAGTAATAATGAGCATAGAAACTAGGTGTAGTAATATGAAAACTAATAGTGTAAGAGTGTAGCAATGGAGTAAGAAGATGATAGTATGATATCCTAAAAGTGAGAAAATGATCAAGAAAAATATAATAAATTCCAAGTCATTGGATATAAAGGTCAAAAAATTGGGAAAAAATATTTAAAAGAGTCATCAATAGCTGTTGAAAACCCTATTAGGTCTCCAACTTGTAAACACTATGAAGTTATGGTCAGGGCACATACTTTTTAAGAAAGGGATAACTAGGTCACAATTCCTTAAATGGACTTGCCATATAAGGGTAAATGGAGGGATAAAAAAGTGGTGATATATCTCAAAGGGTTATCCAATCAAGGGATATGGAAATCTAGAAGTCCTCAAAATTATAAATTAGATCATTCACTAACTCAAAGAATGGAGTAGATCAATGCTAAGGAAATTCTAAACCTTGGTGAACTGGGAAATGACTAAGAGTGAGTTAAATAATAACCATGCATAAGACACATAAAACCCATAGGAATTAATCAAATCTCTAATGATTGTGTGATACTCAACCACTTTGTTACTCTCATTAATAAGAAAGAATCTAGCCATAGTGATCTCATAGAACCAAAAGACATCAATAGTCAAAGCGATAGTCATAGGTCTTAGGTTGACTCAATTGCCACCATAAATGTGAATCACCACTAAATGATGAAACATGTTAAGGATAAAATATGTTCTATACAACCAATATAATATTGTCTCAATGGTGGGGATAATTAAGAAGCTGAACAAATGGAAATTGACAAGGAAAAGTTGAAATCAGAAGAGGAAAACCAATGCCAAAAAAAAGGTCACAAAGGGGGAGAAGAAACTAGAGGGAAGAAACATTTGTTGTGAAAGGAAATCAAGGTACCATGACTAAAAAACCAACATGCACAAGCTTGGAAGAGTATAGGTAATAAGGTATCATTATAATATCATAATGGATCAATCACAATAAAGCAGTGGAACTAATAATGTAAAGAAGTAGGGAAATTACTTCTACCCAAGGGTGATCCTGATGAGGGCATAGGGCAAGAAAGGTAAAAGACCTCAATAAATAGTTGTACATTAAAAATAGCCTATATAAGATGAACCCCAAGACCTAAAATATATTGAGGTAGTTAAGGGAGTCATAGACTCAATGCAAAAAACATGATCATAGAATTTATAAAGTGCCAAAGCATCCTAAAGTGGTTAACTTGGGGCACTAGCATGTAAAATGGTGCATGGGTTAGGGATATAAAACCAAATGTTAACCTAGGTGAATCTCAAAAGGGATAAACCTATTAGTGAGGGGCTTTTAATACTCCAAAAGAGTGCCAAAATGCAATGTAACTTAGTTTTTGAAGGGTGACTATAGTTGAAAAGGACAACTACATGCCTTAAAAGGTGAAATTGACTCCACCATTACATTTATAGCTGGCCAAAACCCTAGAAAATATTTTTTAGGGATATCTTACAAGTAATAGATTTAAAATGACTAGGGACCCACCAAAAGGGAAATGACAAGTCAATGATTAATCGAACTAGAAGGTCACTTTTAATTTTATTTTCATTCTTGGATACCAATTATTGAGTATAAAATAACTATGATGGTCTAGGTAACCCTCAAGAATCTAAAACTTGTAAAATTATGTTTTTCATAAATAGAGGGCCAAAAATGGACATTTTAGCTAATTTCATCTAATCATGTGGATATAGTTGGATGGAATTAGTTTCAAAACATTCATTGTGATGAGTTGGTCATTTTCATCATGATCGGTCATGAAGCCACTATCTCAGGAGGTAAAAACCAATACTCAATGGAATTTTTTAGAAAATTACATCAGTGCCACATGTTTTCATCCAAATGCATGACTTGCACAAAGAGAAGCCACAAGTTTCACTAAAAACTCATGGTTCACTACAAAAAAAAAAAATTAGTGAGAATTTTAAAACTTTAAATTTTTTCTTCTTATATAACTAATAAACTTATCCTTGTGTTTTTTTGACATAGACATGAGGTACAAGAGATAAAAGAGAAATATTAAGGAATCATCATCCATAACTAATTCCCACAACATAGAGAGTTCTATCAAACTTATGTGAGGTATATAAATATGAGAGGGTTCCACCATGGATTTTATATGAGATATATTCCTTATCACAAACTAACTAGGACACACTTAAATCCATTGGGCTATGAATACTAGCTCGTGTAGTCTTGGTGCATCATAATAGAGAGTTTTTTTAATTAACTAATCTTCTCATGGGATCCCAATAGGAACTTATTATAGCTATAGATTAATTTCAATGTTTTACTCAACAGAGACAGTAGCTATGTAGAGTGGTGATGACAAGCACAATAATTTAGATACAAGTATTCCAAGACATATTGATTACCTAATATACCTAAGAGTACTAAGTTAGAGGACCACCACACATGGGATGTTCATCAAGGGAGGTGAATAAATGGTACCATGGATGATTTCAATGATATCAGATTGTAGTCTAGGTATAATATTTTATGGACAAAACATCAACACCCACTTACTATATAGGACTAACATTGTCCATAGTGACAAGAGAGGATAAAACTAGAATGGAAGAAGCATATTATTGAAGGGGTATATTATTATTTGGACTATATATTTCAACAAAGAAGTGGAGGGATCACATACACCATAATCATCCTATATTTATCCTATGAGAGTCTACCCATGTTGCACATAGAGATATTCCTAGAGAAATAGAATATCAATAACTACTATCAGACATTACCTAAGCATTACAGTTCTATGGAAGTGGTCGCACCCACTACCATAAATTTTAGATTGATGTGTGATGATCCTAAATAATATATCCTTATGTTACAATTATTTATATGGATACTAAAGCAATGGAGGCAAATATTAGGGATATAGAGTTTTATGGTCGTAATGGTTCATACATGCACCCTAGGTAACAAGCCCTATCACAAAGATGTGGAAGGGGAAAACCTAGTAGAGGGAAAATACTAGAAATATCATTATTTGTTATCATAATACCGCCAATGGTGGGAGGAGAGGTTGGGGTAATTGAGAGGTACTCCAAATCTCACCTTGTCAAGTCAAGTCTAGAGGGACATTATACATCATTAACCATAGAGAGGCCATATGGAGTAGTCCCTTCACTCACAATAGTGAGTAATATTATTAATAATTATCATTTTATCTTCCTAATATAAAATTAAATAATTTATATGATATCTTAACATATTTCACTCTATGTGTCTATTAGAGGAGTCCCAAGCTGAATGAGACATGATGTGGAATGGATGTTGTAGGATTTGTTTAACAAGTTTTATGTAACATAACATGGGGATAAACTTCCCAATATAACCATATTCATGATCCCACATATGAGATATAGAGAAATAACCATGATGATATTGGGAGAGATTGGGTATCTTCATCTTAGAATTATATCACTAGAGGAGGAGACCCATTAGTTGGGGGAAGAAAGGGGGATCTCTAGTGGTATATGAGGATATGAAAATGCTTTGGGTAAGGGTATATTCCCTAGATAAGAGGAAATAGATAGTTATGCATAGAAATAGAGATCAAGGTCATACCTTAGGGAAGTACTTAATTCTATAGGAGATGACTAGATATAGAACTAGGTCATAGGCTTACCAGGATTTTGTGTACCCAACCATATGTGTCATAGTTTTAGGGCCTATGAACTAGGCTCTCATGAATCCATATGATACACTTAGATAAACATAATTTCCATTGATATAAAGTATGTATATATTTATCATTATTAGTACATGTGTGTGTGATATCTATGTACCTTTCATGTTTTATGTCTACTTAGTACATGTGATTAACATATAAAATGTTAATAAAGAAGCCATGTTCACCCAAACACACATGTGGCACATAAGTTAGTGGTGAATGAGAGAGGATATATCCCTCACACCACCATAGTCATGGCTCTTATAATGGTCATAATTAATGGACCTTAGATGTGAAAAATCATAAATAAAAACCTATTAATCAGGTGTCCAAGGGTATCACCCTTGAGGGTGGAGAGATAATGCATGTCATTCTTCACTACCTCGGTGATCACTATAGTGACATAACACATATAACCCATTTTAAAATCTAACTAGGGACCCACTATTGAATAAATATCCTTATTTTAGGTCTTGTGAACTAGAAGTATATGATGTGAAATTTAAAAAGCATAAACTTAAGGTTATTTTAGAGTTTGTAGTATGTTTCAAAGTTATATTTATTGAAGATGTGCCTAAGCCATATTATATGATTTACTTTTCACCTTTGATTTTCCTTTAACTTAGTGCTCATGTACATGTTTGATTTATGATTTAATGGTTAACCAAGTTGACATGTTATGGTTTTAGTTGGTTATTTTCCTATGTTATATATTAAACATGATATTATATGCTTAAGTGTTTCCCAAGACATCCTATAGCTCATATATTCCATCCACATGTCATCATCTTGCTCACCCAGAGGTGATGTTAATAGATTTCTTTGTAAAAATTTTCTTGTGAAAGAGAAGAAGCAAGAGATATCCACATGTATCATCCCACTCACTTGAATATTATGTCAACTAATTTCCTTCTATAGATTATCCTAATTAAGTGGATCAGTGAGATCTATCCATGTGTCATCATCTTTCTCACCCTAGAGGTGATGTTATTAGATTTTCTTGTACGGATTATCCAAAAAATGTAAAACATTGAGAGTCATTCACATGTTATCATCCCACTCACCTAGAGGTGATGTCAGGGGATTTACTTGTACATAGTATCCCAAGAAATCAAAGTAGTGAGATCTATCCACATGTAATCATCTTACTCACCCAAAGGTGATGTCAGTAGAGTTCCTTATATATTATCCCATGTAAGTAGAGTAGTGTGAACCATCCATATGTCATCATAACTCTTACCTAGAGGTGATGTCAATAAAGTTCCTTGTAAAGATTATCTTAGGTAAGTGGAGAAGTGAGAATTTTCCAAGTGTCATCATCCCATTCACTTAGAGGTGATGTTGGCAAACTTCCTTGTATGGATTATTCAAGGTAGGTGGAATAGTGAGATCCATCCATGTGTCTTCATCTCAAATCCCAAAGGTGAGATAAAAATATTTCCTCATGAAGATTATCCAGAATAAGTGGAGTAGTGAGATCCATCCATGTATCATCATCCCTCTAACCCAAAACTAAAAGAACAAAGTATAATAGACCATAGCTAGGTTACAATTAGAGTAGCAAAATGTAGACACACATCCCTTAACCACATAAGTAAATAAAAAATACATGAATTCCAAGCCCAAAAGTATGGAAAAGAGACATATATCACCATATGTTGATTAGACACTCAAGAGCAGGTAAAATAAGCCACATGGAAATAAAATCTATAGAAATCAGTGTTATGAAATTCATATGGAAATAATAGACATGAAATGGAGTGAAAGTCATTGTTACCATTAATTTTTATGAATTGGTGAATTAATAAATTTAATTTTTAAGGTCAACACATCTAAAGTAGTATAATTCAAGTTTCATTATTCAATATAATCATAGACTTCTAGTTATAAATTGCAAATTATGAATTCAAAGCTCTATTATGACTAAGAGATTATAGACTCTTCATAGAACAAGCATTTTCCACCTAGATTTTCAATGGCCTCCTCATCTCACACTCCACTTCCATTTACATATTGAATTATAAGATCACTAATTAAACTAACATAATATTTGATTCATCAGTGCTCAATCATGAATTCAAACATTACTCAATTATATGGGATGAGGTCAAGGTAGTCGATCCATAAAAGGCTGAGGACCAACTTTCAATTTTCACATAGAGGTATAAGGATGACTTGATAGAAATAAAAGTGGACAATATACATAACATTGTATCCAAACTAGAGGTAATACCTTACATTGACCTATTATTTAATTTATTTGTGAATAGAAAAATCTATAGGAAAGTATTACATATCAGACTTAGCAAGATTTTAGTATTATACATAAGCAAAAATGCATTTGAAATATATTATAGGCTCCCTCTACCCAAAATGATCTATAGGAAGGATATGGTAAATTTGTGGCTCCTTGCCAACAAAATCCATATCAAGTTAAAAGAATGGGCTATAAAATTAAGCAAATTTATGATCCAAATCCCTATTTTGTTATCCCCATTATCATATTCAGATCAAGGGTAAGAATTTAAATGGCCCTAATGAATATAATATATGGTTTCTCAACCATTTCTTATGTCAATGAGATATGGGTCATGTTTCTAGATATTATAGTGACCTCTAACAAAATCATATCCTTGAGAGAGATAATTAACTCCAATTTTATTCTACAAATCACAAATCTAGGAAGCTTACCATATGGTAACTTCTATATGGTGTCCTATGTGGTAGATGATATGAACATAACTATGCATTTAACATATGAACAATCCTAAAAAACATCTACAAAACACCTAAAGAACATGATTTATGATGAATTCAATGTCATCCATATGCATAGGTTCAAAAATCAAATGAAAATATTGATAGAGACTTTTTACCCTATGGTATGCTAGGCCATATATGGGAGGAACATGCCTAGACTATCAGATTTTATAAATAAAACTATTCAAAAAAGGGTGACTACTAGATTTATCTTGAGTGTACTATAATCAGGGTAAAAGATACCAAGGCATACCCTTTGTACTTACCCCAAATTATGCCTGACAAATTGGCTGAGTAGGAAATTACTGCTCAATTAGCTAATAGTGTTGATGTTGAGTTATGAATGGCTAAGAAAACATCTATTCACACAACCCCTATTAGCATTGGTTGAATATAATATACAAGTTAGGATCACTACCAATCTATGTGGAGAATAAGGATGCATTATGGATTGAAATGTTTAAGAACCCAAAATGAATGTTAGGGAGTATATCAAGTGATATGAGAGAAAATTGAAAATCAACTATGGTCACTAGTCCTATAATCATGATAGTGTCTTCATGAATGTAGAGGATGATGTTGAAATAGATACAAGGATGTACAAGTCAATATGTTGATGATTGTAACATAACAAATCAAGTATGATACCACTATTACTGAGGTGGATGCTAGGAGAATTGATAATGAACAATGGGTTTATACCCCTATTCAATTCCTTCTTAAAATAAGAGCATAAATGTAAGAACAAGTTAGCCCATCTAGGGAAGTAGATGTTGAAGGAAGATTTGAGACTTCTCTAAGATCCCCTGCATATTCAATTGTTATTTCTTCTCCTCAACACATAACTGATGTGGATAAACCTACAAGTTCAAGTGGAATAATTGGGATATTATTTGTATTACCTCTACCTCCCTTGACTACAATGCAACAAGTAAGTTTTCATGCTTTCCTCTCTCAATTTCATGTTGTTTCTCCTTCTTTATCACCACCAAAAAGTAATGCCTCAATTTCTTGGGCAACCATATTCACCACCCATGATTCCTCCAGTGGTAGCTAGTCCTCCCTCTTCATTACCACCTGCCACCACTATAATCCCTTCATCACCCACTCAAATTTATATAGTTCCAACCCATATTGTTTTAAACTACCTATTACCTATAAAAATAAGCCTAAAACCCTCCTATCTCACCCAAAAAGGTGCAAATAGAAGGGAAATAAGTATAAGTTTCTAGGGAAAGGGATGATAGAATAATGGGTAGACAAAGATTAGAACCTAGTGAAATTTATGATAGTTAAGAAGACAAAATATGGGTAATCGAAGAAGAATGGGTGTCCAAGATAGACACGAGGAAACATAGTTTGATAAGATAAGTAAAACAGATGATGATGATGAATGGATGATTGAATAAAGTGTTCAATATAGAAGAATTGAACTATTAGGTAAATTTGAGGAGGTTGATTAATGAGATGTTATCTCAGTGACCATCAAGTTATTTTTAGATAAATAAGGATATGTATAAGGGGATGCAAATTTAAAACTACAAACCCCAATATAAGGGCCATCATCAACTACACCCCCATGCTCTCCATCTCATAATACAATGATGATAATTGAAATAAATATATCTCCAAATATCCCTCTCAGATTGTAATTACACCAATCCTTCATTCTTTGATAAGTTACTCAATTTTTATTGCTATAATTGGTGTGGTAGATACTATTCATTCTATACATTTTTTGAGCCAAATAAATAAGCCTCAAATAGTTACAATGTTAATTTTGTCCACTATAGCCTAGTTTTCTACTATG
Source organism: Torreya grandis (assembly GCA_037957365.1). Lineage (NCBI taxonomy): Eukaryota > Viridiplantae > Streptophyta > Pinopsida > Cupressales > Taxaceae > Torreya > Torreya grandis. The sequence goes on along the minus strand of JARHVA010001255.1, from coordinate 938,486 downwards.
GGTCCTCTTACTATTGATATTACTATTAGGGTTGCATATACATCAGTCACATATTACTTGAAAAAAATAATTATCACCCCAATTACCTATTCATTCTTTAGTGGAACTAATCCTTAGTCCCTCAAGACATCAGTGGGAATACATTTTTAAATCTTGGTGTCTACCTCCATTTTTATTGCATAGGCCACTCCCCCTAGGTTTCCACACAATTGAGAGTGCCCATTGGCCAAGCTGCTTAGATATATTCTCTTATGATTTTAGTTTATAGGGAAGCTAGGAAGACTAAATACATCATTGCTACATTGACACAAAAGGAGGTCCATGATGGAGGAAGGTCATACCTTTTTTTTTGCAATAGGGAAATCTTACACTATGACAATGCATATTTTAGGGCAATCTCCTTATTCCATTCCTAAGTCTACATAGCAACTAGAACAAGTAGATCAGTGAGTTACATTGAACATTCCTTCATAGATTAAGGAGTTACAACAAGAGGATTTTATTCATTGCCTATGTTCTATCTTGAATAGGCTATTCCATACTTAAGTATTCCCTGAGACATCTTAGATCACATATGTTTCATCCATGTGTCATCATACTGCTCACTTGAAGGGGGTATCAACAGAGTTCCTTATACAAATTATATTGGGTAAGCAGAATAGTGAGATCCATCCACATGTCATCATCCCACTCACCTAGAGGTAATGTCATTAGATTTCCTTGTAAAAATTATCTCATAGAAGTGGAGTAGTGAGATTCATCCATGTGTCATCATCCCATTCACCTAGAGGTGATGTCAATAAATTTTATTGTATGGATTATACTAGGTAAGTAGAGAAACAAGAACCATCCATGTGTCATCATCCTGCTCACCTAGAGGTGACATCAATAGATTTCATTGTACAAATTATCCAAAGTAAGTGAAATAGTGAGGGTTATCTATGTGTCATCATCCCACTCACTTGAAGATGATGTCAAAATAGTTCCTTGTATGGATTATATTGATTAAGTAGAGCAATGATATCCATACATTTATCATCATCTTGCTCACTCAGAGGTGACATTGATAGAGTTACTTGTACATATTATCTTGAGTAAGCAAAATAATGAGATCCATCCATGTGTCATCAACTCACTCACCTAGAGATGATTTCAATAGAGTTCCTTGTATAGATTATCCTAGGAAAGTAGAGTAGTGAGATCCATCCACGTGTCATCATCTTGCTCATCCAGAAGTGACACTAGCAAAATTATTTATACAAGTTATTTGAGGTAAGAAAAGCAATGAGAGTCATCCATGTGCCATCATACTGCTAACCTATGACCAAAATAATAAATCACAATAGGATAAATCTTAGTTACAATCATAATAGTTATATGAAAACACATGTACATCAACCAAATAAGCAGATAACAAAGACATGAATTCCAAGCTCGAAAGTATAGAAAAGAGACATATGCCACATTATGATGACTAGGAAACCATGAGTAGGTAAAATGATTCACATGGCAATAAAATTCATGGAAATTTATGTTATGAAATTTAAATGAAAAGAATAGATATGGAATGGAGTGAAGGCCATTTTTACCATTAATTTGTACAAACTAGTGAATTAATGCATTCAATTCTCAAGGCTAACACATCTAAAGTAGTATAATTTGAGTTACCATATTAAATCTAATAAAATTGACTTCTAGTTATCAAGTGAAAATTATGAATTTAGAGCTATATGATGACCAAGAGATTATAGATTCTTCACTAAACATGCATTTTCCACCTAGAGTTTCAAAGGTCTCCTCATCTTAAACTCCACCTCCATCTACATATTCAATTTTAGGATCAATTGAGTACACTAACACAACATTTGATTTAGTAGTTCTCAACCATGATTTAAACATTACTTAGATATATGGGATGAGGTCCAGATAGTCAATCCATATAAGGATGAGAACCAACTTTCAATTGTCACATAAAGGAATAAGGATGACTTATTGGTAATAAACATAGTTTTTTTATATAATGCTATAACCAAACTAGAGGTAATTCCCTACATTAACTTGTTATTTGAATTATTTACAAATGGGAAAATCTTTGGGAAAATCTTATATTTCATACTTATCAAGACTCTAGTTGCATATATAAGTGGAAATGCTTTCAAAATATATTATAGGCTCCCTTTGCTAGAAATGACCTATAGGTAGGATATGGTAAATTCATAGCTCCTTACCAATAACATCCATAATAAGTTTCAAGAATGGGCTCTCAACCCAAGTAGATTTGTGATTCAGGGCCTTACTTCTTCTATCCCCATCACCATCTTTAGACTATAGGTAATAATTTCTATGGCCCTATTGAATAAAATATATGGTTTCTTAACCATTTCTTATGTCAATGAGATATGGGTCCTATTTTTAGATATTATCCTAACCTCCAATAAAATCATATCCTTGGGAGAGATAATTAGCTCCAATTTGATTCTATGAATCATGAATCCATGAAGCTTACCAAATGGTAACTTTTATATGATGTCATATGTGGTAGATGTTGTGACTACAATTATGATTCAACATCTGAATAACCCTAACAACCATTTACAAAATACCCAAAGAATAAGTTTTGTGATGAATTAAATTTCCTCCATGTGCACAAGTTCATAAAGAAAATTAAAAGGTTGATAGATACTTTTCATCCTATGGTATACAAGCCATTTATGGGAGGAACATGGCCAGACTATCAAATCTTATAAAAAAGACTATTTAAAAAATGGTTGACTACTAGATTTTTCCCAAGTGCACTATAATTAAGATGGAAGGTACCAAGGCTTACCCTTTATACTTACCTCAAATTGTGATTGAAAAATTGATTATGTAGGAAATTTATGCTTAATTAGATGATAATGTTGATGTTGAGTTACAAAGGGTTAAGCAATCATCCATTCACCCAACCCCTCTCAGCATTGATCAAATACAATATACAAGATGGGAGAACTTCCAATCTATGTGAGGAATAAGGGTGAATTATGGATTGAAATGGGAACCATTTAGGCATTGGGACCCTAGGAATAATGTTAGGGAGCATATCAAGAGATATGAGAAGAAAGTGAAAATCAACTATGGTCATTAGTCTTATAGTTATGATAGTGTCTTCATGAATGTAGAGGATGTTGTTGAAGTAGCTAAAAGGATGTGTAAAGTCAATATGCCAATTATTATATCATAATTGATCTAGTATGGTCCCACTATTACTAGGGTAGATTCTAAGAGAATTAACAAGGAATAATGGGTTTTTACCCCTATTCATGCCCCCCTCCTCAAATAGTAGTAGAAATGCAAGAACAAGCTGGCCCATCTAGGGAAGTAGATGTTGAAATAAGAGTTGATTGATCCAAGATATACTACATATTAAATTGTTATTACTTAAACTAATGTGGATAAAATTGTAGGTTCAATTGGAGTAGCTGGGATATTCTATGTATTTCCTCTACCTCACTTGACTACATTGCAATAAGTAACTTTTCCTACTTTACTCTCTCAAGTTCATGTTGTTTCTCTTCCTTTGTCACCACCAATAATAATTCCTTAATATCATGGGCAACCATCTTCACCACCCATGACTCCTTTAGTGGTCATTAATCCTCCCACTTCATTACTACATACCACCACTATAGTCCCTTCATCTCCCATTCTATTTTATATAGGGCCAACCCATATTATTTTTAAATTGCCAATTACGTATAAAAATAAGCCTAAATCTCCTCTTATCTCACCCCAAAATTTACAAGTAGAAGGTTAATAAGTATAAGTTTCTAAGGAAAGGGAGAATAGAATCAAGGGTAGACAAAGATCAAATCCTGTTAAAATTTATGATAATGAAGAAGAAAACAAAAGATGGGTAACTGAAGAAGAATGGGTGTCCAAGATATACATTAAGGAAACAGAGTCATTTGATGAGACAAGTAAAATATATGGAGATGATGAATGGATGATTGAATAAAGTACTCAATTTAGAGGAATTGAGATATTAAGTAAATCTAAGGAGGTTGATTAATGAGATGTTATCTTAGTGACCATCGAGTTGTTTTCAGATAAATAAGGAGATGTAGAAGGGGATATAGAGTCAAAAATATAAACTTAAATACAAGGGCCATCATCAACTACACACTCATGCTCTCCATCTCAAGATACAATGGTGACAATTGAAACAACTATTACCCCAATTATCCCCTCTCAGATTGTAAGTACACCAATCCCTCATTCTTTAATAACCTCCTCAATTTATAATACTACAATTGATGTGGTAGATACTATTCATTCTATACATTCTTTTAGCCAAATAAATAAGCCTCAAGTAGTTACAATGCCAATTTTGTCCACTATAGCCTAGTTTTATACTATGGGTCCTCTTAATATTGCTATTACTACTGGGGTTATATATACATCAGTCACATATTAATTGAAAAAATTACTTATCATTCTAATGACCTATTCATTCTTTAGTCGAACCAGCCCCTAGTCCCCCAAGACATTACCGTGAGCTCATTTTGAAATCTTGGTGTCTACCTCTATTTTTGATGCACAAGGCACACCCCCCAAGTTTCCCACATAATTGGGAATGTCCATTGACAAATATTCTCAAATAGATTATCTTATGATTTCAGTGTATAGGGAAGCTAGGAAGACTTAATACATCATTGATACATTGACACAAAATTAGGTCCATAAATGGAGGAAGGGTTACCTTCTTTTCCTACATTAGGGACATCTTACCCTATGACAATGCATCCTCTAGGGAAATCTCCTTCTTCTATTCTTATGCTTACATAGCAATTAAAATAAGTATATCAAGCAAATTATAAAGTTGCATTGAGCATTCCTTCATAGATTAAGCAATTATAATAATTGGAACTAGGAAGGCAAGACCTAGTAATTTTTGAGTAACCAATAGTCAAGTTGGAACAAAGAGAATATATATTTTCTCTGACAAAGAGAATAAAATTAAATCCCTTGGACCTTTATAGATATATGGAGGATCCTTATAGTTTTATGGATGCTACCAAAGGAATAAAACAAATGTTCAAAATATATGACCAATTTATTCAGAGGTCATAAGGGAGGAGCATTATTTAGGCTCCTAAAGATATTATAGATAACTTATAGGGGGTAACTAAAAATTTATATGACACCATTCAGTTAATAAGGTCTTTATAAACTACATCCTTGCCTAAATGGGGGGACATTATTCAATTATTCGATAAAATGAAGGATATAGATGGTAATCTTTACTTCCAAATCCAAGTGACTAGAAATAATGTGTATGCAAACTTAAACTTAAAAACATCATAAGTTGTATGGGCCCAGATTTATGTCACTACTAAGAGAGATGGATTGTTTGACTATCATCAAGAGATGAGAAATTTGGTGCAATAATTTTCAATTCAAGAGAGAAGTAATCTCTATTTTGAAATATGTTAGAGTCACATAGGTAAGCACTCCTCTTGGGCAATTAGTTCCTATGGTCATTTTTTAGAATCTCCTCTGAGATGTAGCTGATAGATTTCAAGCTAAAATTGAAGGAACAATATATAAAACTAAAGAAAAAATAGTGAAACTAATGAATTTTACTAGAAATATAATTATAGGAACTGAGACACTTCATGTGGAGGTCAAATATGTATTAGTCACACATAATAAGTTGATGAACAAGTTTCCACAGTTGTTCAAGAGATATTTTATTGATTTTAAAACTATTTATATCAAATTCTAGGCTAGCCATGCATTATATTTACACATGGAGGTAGAAAATAAATCAAATCCAGCAATAGGGGCACCATTGGCACCTCTTCATGGCACTTAGTCTCTATTCCTAAGATATACACTAGTGTAAATACAGACAATGCCAACATATGTGCCACTTCCAATATAAACTGCTACAACTACATTGATGACAAATTCTAGTATATGTATATATATATATATATATATATATATATATATATATTGATAATGTACATTCCAACTATAACTCAAGTTACAACATCATTTTCATCCACCCCAGTTCCTAAAACTATTATCCCATCATTTTATTCTTCCAATGATGACACATCAATGCCCCTTTAAATGTGTTTGTATATGCATGATTTAACTAAGTTGGAACTATTGGTTCCTAATTTATTTGGTATATATATTGTATTTTATTTAAGGAATTCTATTCTAAGAAAACACCATTGTAGATGCATGATTCACATGAGAAGCTACACATCATTCTATTTTTGAACATGTATTTTTAGAATTTGATTGAGAGATGAGGCATACACATCCTAGGATTATATATACTTGTATCCTTTTGATTCCAAATAGAGGATAATTTTGGAAATTAAGATTAATAAGAAATTCTAAGGAAAGTTTTACAATTGGTTTTGATGTAAAAATATTGATTCTTCTCCAAACATATGAATCTTCCAAGAAGCTCTATCAAATTTGTATCTTAGTCTTCTAGTTGTATATGAGTTATATTTTCAATATATTTATTCATACTACACTATTACTAATATGAATGCCTTTTACATATTAATCTTAATATCCCTTTGTAGATGTGTTATTATAGTCTAAAAAATGAAATAAACTTTGATTATATTTGCTTAAGTTTACTATATCATTATTCCCTTTGACTCTTAACTATGGTTTATTGTTGGTGTGATCATACTGGCTTACAATAGACATTGGTTTTTGATTACTTTTCCAACCTTTAGTTCAAGTACTGGATTAGAAAGGCTTCATCTTGTGTGGTCCATAGGCCTTATTTTTATCATTACCTTTCCCTCTTTTTGAGTTTATTTTGGTCTTAATCACCTTAGGTTAAATCCATCATCAATCACTCATACCAAGTAGATATAAGCTCACTATATGTCTAAACCATCCATGGTTAACAACTATTTCACTATCCACTATTCTACCAATAGTTTGTTTATAAAACCCAATACCCTATAACTCATGCCTTGGAGTGAATTTTCATTCATAGATCCTAAACCATTAGAGGCTAATTTTAAGGTTACCTAGTGTGTATAAAACCCACATCAATAATCACAAAAGGAAAAAATAGCTTTTAAGTGAGTTTTCATTTCTCATGATATTATTTTTCAAATAAAATTATCATATCACTAATACAAAATGGATGATATTACACCAAATTCTTAGATTGATGGTGTTGGTGTCTCTAATAAGCACATTTGTGCTAAAGAGCATCTATATAATTCTCATCCAACTACTCAAAATTAAGGACGTAAGAAGTGAATTATTCCTCATTACAGAGATATAAACATCTTTACCTATAGGTAATGGATCAAGACCTCAAGTAAAAGAATGGCCTTAATTTCATATGTTATCGAGTATGGGTTTGCCCTTATGGTAGCACAAACACTATCAATAGAGTGGGATTTAACATGAGATTCCAATGTATCCTTGACTTATAAATAATTTTTAGGATAATACTATTAAGTATTTTATTATAATATTTGGTTTGAACAATACCCTATGAATAATAGGTCAAGGATGAGCACAATTTGAAACATAAATTGATGGTCAATGTATGTATCTCAAAGATCTAAAGTTATAGGCCATTATCAGCCATGACAATTGTGGGAGATTCAATTGGAAAATGATCTGGTATAGTAAAAACTTGATGACTATGTGCCCACCCATGATACTAAGGGGTTGGCCTCAACCCACTTATAAAATGAGTCAGTAGAAAAAATAAACCAAAGATGTTCATCAAACAAATTTGGTTTGAACTCACCAAAAAAATCATGAGCCCAAACAACGAACAACTAAGGGGTCAAGACAAACTATAAAGAGCCATCAAGGGTATTGATTGCATCCCTAATAAGATAGCATAGATTTGTTATTTGAATATCAGAAAAATAATTAATAAGAGTGGGTTAGTACTATCTAATAAATTGTTATGTGATGGCTTACCCTCTAGGGTGTCCACTGCAGTTACTCCCATGAGACTCATCAAGAATGAGATGAGTGTTCTCAGTGGTGAGGCACCACATAAGCACAGCATTGAGATATATATTGAACAAGATCCCATATATGATAACATACCAAATGGAAAGATTATATATCTTGTAACTTTTTTGATAGTAAGCATCATTTGGGTAAAAAAAGTCCTCTAGGTAGCGAATAATGTCTTGATACCATGCACATTTAGATATTTTACTCTATTATATTGAATATACCATTTCATTATGAACTACATGATCAATGAGATCCTTAGAATCATTAGGAAACTTTCAATATGTAAGTTTATCATCTATGGAAAATCCATTCTTGTATTTTTGATGGATGATGTAAAGGTCAAACTTCTAAATAAGAATGATCAACCTCATAGTCTAGCCTACTAGAGTGATATTTCCTAGAAAAAAGAAAATATGGTTAGATTGGACAATAACATTAGTCATATTTCCAAGCATATAATTTCAAAGCTTCATCATCATTAAAACTAGTTAAATACACTCCTTCTCCATGGAAATTTATTTGTGTTTAATACCAACTAATGTTCAAGAGATGTAAATAAAATACTCTCGCTCTCTCTACCACTATAATTATTTAGCACTACATTTCCCCAATTAAATAATCAGTGACAGAGGTGTAAAATATTAAATTTAAACCCTTGATGGGTGTTATTAATATGCAAATATGGTGAATAATTTAAACAACCCCAATAATTTTTTTTTGAGATTAATCAACAGAGTGTGAAATGAAACTATAAAAAGAACTCTCTACACAATTTTTTTTAATCAAGATGTAATAAAATAGATCTAAATGAAAGCATTTAGACATCCCAAAAACACATTGGGTCAACCCAAACACTTATCTTGGGGTGAACACCCCTAGTAGGTCCATATAGAAGTAAGTTACCCTCAGAATGATAAAATGTTGGGGGGTTATTAGTGTGTTGGCCCACACTAATAACTTCCAAGCTTTGTGGTAGGCAAAAGCCTTCCCTAACAGCCCACCTATGAGTCCTCAACCCTAGGTAAGTACTCAAATTTCCTTATATGGTTGTGGATTGATGCTTAAGAGATGAATTATTTACTATGGATTGTGGTGCCAATAAGATTATGCCTATGAACCCAGGTTCAAATCAGTAAGATAGGTCAAACTACCTAAATAAATAAGGTAACCAAGATTAACTTGCTCAATGAGTCTCAACATAAATTTTAGAAGTAAGGTAGGTACAACTAGGTAATCATGAAATCCAAGTCTTTAATGGAAGAACATCACACCAATATCTTCTTAATAGAATTTACAATATCCCAGGAAGCAAACCACAACACTCAGCTACTCCCAAACACAACACCAAGATCTAAAACCCATCTTAGTCCTTTAAATACCAAGATCCATAGGGTTGAAAATCATTGCACTCTCATTATCTGCATGGTAAGGACACTAAAAGAGATAAGACCATAATACTACAATAGATTATTATCACAACCTTAAGTAAACAATATACACATGGTTGCTTCCATTCTTGATATACACAATGGTCATAAAGGTTACCATGATAGGATTAATTACAATCCAAAAATAACATTAAACTAATTTCCAAATAAATAACTCATACATTATTCATAAGTAGTGCTACTCGACAGAATTGTATGGGTGATCCTTATCTCAAGGTACTTGCACTATAATGCTTTACCAATCAATAAACAAATAGTTAATAACAAACTTTAAATTAGATGAGTTACAATATATTTTTCCATGGGTAGATAGCTTCACACAAGTGATCATATTAATGAATAAGCATACAAATGGCATAATATAGACAAATTCCTTATGTGACATAGATGAACCATCTGCAAGTGAGGAATAAAAGTAAAACATCTATTCTACCTCTTACTTGTCCTTTGGTTCCATTTCATGTTATTGCTAATAACATAGATATTTAGGTAAATCAAATAAGAGATAAGCATATAATTCATAAGCTCACCAAGACATGAAATCTATTCCTGCATTCAAGTTAAACTTACAATTCACAAAGACTATTTATGACATAATGACCATCCCAACATATAAAACTCATTATAATGTTACTACCAAAATTAGTCTCATTATAAAAAATACATATTCACTTATCATTAAACCACCATCTATTTTAAAATTACATGCTAACTTAATGTAAACAATGAAAATATGCTACCACTTGGAGTTCCATATTTGAATCTCCCATATGAGGTCATTACACTAATTTGTCTGCTAAATAAAAGTTTATCTTGCTAAGAACCCTACTTTGTTGAATAACATAGCAATTTAAATAAAATAATACCATCAACATTCTATTGACCAAGAGAATAATTATGATCCAACATGATCATACCAAAATGTAAACATTTAATCTACAGCCTTAAAGGTTTTCAATAGGCTAAGTCACCAAAGTAATTTACTAAAACTAACCAAAAATAATTAATACCCAGGTCCTACTAAGAATAAGTGCAAGAATTAAGAATAATGTTGACTCAATTTGAAAATAAGGAGCAAGGTTTGATTATGCTATTAAAAGTGTGTTATTTCATTGATTTATGTAATAGAAATACACATTGTAGTCGAATTACAAGTGTTGGAACAACCAACTATTAATTTCAAAACAATCAATACTAGATTACTATCATCAACCCAAACATTAATCCAAAAGCATTTAGCTCCATGGATAATGGTAAAAACTGATAGTTTTACTTCATAATTAACTAAAACTAATTCTAGGAAAATAGATCATCCTCTAAGAGTGAGCTGGAAATAATAAAATGATTAATATTGATGAAGCAAGACATTTAGCAAAGGGAATAACAGTAATGGAAAACCAACTATGTGGTTGGTTATAACCACATTCTCACAATAACATAGTTAATACAATATCTAAAAATGGTTAATACATTAGTTTTCCCATTGCTAATTATATTATATTGAGATATTCTGAAAAAGTGATTACAAAATGATCAAGACATTTCATGCCATTTCACTTGTGGATTCATAAAAATTTCTGAGCCTATCATAAATCATGATAAGTAGACACAACTATTTGAGATAATGAATATCAAATATTATCATTAAACAAGTGTAAAGTCATTATTTACATATTCTAATAATGTATCCAATTCAACATTACACTTTCACAATAATTAATGTTTCTAGCTTCATACATACATAAATGAATCAAAATAGTAATAGAATAACAACTAACTATTCTATGAACATCCAATAGAGAGTATATGCTAATAATTACTGATAATGAGTATGGTATAACATCAATATCCAAATTCCATGAAAGGATACACTCATTAATAGGAAGACAAACCCTCCCAACCAACTTGATGATCCCTCTATTAGTGGCCCTCACCACCCCAATCATCAGCTAGGTGGTGGGTTTTGACAATGGGGTGCTCAGAGGGAGGTATAAAACATGTGTGAGATATTGATCCATTAAATAAATCAAAACAATATCCAACAAAGGTAGAAGGGCTAACCCAATCAACAAGAGCTCATACACCAATAAACACCAAAGGTACCAATCGAAAGCACAACATTCAACACCAAAATGTAATTAATAATCACCCCAATTGGTTAAACCCAATAAAAACTTATAGAGTATAACTTAGTTGAGTTTAAAACATCTAAATATAGCCAACATAAATTCTAAAACTACCGTACACCAAAGGCAATAACATATAATAACACCATAAAGAATTTAAGACATTAATCAATGCAAGAACTGACTAGTTGAAGGTGGGTTATTCTAACAGCCTAGTAACTCAAGCCTGTCATTATCATAATAGCATATAAGCTAATACTCAAACATCATGGTGGATAACCCATAGTTAACAATTATTAAAAATACCATCTAATGATCTAAAGCCAAATAGCAAGGTAGTGGGAATTAGGATTTCATAGAGATGGATGGAGTGTGTCTACAACTTGACACCGAGCTAGGGCAGTCATGCCCTAGCTTGTCTTTGTCATGTTAGTGATTGCATAGGAGAGGTGTGGAGGATCGAGTGTGTGGGGGGGAGATGCAGATTTTAGTGCTGAGGATGGCCCAAGGAAGGGCATGGTTATGGCTCAGAGGGAGCCTTCTAAGACTGCACTTGGTAGGATTTTTAGTGAAGTGATGGGCTTGAATATACTAGGATAGGAAGTGAGAACATTTGAAAATGCATTCTTTTCTCAAACTACAGGTGTATCAGATTTGAGCTCACCTGGGGGATCTCAGATCATGAAGATTAATGGATGCCTAAAGCAGTGCAAAGAGAGACCCAAACTGGTAATCCCTTTTGATATGATCTCTGAAGATGTGAAATATTACTCCAAGCATTCACTGTATTGCAATTTTTTGGGATTAAGAGTCTCCCTTCAATTTCTAGAGAGTTGGGCTCGGTGAGTGTGAGAACCAGAGGGTAAAATGGAAATCACATTATTGGCAAACAATTTTTTCATGGTTACATTTGTTTACTTAGCTGATCAAAATAGGGTTTTTGAGGGTAGGCCTTATATTTATAATCAGGTTAGACTTTTCATCAAACCATGGCATGCAAGATTTAATCCTTCTGAGGAACTACCAAATCAGGTTTCAGTATAGGTTTGGTTACCCAGATTTCTTATAGAATGTTGTTGAGAGGATGTTCTTCAGATGTTAGCTTTGACGCTCGAAAGGCCGATGGGATCTTCAATGCAAACATTAGGTAAGAAAGTTATGAATTTTTCTAAAATTTGCATGGAAATTGATTTGAGTAGACCACTTCCAGATGCGGTGGAGATGAGTGCGGGCTCATATTCCTAGGTAAAACAACTAGACTATGAGACCCTTCCTGTTAGGTGTCACCTTTTTCATGAATATGGCCACCTAGTGCGAAGATGCCCGAAGGCCAAGCCAACAGAATAACAACCTCTGCCTCCTCCTAGTATCACTCTTAGTGCTGATAAAGGGAAGAAGTTTAATGTTGGTGAAGGCAAGGATGCTGAAGGTTTTATTTAGGTGAAAGCTTGAAACTGAAATAGAGGTCAGAAGAGGACCCTTATGGAGTGATAGGATGAGAATACTTTTAACAAGTTTGAGGTATTGGATGAATTGGGCTAGCAAGAAGTTAACCCAGGATTAATTAGTGTAGAGCAACTTGCAGGAGAATCTGGACCAGTGATTAACTCTTCCACTCCTCATTCTGCTCTTCATGAGGAGTCTACCTTACCTATGGTCACAGATAAGAGAACAAATGGTTTTGGAGACAAATGGTGATCTAGGATAGAGTGTAGAGGATGTGGATCTTCCAGTAAGAACTGCGGTTATAAAAATGGATAAGAAAGGTAAATATTCTCCTCATTTGGGCATTCTTCAAAGGAGGGTAAGAAGGGGGTTTCAAAGAAAAGTGTTAAATTGGGATGAAAGAAGGACATGGAGAAGATTAAGATGATTGGGGAGACTTTGGTAGAGTCAAGTTCTGTTAAGACCTTATATTCCCACTTTTTGACTCCTCTGAAATGATCATTATTTCTTGGAATGTAAGGGGCTTGAACAACAGCCCTAGACAAAAAGCTATTCAGGAACTAGTTAGAAGTCATTCTCCGGATGTTCTCTTTCTACAAGAGACTAAGGTTTATGTAGAAGATATGAGGAGTATCACACCTAAGCTATGGAGGCATGGTCTATGTCAGTGCATTGGAGCTCAGGGATCTTCGGGGGGTGTAGCGTGTTTCTGAAACCCGCAAAAGATCCAACCTGTGTCCTAGATTTCCTTTAAGTCCTCTTTATCCATGGTTGCTTCGTGTATTCAGTCGGGTGAATCTATCCTTTTTTCTAATGTCTACGCTTCTACAAATTTCCAAGGTAAACTTATTTATGGAATAATATTCACTTAGTTTGTAGATTATTTCCTTACCTACCTTGGATTATTGCTGGAGACTTTAATGCAATTCTTGATTTAACAGAGAAATGGGGAGGTAATGCAAGACTGGAGCCATCTTCTATATTGCTCTAGGATAATATTTTGGCACTCAATCTAGTGGATATCAAGCCCAATAATGGACACTTTACTTGGAACAATAGAAGGGTGGGTGATAGGTGCATTGCTGAGCGAATAGACCGATTCATGACCTCCTGTTATTGTGTGGGTTGAATGTGGTCCTCTAGCTTGGAGATACTAGATTGGAGAGGTTCAGACCATTGGCCCATAAAGATTGTCATTTATTCATCTCGCTTGCCTCAAAATCTACTTTTCAAGTTCCAGCTCATGTGGCTTAGGGACCCAGACCTATTTAGATGAGTTGTTGAATGGTGGAGGGTAGGCAGGCCTGTTGTTGGTACAATAATGTATATTTTTGCTAAGCTACTCCAATTTGTTAAGTACCAGCTCAAACGATGGAATCAACAAATTTTTAGGAAAATCTTCCAGGGGAAAAATGAGGCTCAAATGGAGTTAAACAACATTACTAGATTCATTAGGGAGGAGGGGATGTCTGAGTTTATGTTGAGGGAGGAAACCAGGGCCTTAAAAACATTGGAGGAATGGGAGCTGAGAGAGGAAATATTTTGGAAACAAAAAGATTAGATTGAATGGCTTCAAGAGGGGGATAAGAACACTACCTTCTTCAATTCGGTGAGAGCCAGACAACATGGTAATTTGATAGCATCTTTGGTGACGGACAAGGGGGAGGTTGTCTCTTCTACACAGGGTATCTTTAATAAAACAGTGCAGTATTTTGCATCTTTATTTAAGGAAGAAGTGCAAGGGGACTCAGCTATAGAGGCTCAGGTCCTTTCCTGTATTCCTTCTTTAGTTTTTTTAGGAAATGAAAGAGCATCTTATGAGGGCAATATCCTTGGAGGAGTTAGAGAGGATTGTTTTCATGATGCAGAAAGGAAAGGTGCCTGGTCCAGATGGCTTCCCAATTGAGTTCTTTCAAGAATTTTGGGAAATTATCAAATTAGACCTATTGGTAGTTGTTCAAAAATCCCAAAAGAACAAGTAAATGCGTTGAGCCCTGAACTCTACCTTCTTGGATCTCATTCCCAAAGGGGAGGGGCTGATCGACTGAGTCAATTTTGCCCCATTTCCCTTTGCAATGTAACTTATAAAATTATATCTAAGTTGATTGATGAAAGGTTAAAAAAGTGGCTTCTAGTGCTAATTTCTGAGGAACAAGGTGGCTTTGTGGAGGGCTGATAGATTATGGATGGGGTGGTGGTGGCTACAGAGACTATCCATTCCATGATCAAGTCCAATGATAAGGCTATGTTTATCAAGCTGGACATGTCCAAGGCCTATGACAGAGTTTGTTGGTCCTTCCTCCAGAAGGTTTTGGGCACCTTTGGTTTTGAGGAGGATTAGATCTGTTGGGTTATGATTTGTGTGAATTTGACTTCCTTTTCAGTTTTGGTTAATGGCAAACACTCTAATCTCTTTGGGGCCTCTCGAGGTCTACGGAAAGGCGACCCTCTCTCTCCTTGTTTCTTATTTTGGCAGAAGGCTTGGGTCGGTTGATCAAAAGGAATGTTGACAGTGGCATTATTCAGGGTTGGCAATGGGGAGGGAGCCTTCTTGTATAATCTCACCTACAGTTTGTGGATGACACATCTTTGATGGGCATGGCTACTATTGAGGAGGCATCTAATATATGTAAAGGTTTGGATGCTTACCTTGCTACCTCAGGATAGGTAATTAATGAGGGCAAGTCTTCAATTTTTTTATTCAAAACTCCACCCTCCATTCAATGAAGAGTGGCTCATATTCTTAGGTTTCAAATTGGGAGTCTCCCACTGCTATATCTTGGGATTCCTATCTCTACTGGCAAGTAGTCTAAGGAGTTTTGGTAGGCAATTTTGGACAAGTTCTGAGTCAAAGTGAATCATTAGACCCATTGTTGTCTATCCTTTACTGGTCAGGTCCAGCTAAATCAATCAGTGGTGTAGACTCTTCCTCTCTATAGGTGTATGATCTAGGTGGTGCCGATGAGCTTTGTTAGGGACCTTGATTCCTTAGCAAGATAGTTTTTATGGGCTGGTAATTTATCATCAACTAAGTGGATCCTTATTAAGTGGGAGGTTGTTTGTAGCCCAAAAAGGTTTGGTGGTCTTGGATTATGACAATCATTGCTATCTAGTACTGCTCTGGTAGCCAAATTGTACTGGTGATGGTGTGTGGAATAGGACTAGGTGTGGGCCAAAACCTTATCCCATAAGTACTTTTTTGGGATACCCCAGAAAGATATCCCACATTATAGCTTGACAGGGAAAGGCTCGGTGATTTGGACTACTCTCAAGAAAGGAGCTGCGTTGATTAAGAGGGGCCTATTCTAGATTTGCAAGAGTGGGGTAAAGGTACAGTTCTAGCATGACTCTTGGAATGGCTACCCTCCCATAGTTATCTAATATCCTCACTTAAGTATTTTGTCCCAAAGGTTCTACGAAGCTGGGTGGACTAGGGTGTGTGACTATAAGTCCCTTTCCCTTCATGGGTAGGTGGCAAATGCAAGATGGAAGACCCCAGAGGAGTGGCCAATTCTTGGTTTGGAGGCAGAATGTGTGGAGCTACATTACATTCTATCCTAATGCAGCTGCAGCGCATGTATGGATAGCGATGCGTTAGCCTAGTCCCCTAATCCCAAGGGTAAGTACACAGTGTCTTATGGTTATCAATAGTTGATTTCTCAGCAATATGAGGGGGGTGAAGTTCATTGGTGGAAAAGAGTCTGGAAAAAATTCTCTTGGCTAAAGTGTAATTACTTTATTTGGACTTTAGTCTGGAATAGATGCTTGACTTGGGATAATATTCAAAAGAGGGGCTTTGCTAGCCCTTCACAGTGTGTTCTTTGTAGTAGTGAGGAGGAAGATTCTTCACACCTATTCTTTCATTGTCCCTTCACTCTATAATTATGGCATTTTTGGTGGGATGCGTGGAGGTGCCAGTGTATTCACGCATCTTCCCTAGCAGATTTTTGGTCGAGATTAAGACAACCCCCCTATTCGGCCTCTTTCTTGTAGGATGCTTAGTATGCTGGACCTATTTTTTTGCTGTGGCAAGTCTGGCTGGAAAGGAACCATAGAATTTTTTGGGATGAAAAATTGGGGATTCAATAGGTTTAGATTAGAATTAAAGGAATGATCCAAGAATCTATTGAAGCTAAGAGTGAGATTACTTTGCCGTTGGAGAAAGGTGATGCTGAGATGGTAGACAAGTTTGTCATACAAGGGATATCTCTAGTTTCAGCTTGCATCAGGAGAGGTAGATGAGTGAAATGGAAAGTTAAATGGTTGGGGAAATGGCTTCCCCCACCCACTGGTATTTTGAAAATTAACACAGATGGATCTTCCAGGGGTAATCTAGGGTCAGCTGGGATCGACAAGATTGGCAGGGATTATTCTGGATCTATGGTTTTATTTTCTTAGCTAATAAGGGAGTTCAGACTATTAATAGGATGGAAGGCTTGGCTATCCTATATGATTTGAAGTGAGCTTATGCTTTAGGGTGGAGGAGGGTGATTTTTGAAGCTGCCTCTCAAGTCCTAATTAATTTGCTCCTTGAGAGGAAAATTTTTGATGTGAGCTGGTAATTGTTTATGATAGTGCAACAAATATTATATATTAGCTCCTTAATGGATTTAGTATCTTATGCCCATATTCCAAGGGAATGGAATAGGGTGGCCGATTGCCTGACTAAATGGGCGTTAGAATATATAGATGGTCGTAAGGTTGATGAGTGGGAGTAGATGCCCTACGAGTTATGTTAGGAACTGGAGTGGATTCTTGTAGAAGATGTTAGTGGTATTGGGGTGGGATACTCTTGTTCTTGTTTTTTTTGTGGTCTGTGGTATGTGTTTACTATTTTGTATTCAGTTGTTTTAAGTTTTAATAAAGTTTTTACCCCTTTTATTTAAAAAAATAGCAAGGTAGTGAAGACAACATATAAGGAAAAACAATAGGTTAATAAGGAGAATTAAAAATGGAAAATGGATCATTCATGATCAATCACAACCAAAGGAAACATCCAAGGCTAGAATACCACATAACTTAGCTAAAAGGTAAGACAAACTAGATCAAAATGACATTTATTCAAGGGAAGTTGATTGAGCCAAAAGGTTCAAGCCTATTTAAACTCATAAAATCAATTGAGATGACTCTAGGTAGAATTTATTATTTACCATGCTCATCTTGGCTTAAATAAGAATATTCCGTGCCCAACACTTAAAAGGTTTTATTCATAACCAAACATCATTGAATAAAACCTTAGTAGAAAGATAGCCTACAAATAAAACCAAATCATCTCCCAATAAGATCACAGGGTCAAAAATGAAAGAAACTAAATCTGCAAGGTTTGCCAATGAGGGTTTTCAACAAGGAATCAACTAGGAAGAATCCCCTATTAGGTGGCCAAATATACAATCACCTAATTTTCCCATAGTTTATTCTAATGACATTTAATGATTCCATAAAATACACAACCATTCATACGTATGTATAGAAATCATAGTTTTCTCAAATCAAACTAGTTCCTCACATATATTTTAATAGTAGAATACCCAGTAAAATCTACAAGGGTATAACCCAATTTTGTACAAAATTTAAATGGTAGAAACCTATGAATCAGGGCATTTTAGTTTAATAAAATCATTTTAAAATAGATAACATGTACTATAATGTTTCAATTTGGAATAAAATCAACTATGGGTCAATTATTAACCATCATAAGTTCATTAGGAAGTCTCCTGACTTCCCGATGAACCTATAATGGTTCTCTCTATTACTATGTTACAATATATAACAAGAACCACCATTCATCCTTCTTATCCATTTACAGACTTACTTGGGAAAAGTTAATAACAATAGTTGTATGGAGTCCAACCCATTTCCTTGTATGCTTCTCATCATGGCTCTAACCCTTGTATGCACCAATTGTAGCATCCTCACTACCTAATAGTTGTGTTTTCCCCAAAATGCATTCTCCTTTCCCCCCTCCAAACCCCCAGCTACTTGATCCCCATTTACCCTAGGCCACAAGCTCCCAAAAGGGTGTGAATTCCACAAAATTGGGATCCAACAGTAATGGTATGTGGGAAAGGTTTTACTCCCCAAACTTTGAAATCATTTCCCAACATTATGAGCTCGACCCTTTTTGGGCATGTGGGTCAACCCACAAAACTAAAATCATCCCCCAAAATGACATGATCCCATAATAATAATGATCAATAAAATAATCATTCTATCGGTCATAGGTCAAGGCAAGTCAATTCCCACTAAGGGTGGGGTCACTAAATAGGTTTATGAAAGTCATGAGACCCATACATGGTCCAGACAAACTAAGGAAAAACATGTTAATACCACAAAATAATCCCAAAGCCTAGGGACATAAGCCACTACATTATGGCTTAAGAATCAATTGCCAACAACACCTTGAGAAAATAATTAGCACACAAAACATCCATGACCAAATAATTACGCGAGGGTCATTAAGGATATCACACAAAATACATGGCAAGAAAAAACACAAAAAAATAACTCTAAACACATGATGAACAAGCAAGATAAATTGTGAAACTAACACTCATTAAATCCAAGCAAGTAACAAGAATGAAACTGCACATGCATAGAAAAATAAGGCAAGATCTATAAAGATGAAAAAGCAACAACGATAACAAAAATAAAAGACAAAGTGGCTTAGTATCTTAGTCATGCACATTATACATGTTGGGGAACTTTCAATTGCTCATTAACCCCTCGATTATACCCCAAGCCATTGAATCCCATCATCGAGCCTATCTCATTACCTAGTTCCTATAATCATAAAAAAGGAATATCAACAGTACCTAAATGAGTATAAATATTCAATAACAGTAAAATTTTGTAAGCATCATAACATTTAAACATGATATGCTAAAATAATATAGTAATCTAAAATATTAATGAACTAAAATTGATACTAATAATCATGATAGTTATATTTTACTATTTCAAATCATAATAGAACTACATCACAATTAAGTGTTAAACAGAATCTAACAAAAGCATGAGATAGCATACATATAACAATATAATGAAACTAAACAATATCTAGCATGATAAGATGAATTAAGCATAAGCATCAACTGTACTATCAACATAATAATAATAATAATAATAATAATAATAATAATAATAATAATAATAATAATAATAATAATACAAGGTGCCTCATAACACCGCATCTAAAATAGGATCCACATCTAAAATAGTTAATCCAATTCTTAGTACACATGCTGAAATAGGCTTTCACTCTAGTATCTACAACTAGCTGTAAGGTTAGGTTGTGACATCCTCCCCTCCTTAAAGAGGATCCATCCTAGTGACTTGCCAATGGTTAAGGAATAATATTATGTCAAATATGTTCAATTGAACAATCATCATTCCTACAAAGCATTTCTACTCATTCACAGGTGATAATCCCTCATCCTTACCTTATTGGCATCTTGTTTTTCATTAATAGGATATCCATGTTTAACCTTACATAAGAACAAAGTAATGGCCTCCTCATTACATGTGTCCTTTGTAACTCTGATATGGTAATATGGTACATCGTGCAACAATAAACAATAGAATAATTCACAAGTATCCCAACTTGGTTGGAATTTTATGCTTTAAAAGGGCCATATTTTACCTTAGAACTCATTAGAACCATCTAAAGATAGGTTCATCAAACTAAATATGCCTCTATTTAATAACAAATTTTCATAGCAACATATGTCAAATTTTAATACAACACTTCTGCATCTAACCATTCCAACCAACTATGAAAATGGTTGATTAAACATCTAAAGAATATGGTGTTCTTAAGTATGGTAGCTTACACTTACCTAACATGCTTTCAACAATAATGCAATTTGCACTTCAATGTAGGAGTTACATCCATCAATTTGGTGAGTTAAACAATGGTTACTTAAATCAGATTAGCAGTTTGAACAAAGAAAACTTACTAGGATATCATTATGGGAACATAATTCTTTACAAGTTTCTCATATGAAGAGTGCATACAAGGCCAAAATTGGTTCAATTAATAAGCCTACTTATAGAAGAGATAGAAACTAATACCCACAGTTTCATAATTATAGAAAAATAAATCTAGCTTCATCAGGTTCCTTTATCTTTAATATGTTACCAAAAAACCCATCACTTCATGAATTTGATTATTCTTTATTATCATTCCATGTAGAAATACATATACATGATCTATACGCAGTGGTTAGAAATAATCCACAAAAAGATCAATATTGGCTCTAATGTTACTAGTAACAACATAATGGTAACCAAGTTAAAGCATCCCTCAAATAGATGAAGTGTTTAATAGCTATACAATATTCAAGTAGCCATTGAGCATACCACAAGGCCATCAAACTCAAAATTTGAACATGAAAAACAACCACTAGAAATTATCTATAACATACTTACCAATGTAAGGGAAACAACATATGCAAATCATCCAATCCCACTAGATTATAGCTAGAAACACAAATAAAAAGTGGAATATTCCACTATAACATTATGTTACACATATAAACCTAGGATCATTCATCATAGAATGTCATATCATAAGGGTAGTAATCCATACTATTATGGTTACTTCACTACATCATCAAACTAGTTAGGGGTTAGTGTAGCGTTCCACACCAACCATGTTGAACATCGAAGAAGCTATACTACACATCACATGTAATATGAAGGCTTAGAACATGCTCTCCTACACACACACAAGATCACACAATGGTCTAGGGATACCAATACCACCATCCAAAATAACCATATGATGAAATCACCCAGCTTTCATCACTCTATTCAAGAGTCAAGTGGGTACCTAGGATTTTAAACACCACTCGATCAGGGCTTAGTGGTGCTCTGTTTGAGCATAAAATCAACATACATCCCAATAATACTTCTAATATATATATATATTCATCTTAGAATATTTCCAATAGGTATAACAATGATAATAACTTAACTAAAGCATTGTTATACCTACAAGCCAACACATGAATGCATTTTAGTAAGCACCATATTGCTGATTTGCATAGATGTCCAAGTTTACAGGACTCGTTAGTCCTTCACAAGGGAAAAATAGTAAAAATTCATAATGGTTGATTTTACCACAACCTCTAAGAGGTGGCTAAAGGAATTCTAAATCCATAAATTGACCATTATGCACTAAGATTCCATAGATAACTCGTGGCACACATGGTGTACACTCTCAAAGAATCAAGTGGATACTTGTGGAAAGGGAAAAAATGGATTTTTGGACTATGAGAAATTCCATCTCTTGGCTCATACTTGGTCAAAATCATTATGGTTGTAGTTCTTCCCTACCCTCAACCTCATACTTCCACCAATACTCAATGTTAGAGTAGTGAATTAGGGATTATACAGTACAATACAACATTATTACTTACCAATTTAAATCAAATAGAAGTTGGTTTCAAGAGGGAAAACACATCAAATGGGTGGTGTATGACCATATTACCATATGCTAATTATTTTAACAACATGATTCACATTTATTCTAATAATGTACACAAAATATTCATGCTAAAATTAAAATCCATAGCTTAAAATAAGGTTTATATGGTTGATTCCAGAAGTGAGAGGTCACTTTACAAAGAAATTTTCCATCTTTCACACGTTCAACCATTAAAAACATATAGCCATGTATGCAAAATACTCCACAACAATGTTGATATAAAGAAGATAAGTGAAAACGCACAATGTTATTACATACACATAGGTGTAAAAGAAACCAATTTACATGATTTGACATAATCAATGAAATGTAAAAGTTCACACAACACAACAATTTTACACACAAGGAAGAATTAGATGAAAGGGATCGTGCATACATGACTTAAGTGTTCTAAAAATTATGCCAAGGTATTTTAACATCACAATAATTAGCACACCAGGCATGAAACATAAGGGTCCATAACTCTCATTAGATCACTCGCTATCTAGATGTCATCCAAATGACACCAAAAATCCATCCTATAATACACAAAATTAGTCCCAAGGATTTCAATCACAATCACCTTCCTGACAGGAAGGTTGTATTCCAATAAGGCCTATCTAATCTATCTCCATGCATTTTCATAAATTTATCCACAAGGTTCACATGTCATGTATAAAAGGCTCACACTAACTGATAATGGAAAGAAATCCCCAAACTCTTTGACTTACCCAAGCAAGTCGATCATACTCACCCCATCAGGCCCTCTAAGCTTAAGCCATACCCTTGGACCTTCCACGATATTATACCTCAACATCACTAGATAGATCATCCATGCAAGCTATCAGTGGCTGCTAAGACATTATCTCATGATTCTAAGAACAATCTTATATCACTATTTTCTAGTTGTTTTAATCCAATAAGTCAAAAGCTAATTATTAATACTTGCTTTGATGCAACATTACTTTAGGGAAAGGGTGGATTTATCCAAGGCATGGGTGATTTCTATAACACTACTAAGGACACTACAATTTTAATCAATCAATAAGTTCAATTGAACTCACACTACACATCCTCATGGATGCAAGGCATATCTATATCCAAATAGACATCCCATGAGTATCAAAAAATAGCCAAGTTTTTAAATAATCATCATCATGGATTCATATCTCATCTAGAATCAAATAAACATCCCCATGGACATAACACATCCATGGTCAACATGACATCCTCATGGAAATCAACCTATCCATGATCAAATAATCATCACAAGTGTAAGTATATCCATGATCAAAAAAACTTCAAAGCTAAAAAATAGGGAATAAACATCCCCACACACTTATTTATTATCAACCCTTTAGAGTTACAAAGCCACATGCTTCTCTATCTAACTCACAAGAGACCAAATACATAATAATATCAAAATATTAATACAACACAATATTCTCCCTCAAAGTGGAAATCCCTAGCTTCACTGATTTACCCACGTAAATACAACACCCTCACCCTACACATCTCTCCAGGTTTGAGCCCAACCCTTGGTCTTCTCAAGGTCAGAATGCTCTAAGCATTTATTGATGACTCACCCATAAAATTTATCAATAGATTCTAAACATCCTTCCCTTAATTCTAAGGGTGAATTGATGATCACCAACCTCCCATTGACTTCCCCATACAAGTCAATAGTTGGCAAGTGATTCTTGCCCCAATGCAAACTAATGAGGGAAGGGTTGACCCAACCAAAGCCATGGGTAAGCATCAAAGTTCACTGGCATAAATTTATTGATTTTTTCATACATACAATTACATACATTCCATCATGTAGGAACTTCTAACCCTTCAGGCTAGCATAAGCAAATCACTATTCAACTCATCCAAGAGGTTAAGTACCTTTATAAATGTTACATTGTAGTATTTTCAAACATATAAGGCATCTATCAGTCCATGCAAAGCATATAACTCTATTCATGGTTTAGTATGCACACTAGCATATAAGGTTTCACTTTAATTTTAAAAAGACAACTTAGACATACAGGTGGAATTCAACCATCTAAAGTATATCATGCAAACACAATCCCTATGCAAGGGTATCCAAAATCACACAAAATCTAAATTAAATTTTCAAGAATAAGCTAAACATCAGTACAATGCATCAAAACTCAACCTAAAACCTTAATCATAGGCTTTGATACTAGATGAATCAACCCCAAAAAAACATTATTTGAGATTACTCAATAGAGTGTGCAATGAAACTGTGAAAAGAAATCACTATGCAAATTCTTGCAAAAAGATGCAATAAAATAGATCCAAATGAAAGCATTTAGACATCCCAAAAACACATTGGGCCAGCCTGAACACTTAATTTGGGGTGAACACCCCTAAGGGTCCATAGAGAATTAAGTTACCCTCAGGATAGTAAAAAGTTTAGGGGTATTAGTGTGTAGGCTCACACAAATAATCTCTGAGCTTTGTAGCAGGCACAAACCTTCCGTAATGGACCACCTAGGAATCCTCAACCTTAGGTAAGTACCCATATTTCCTTATATGGTTTTGGATTGATTCTTAAGAGACTGGAATGATTTACTATGGATTTTGGTGCCAATAATATTATGCCCATGAACCTAGGTTCATCTACTTAAATAAAGAAGGTAAAAAAGATTAACTTGCTCAATGAGTCTCAGGCATAAATTTTAGAAGAAAGGTAGGTACAACTAGGTAATCATGAAATCTGAATCATTAATAAAAGAACATCAAACTAATATCTTCTTAATATAATTTAAAATATCCTAGGAGGCAAACCACAAAACTCAACTACTCCCAAACACAACACAAAAATCTAAAACCCATCTTAGTCATTTAAACACCAAATGATCCATCAATGGTTCTAGCACATTTCCCCCTTTTTGGATCATTATACCAAGATCCATAGGGTTAAAAATCATTGTACTCCCAATATCTACATGGAAAGGACACTAAAAGAGATAAGATCATAATACTACAACAGATTATTATTGTAACCTTAAGTAAACAATATACAAATAGTTGATTCCATTTTTGATATACACAATAGTCATAAAGGTTACCATGATAGGGTTAATTACAAGCCAATAATAACATTAACTAATTGCCGAATAAATAACTCATACATTATTTATAAGTAGTGATACCCATCAAAATTGTATGGGTGATCCTTATTTTAAGGTCCTTACACCATAATGCTTTACCAATCAATAAATGAATAGTTAATAATAGACTTTGATTTAGATGAGTTACAATCTATTTTTCCTAGGGTAGATAGCTTCACACAAGTCATCATCTTACCAAATAAGCATACAGATGGCATGAGATAGCCAAATTCCTTACGTGACATAGATGAACCATCCACAAGTGATGAATAGAAGTAAAACATCTATTCTACCTCTTACTTGTCCTTTGGTTCCATGTCATTTTATTCCTAACAACATAGATATTCAAGTAAATCAAATAAGAGACAAACATATAGTTCATAAGCTCACTAAGATGTGAAATCCATTCATATATTTGAGTTAAACTTATAATTCACAAATACTATTTATGACAACGACCATCCCAACATACAAAACTCATTATAATGTTACTACCAAAATCAACCTCATTACAAAAGCATAATATTCACTTATCAATAAACCACCCTCTATTTTAAAATTCCATTCCAACTTAATGCAAACAATGAAAAGATGCTACCACTTGGGGTTCCATAATCGAATCTCCCATATGAAGTCATTGCACCAAGTTATCTATTATATAAAAGTTTATATTGCTAAGAACCCTGCTTAGCTGAATAACATAACAATTTAAATAAAAGAATACCATCAACATTCTATTGACTAGGAGAAGAATTATGATCCAACATGATCTCACCAAAATGTAAACAATTAATCTACAATCTTAATGGTTTTTAATAAGATAAATCACCAAAGTAATTTACTAGAACTAACCAAAAATAATTAATACCCAAGTCTTACTAAGAATAAGTGAAAGAATTAAGAACAATGTTGAATCAATTCAAAAATAAGGAGTAAGGTTCGATTATGTTGTTAAGAGTGTGTTATTTGATTACTTTATGTAATAGAACTACACATAATAATCAAATTCCAAGTGTTAAAACAACCAACTATTAATTTTAAAACAACTAATAACATATTACTATCATCAACCCAAACATTACTCCAAAAGCATTTAGCTCCATGGATAATGGTAAAAATGATAATTGTACTTCATAATTAACTACAACTAATGCTATGACAAAAGATCATCATGTAAGAGTGAGATATAAATAATAAAATGATTAAGATTGATGAAGTAAGACATTTAGCAAAGGGAATAACAGTAATGGATAACCAACTATGTGGCTAGTTATAACCATCTTTTCAAAATAATATAGTTAATACATTATCTAAAAATGGTTAATACATTAGTTTTCCCATTGCTAATTCAATTATATTGACATATTCCAAAAAAGTGATTACAAAATGATCAAGACACCTCATGCCATTTCACTCATGGATTCATAAAAAGGTCTGAGCCTATCATAAAACATGATAAATAGATACAACTATTTAAGATAATGAATATCAAATGTTATCATTAAGCAAGTATAAAGTCATTATTTTCATAATACAATAATGTATCTAATTCAACATTACACTTTCATAACAAATTAATGTTTACAGCTTCATACATACATAAATGATTCAAAATAGTAATAGAACAACTAACTATTCTACGAACATCAAATAGAGAGTATACACTAACAAGCACTAAAAATGAGTATGCTACAACATCAAGATCTAAATTCCATGAAAGGATACACTAAAAAATAGGACAAACCCTCCTAACCAGCCTGATGAGCCCTCTATTGGTGGCCGTCACCACCCCAACCATCAGCTAGGTGGTGGGTTCCAATAATGGGGTGGTTAGAGGGAGGTATAAAACATGTGTGTGATATTAAGCCACTAAATAAATCAAAATAATAGTCAGCAAAGACAAAAGGGCTAACCCAATCAACAAGAGCTCTTACACCAATGAACACTAAAGGTACCAATCAAAAGAGAAACATTCAACACCAAAATGTAATCAACAATTACCCCAACTGGCTAAACCTGATCACAACTTCTAGATTATAACTCAGTTGAGTTTGAAACATCCAAATACAACCAACAAAAAATTTACAACTGATGTGCACCAAAATCAATAACATATAATAACACTAGAAGGAATTCAAGACATTAATCACTGTAAGAACTAACTACTTGAAGGTGGGTTATTCTTACAACCTAATAACTCAAGATTGTCATTATCATAATAACACATGAGCCACTCCTCAACTATCATGGTGGATAATCCATAGTTAATAATTATTAAAAACACCATCCAATGGACCAAGGCCAAATAGAAAGGCAGTAAAGTCAACAAATAAGGGAAAATAATACGTTAATGAGGAGAATTAAAAATGGAAAATGGATCATTCATGATCTATCAAAACCAAAAGAAACATCTAAGTTTAGCATACCACATAACTCATCCAAAAATTGTTAGGGTGTGGAGCTAAAAGCTTCACCTAGGCAAACAGGGAGGTTTTTCGCAGCTTGACAGTCACCGACATCGGCAGGCCACAACCGACATCGGTCAGGGGAAGCACAGAGGAAACTAGCATCGGTAGGAGATCGGCTGGCGTCAGTCACCTCCAGTCAGACATGGACCGACGTCGATCACCTATAGCGGTCAGAACTGCTATTGACAAACAGTCAGTTAAATGAACCCAGAGTTTGCATGTTAAAGACCAGTTTGAGTCTTTGAGCCGCTCGTCTAAATTAAGTGTATGCATGAGATCTATATAATAGACTCATGGGCTGTATTGTTAAGTGTTGAACATGTAGAACCCAAGTGTGGAGCTTGGAGAGTTCTTCCCATGGTGGAATCAAGTAGGATTCCCCATGTATGTAAGATCAGGTTTGATATGCAGGGAGTTGCAGGGTCATGGAGGAGATCTACATGTGATAAGTAAGATCAAGTTGGTCTGCAGGGAGATGTGTGAATGCGAGGGTCAGAAAGGAGATCGGTGAGGAAGCAAGATCCAAGGTGACAGAAATACATTAGGAGCAAGATCATGGTTAGATCTACTTGGAGTACCAGTTCGTACTCGATTGTACAGATGTACAATGAGGTGAAAAATAGCTTGTGTTAGCTGTGTGTTGTGACCTATGAGAGAAGATTACTCAAGAAGGAAGATTACTTGGAGCCCTTGAGGTGTGGAAGGCCTTGTAGAGGTGGAAGAAGAGTGTGATCTCTTTATTGTAATTTCCTTTGTAATGAGTTGAATACAATTGTGTGTTGCCTCTCATATTCTGTGTTATTTCTCATTGATAGTTATTTGTTCTTCTGGTATTTCTGCATGTTTAAGTTGCTTATACATTGGTAATCATGTGTGCTCTTAAATCTGACAAGTTGTGTCAGAACTTTGGGAAACTTTGGTCCTATCAAATGGTATCAGAGTGAGGTTGGACGTTCTCAGAGTGAGCTTGACTAACAGGTGGTTCAGATCTGTTAAGTGTTGTTGATTATAGGTTACTCACAGGGGTTGCTGTTTGAGTGGGAGTATAGCAAGGAAAAAGAATGGAGAAATCCAGACACAGGTATAGCACCACAGGGAGTGTGGTGGGTTGTCTTCAAGTGGGAGCTTGAAGAGGAATACAAGCCAGGATGCAGATTAGACAGAGTACTGGTATGGGTACAGGTGCAACTCTTTATCTCCAAGTGGGAGATTGTTAGGGTGTGGAGCTAAAAGCTTCACCTAGGCAAACAGGAAGGTTTTTTGCAGCTTGGCAGTCACCGGCATTGGTAGGCCACAACCAATGTCGATCAAGGGAAGCACAGAGGAAACCAGCATCAGCAGGAGATCGGCCAGTGTCGGTCACCTCCAGTCAGACATGGACCGACGTCGATCACCTATAGCGGTCAGAACTTCTATTGACAAACAGTCAGTTAAATGAACCCAGAGTTTGCATGTTAAAGACCAGTTTGAGTCTTTGAGCCGCTCGTCTAAATTAAGTGTATGCATGAGATCTATATAATAGACTCATGGGCTGTATTGTTAAGTGTTGAACTTGTAGAACCCAAGTGTGGAGCTTGGAGAGTTCTTCCCATGGTGGAATCAAGTAGGATTCCCCATGTATGTAAGATCAGGTTTGATATGCAGGGAGTTGCAGGGTCATGGAGGAGATCTACATGTGATAAGTAAGATCAAGTTGGTCTGCAGGGAGATGTGTGAATGCGAGGGTCAG
The DNA here is from genome assembly GCA_037957365.1 of Torreya grandis. Taxonomy (NCBI): domain Eukaryota; kingdom Viridiplantae; phylum Streptophyta; class Pinopsida; order Cupressales; family Taxaceae; genus Torreya; species Torreya grandis. The sequence continues at coordinate 908,662 of JARHVA010001255.1, read as the reverse complement.
AAAGGAGATCGGTGAGGAAGCAAGATCCAAGGTGACAGAAATACATTAGGAGCAAGATCATGGTTAGATCTACTTGGAGTACCAGTTCGTACTCGATTGTACAGATGTACAATGAGGTGAAAAACAGCTTGTGTTAGCTGTGTGTTGTGACCTATGAGAGAATATTACTCAAGAAGGAAGATTACTTGGAGCCCTTGAGGTGTGGAAGGCCTTGTAGAGGTGGAAGAAGAGTGTGATCTCTTTATTGTAATTTCCTTTGTAATGAGTTGAATACAATTGTGTGTTGCCTCTCATATTCTGTGTTATTTCTCATTGATAGTTATTTGTTCTTTTGGTATTTCTGCATATTTAAGTTGCTTATACATTGGTAATCATGTGTGCTCTTAAATCTGACAAGTTGTGTCAGAACTTTGGGAAACTTTGGTCCTATCAAAAATTAATCCAAACTAGGTCAAAATTCCATTCATTCAAGGGAGGTCGATTGAGCCAAAAGGGTCAAGCCTCTTTAAACTCATACAATCAATTGAGATAACTCTAGGCAGAACTTATTGTTTTCCATGTTCATCTAGGCTTCAAGAAGATTATGTCATGCCCAACACTTACAAGGTTTTATTCATAATCAAACATTATTCAATAAAACCTTAGTTATAGGCTAGCATAAAAATAAAACCAAATCATCTCCCAATAAGATCACATGGTCCAAAATGAAAGAAACTAAATCTACAAGGTTCACCCATGAGGGTTTTCAACAAGGAATTGACTAGGTAAAATCCCCTATTGGGCAGCCAAACATACAATCACCTAATTTTCCCATATGTTATTCCAATGGCATTTAATGATTCCATAAAATACACATCCAGTTATACATATATATAAAAATCATAATTTTCCCCCAAATCGAACTAGTTCCTCACATATTTTAATAGCAGAATACCCAATAAAATCTATAGGGGTCTAACCTAATTTTACATAGAATTTAAATGGTAGAAACCTATGAATTAGGGCATTTCAATTTAATAAAATCATTTTCAAATAGATAATAGGCCCCAAAATGTTTTAATTTGGAAGCAAATTGACTATGGGTCGATTATTAACCATCATATGTTCATTAGGAAGTCTCTCAACTTCCCCATGAACCTATAATGGTTATCTCTATTATTATGTTACAATATATAATAATAACCACCATTTTCCCTTCTTATAAATCCATTTACAGACTTAATAAAAATGAATAACAATAGTTGTATGGAGTCTAACCCACTTCCCTGTATGTTACCCATCGTGGCTCTAACCCTTCCACACACTAACTGTAGCATCCTCACTGCCTAATAGTCATGTCATCCCCAAAATGTGTTCTCCTTTTCCCCCTAAACCCATTGCTACTCAATCTCCATTTACCTTGGGATGTGAGCTCCCAAAAGGATGTGAGTTCTCCAAAAGTGGGATCTAGTAGCAATGGCATGTGGAAAAGGTTTTACTCCCCAAACTTAAAAACCGTTGCCCAACATTATGAGTTTGACCCTTTTTGGGAGTGTGGGTCAACCCAAAAAACTAAAACCATTCCCAAAAATGCCATGATCCCATAATAATAATGATCAATAAAATAATCATTCTGCTATTGAAAGGTTGGGCCAAGTTAATTCCCACTAAGGAGTGTTCTCTAAAGAGGTTTATGAAAGTCACAATACCCATACATGGTCTAGAAAAACTAAGGAAAAATAAGTTAAAACCCCAACATAATTCCAAAGCATAAGGACGTAAGCCACTACATTATGGATTAAGGATCAATTGCCAACAACACCATGAGAAAATAATCATCACACAAAACATCCATAGCTAAATAATTACATGAGAGTCACCAAGGAGATCACACAAAAGACATGGCAAGAACAAACACAAGAAAATAACTCCAAACACATAATGAATAGGAGAGAGAAAATGTGAAACTAATGCTCATTAACTCTAAATAAGGAACAAGAACAAAATTGCATATGCAAATAAAAAAAAGACAAGATCCATAAAGATGAAAAAGCAACAACGATAACAAAAATAATAGATAAAGTGGCTCAGTATCTTAATCATGCACATTATACATGTTTGAGAACTTCTGATTGCTCATTAGCCCCTCAATTATACCCCAAGCTATCAAATCCCACCATCGAGCTTAGCTCATTGCTTGGTTATTAAAATCATTGAAAAAGAACATCAACAATACCTGAATGAGTATAAATATCCAATAACAATAAAATTATGTAAGCATCATAACATTTAAACATGAAATGCTAAGACAATATAGTAATCTAAAATAGTAAAGAACCAAAAATGATACTGATAATCATGATATATGTATTGTACTATTTTGAAGCATAATAGAACTGCATCACAACCAAGTGTTAACCAAAATCTAACAAAAACATGAGATAGCAAACATATAAAAATATAATGAAACTGAAAAGTATCTAGGAAGATAAGATGAATCAAGCATAAGCATCAATTGTACTATCAACAAAATTATAATAATTATAAAAGATGCCTCATAACATTTCATCTTAAATAGGATACACATCTGAAATAATTAGTCCAATTCTTAACACACATGCTGAAATAGGCTTTCACTCTAGTATCTACAACTAGTTACAAGGTCAGGTCACGACAATAATATTTTTTTAACTCTTTAAATTCTATCTAAGCCTCAAGGGCTCATAAGATGATGTATTATTGTAAATAATATGGGTGAGGGGTATGTATTTGTGTGCATAGTTATCAAAGAAGCATATTAGAAAGTTTACTTTAAAAAAATACATGTATACATATATGTAACAATACATAGGATGGATCTAGAGTGATATGAATAATCAAAGCATACATAGATAATAATGAACACATATCAATTGAAAAAATACAAAAGCATTTACCATGGAGAAACCTCAAATAAGTAAAAAACTTCAAAGAGGTAAAAAACCCACCAATGTGATATTCATATATTTGAGAAACCAAATCACCCTAATACATACTTCTCCTTCTCAATTCTTCACACAGTACTTTACAAAAATCACAGGTTTAATAAGTTTAAATATGATAAATTTTCATATTAAGAGATGATTTCACAATAGGGTAAAACCCCATTTATATTGAAATATCAATGGAAGTGATTGTTGTAAAAATAACAAGGCCATCCATCCCGATAACGTCAATTAATTAAAACACTTGGTAAGTATTAAATAACTATAATATTATTGTTTATTTTCATGAGATTTACACCTCATGATAATAAATAATATACTATTATTTATTTAATTAATTACCAATGTAAATGAAGTGTTAATAATTATCACTTAGATAATAGTTGCTCTAACATTCCCCCTTAATGCTAAGTGGAGATAAATGTCATGGTCACCTCAAAAAAAAATTATACTATGTACATAATTGAAAGATTTAAAAAAATTCATCATGTCAAACACCACTTTTTGAAACAAAAGTAATTATAATCCATAAACTACTCAAAGGTAAGTTTAGACTAACATGATCGTGAGACTCCATCTCATAGTTTCTCATAAATAATCACTAAGCATATTTAGAGTCTTTTATAACTTGGAACATTAATTTCATATATTATCAAGTATGGTGCAGTTTTTCTTTTTAGTAATATCATTTTGCTAAGAAGAATAAGGAGTTGCTAATTCCATTTGAATACCATAATTAATACCAAAAAAATCAAATTATTTACTAACATATTCACCATTATTATCTATTTTTCATCTCTAAATATAAAAATTAGATGCATTTTCAATATTAGATTTAAACACTTTGAATTTAGACAATATATCAGATTTATTTTTAATGAAAAAAGACTAGTTAATTCTAGTGTAATCAATAAAAATAACATAATACAAAGAACCATTAAGAGATACAACTTCAATAGGTAATACAACATCACTATGTATCAATTCTAAAGGATGTGAGGAATTCACATCATGATTATTGTGAAAGGGGTTAGTATGTTGCTTACCACATAATCAAATCTCACAAGTTTCATGATGAGAGTGGATAGAAAGAAGTCCAACAACAAGATTATTTACAGACATGTCATGTAAACTTATAAAATTAACATGTCTTAATCTTTTATGTCATAATTGAGATTCATTATTACTATGTGATGAAAGAAAACATGCAGAAAAAGGAGAATATATATATATATATATATATATATATATATATATATATATATATATATATATATATATAAACTATTCTTTTGAACACCTTAAATAATCAAGGAACCTTATTGATTTCTAATAGATCAGATATCTTCAAGTATTATTAAAATAAACTTATCATTTGTAAGTTGAGAATAAGATATATATATATATATATATATATATATATATATATATATATATATATATATATATATATATATATATATATATTTTTAAGTTTAGGTACATAGAAAACATCATTAATAATAATATTTGAAAACATTACTTTTCCTTGTTTAGTTGCTTCTAAAAAAGAATTATCTCCTAAGTAATTTATTTCAGAGATATCTCTATAGTCACACATAATATTAGATAAGCATGTCACATGGTGTGATGTACCACTATCTAAATCCACTCATTTTTATTTGAAGCAAATAAAGTAGCATATAAAGCAATAACATTATGATCGTGATTGTTAGGGTTTTGATTCTTCTACTTATTTTTCTTAGATTTCTTCCCTTTGTTATTTCTAGAAGATTATTTTTATTCTATCCTTATTTTTATAACAGGTTTCCCTTCTATGACCAAATTTACCACATATATTACAATTTCCATTAAATTTAGGTGTATGATTCTTATTAACATATTTATTATTCTCATATTTACCTTTAACATAATTAGGGTTAGATTTCTGATTTTTAGTGTTATTAAAAATATTATTTAAGGTGAGAAGTGCCTGAGTGGCATTCTCTTTAAAATCAAAATTGATCATAACTTGCTCTTTTTGAATTAGAAGAGCAGACAAGGTGGTAAGGTCAAGGATATCTTGCTCAGTTTGATACTTAGAATTAAAAATTAAAATGAAATTTGTAAACTTTTCATGAATATTTAATTGAATGATAAAATAAAGTAATTGATCCTAAATCAAATTACAATTACATTTATCTATTCAAGCTTTAATGTTTTTAATTTTAACAATAAAATTTGCAAATTTATCATCAACTTCTATAGGTGTAGTTAGAAATTCAAGGATTAACTTTATAATCTTCGAGAGACAAGTACACTCGTGCATGGATTCAAGGAGTTTTCAAGCATTTACAAAAGATTCTTAAGTACCAATGTGGAGAAGGAATTCATCCTTAACACTGCAAGATAATGGGCATAGTTTCCTATGATTTCTATTAAAATGTATTGTTAAGTTCAAGGGTCACATATCATCTATAAGGGGATTTTTCAATCCTAATGACAACATTCTATATCTTACAGGCCATTAATTAAACTTTAACATGAATTTTCTATATATTATAATTATTTCCATCAAGCATTTGAAATTTATCTAAGGAAAAATGAGGTGAAGTCATAGCTTCCCTTTAAACAAGACAGTAAATAAATGCTTAAAATGAAAAATTTTAGTGTGACTTTTAACTTAATTTGATAGTACAATAAATTTAAAAGGTGAAAACACAATAATTATTTAATTTAATGCTAGACAATAAAAAATTATGATAGATTACGATAAAATAGGGTGTCACAAATATCATAAAAAGATACTAATATAAGAATATTTTTAATAAAATAATATTTTTAATAAGTTTTTATACTAATTTTGAAAAATAAAGTGAATCACACAATTTAGATGCCAAATATTATAAAAAATTAATTTAGAATTGTACAAAACTAGATGTCAAAAGAGTCACACTCAGAATGACCACCTAGACACTATTATTAAAAAATTTATAAAAATATAATAAGAGGTTTCAAAACACAAAATGGACCATGTAGATGTGTTTGGAAGATCTCAAAACTTAGGGATCGATATATTACATGACTATGTTTGATAAAATATTTAGTAGATCAAAAGTTGAAACAAGTTTGATAGATCAACTAGGGTTTTAGATGCATGAAATGTTGGCATGAAAACCAAAAACTAGAATTCAATTTAAAATAAATTTAAAAAAATTATTTGACCAAGTCAAAAATTAATAATTTTAGAGGGTTTTAAACACATGACCACCTTTTTTACAAGTTTTTAGTAAAATTATTACCACCAACGCTTCTAATACCCTTTATTGAATTTTAACATGCATTAGGTAATATTTAAATCCTTTTTTTAATATGTGTGTGTGTGTGTAAAAAGATTTTTAATTTTTTAGTAAAAAATAATTAAACAATGGTGGGGCTAAGGTTTCATAGAAAATAAATATTTTAAAAATAAATTATTTTTGAAATACTTATTAAAAACTATATGAAATAGAATTACTTATAGCACGTAGCAGAGAGAAGAATGATGATCCTATATGATTTTCAATAGCTTAGATCTTTGTCCACAGATCTTTGTTTGCTTTAAAATTTTGGTATCCCTCCTAATTTTGTAATATGAATCCACTTCAATCTTCAAAAACTCATTTTTGGTTCAGAATTTGGCCATTAGAATTTTTTAGGCCGCTCATGGCAGTTAGGTGAGATAAAAAATACCAAAAGATTTAGAAAGCCTCTCAGGCTCTAAAAATGCTTTCATAGGTTTAAACAACCAAGATTTGAAAAAATAATCAACATTTGCTTGAACAAATATTTGGAATGCTTGTTGAAGATTTTAAATTGAGTTTTGGTTGCTAAAAGGTAGAAAAAAGGTAGCACAAAACCAAATAGAATTTTTCTCTCCCTCCTTGCCAAACCAATCTTTAAAATAATTCAAAAAAATATTTGAATTTGAATATATATTTATCAATTGATAATGAGAACTGATAATGGCTTATTTAATCAACTACATTCCACTGGCTCTAAAACCATGACAAAATTCATGTATACATATATGTAAGAATACACAGGATGGATCTAAAGTGACATGAATAAGCAAAGCATACACAGATAATAATGAACATAGATCAATTGACATAATACAAGAGTATTTACCATGGAAAAACTTCAAAGAGGTTTAAAAACTACCAATGTGATATTCATATACTTTAGAAACCAAATCACCTCAATATAGACTTTTCCTTCTCACTTCTTCACACAGTGATTCACAAAAATCACAAGTTTAATAAGTTTAAATATGATAAAAGTTTCATATTTGAGAGATGATTTCACAATAGGGTAAAAACCTATTTATATTTAAATATCAATGAAGGTGGCCATTATAAAAATAATGTGTCCATCCATCCTGATAAAGCTAATTAATTAAAACATTTGGTAAGTATTAAATAACTATAATAATATTATTTATTTTCAAAAGGTTTCCACATAATGTTAATAAATAACATATTATTATTATTTATTTAATTAATTACCAATGTAAGCTAAGGGTTAATAATTATCACTTAGACATTAATTTGTCTAACATACTCTCCCCAAGAAGGTTTGCAACTAAACCAAGTTCTATGGGAATGCATATCAAATATCACATTGAAAATTTTCAATATCTACTTAAATGCCTCTCTAAAAAATGAGGGAGATAAGAAGCTTCCCATCGAATATGTCAAAAAATGTTCTTCTAAGGCTTCAAGATAACATGAAACTCGTGGAGACACTCAAATATGAGTTTGAGGTCTCTGAAGTGCTCCTCCTATTTCTAGGATTTCTTTAGTAATTCATCGACATAGACTTCTATGATCTTATAGATAAGGTCATTAAAAATGTGGCTTATGGCTTGTGGATAGGTGGTCTTAGCATTCTTCAAACCAAAATTCCTAACAACATAACAAACTATACCCCATTGGGTATTGAATTTCATCTTGTATTGATCATGTGGGGGATTCAAGATTGATTTTACCTACAGAAACCATCTATGAGATATAGTATCTCAAAACTAGTTGTAAATTTAATAATCAGATCAATCAAAGAAGTAGAAAAATTAACCTTTGTGAAACTTATATTAAGAATGTGAAAGTCAATACAAATGCAAGTATTCTCTTTCTTCTTCAGAATAGGGATGATATTGGAAAACCATTATGGGTAGTTGATGGCTTTGATAAAGGTGACATAGATGAGTTTCTCTATCTCTATCTTGATTAGATAAGAGATTCAATTATCCAATGGGTCTATTAGGGAATGATTATCCCTCATAGTAATTTGTATATCATAATGTGAATAATTACGAGAGTAATAATTCACTATTACATATAGCTAGTTTGTTAGATATATTTGATTAGTAATTAGTAACATAATATTGTTACAATAATATTAAAATTATAGGTTAATTTTTATATATTATTATTATTCATTAAGGGATTGAGATATTTGGGTGAGATATTGGTGGAGATATGATCTCCCAATTATAGGAAATAACTTTCCTATATATTTGTAATGTCTCATATGAATTTAATAATAGTATAAATATTATGGTGTGTTTAAAATATTTTGATGTCTATTCAGCTCCATTATTTTATGTGTTAAATTTGTGTAAACTTTGATTTTCTCAATATCTATTCTTAGAGCGAGTAACTTATTCCATGGAAGCCTGATAAATTTAAAAGGAGTAGTTTCTTGGTAGTTTATCCCTATGGATGAGAGATTATTTTGTTTGATAAAATCAAATGAGATTCTATCAGCATGAAATGTGTTCTATTGTAATAATGATTTCCCTTCGTTGATATATACATTTGTGGGGCCACTTGAGTAAGACTAGTTTATGCAAACCCATGCATCATATTCAGGTCTATAATCCATGTCATCCACAAGAGCTTGCAGGCGTCAAATCTTGGAATTTCTATCTGTGTAGATAAAAATATAGATAAGGGAAAAATAAAATCAGATGGATTTTCTTTCTATACACAAGTCCCATGATCTTCTTTAGCATGGTCTGATAAATATTTGTTAACGTTCTCTCTGAGTAATTTTCTATCCATGTAGATCATAATATATGTGAATCTATATGCATAGTTTGTCCTAGATCAACATAACATCGATGCCCACCATCTAAGACTACCATGAAAGCCACCAACCTAAGAACCATATATTTATTACATGTGGAGATCTCTAAATAGATTAGTTGACTTTACCTATGAAACACTTATGCGTATTTCTACCAAGGTTTGAGGCCTATTAAAATTGCATCTGAAGGTCTATTACTAGTTGGATGCATAACATGCAAATCATCCATTCATTCAAACAATATTTACCTAAAAATTATTTAATAGTTCTTCCATTTTTAAAATCCAAGCATTGAGGAAAACTCATTGAATTCCATGGATAGAATTGCTTGACTATTATAGAAAGGTTGCTCCACTGAACTGTGTGCAACAAAGTTGGCACTTGGCATTCTTTTGATGAAAAGATCCATCCTATGACAACCTATTTTACATCTCAAATTACAATTGCATTGGTTCTCCATATGGGTTACATCTGAAGGTGACACATTTTAAAAAGGTGTGAAAGTACTTATCTCCTTCAAATCAAGCATGTAAAGTTGTATGTATATATACATGTCTAAGTGTTTAGTTTTATGTTTGTTTATAAGTTGATATGTTTAGTTTTTATTATAAGTTTTTTTTTTTCATAATGTTAGGTTGTCTTTAGTTATTAAAAATTTCAATTTTTAAAAATAAAAAATCAATAGGGACTTATTTCATGTTTTTAATTTTAGGTGTCAATATTGGTATTAATGTGGTCAAGGGTATTGTTTTATTTTGGATCAATAGTAGTAGAGGTATATTTATTTGATTCATGATAATAAATATTGTATGTCAAAATAAAATGAGTCAAAGTGTCCAAATTATTTTTACTGGTTGGAAAGTCATTTTTGTCATTGAGACCAAGTTAATTTATGTTGTCAAAGTTAATATTTGGTCATCAAAAGTTATAAAAATGTCAAAAGAGTCAAACTTTAAGTATGCCATATTTATCAAAGAGTCAAATAAAAGGATGCATTTTCAGGCAACCCCGACGTCCTATGAAAATGTATTATTTCACATTGAGGGGGGAAGTGCACCCAATGTGAAAACATCTGACCTTCATAACTTCATCAGTTGAGTAGATAATAACTTACTAGAGGTTGGAGGACACTAGAGGACGGAGGATTTCTATGTCTCTCATTATCCACTAATGAAGGGACACTTCTTGCTATAGTGTTGCATATATAGATATTTTTTATTTTTAGCATTTATTTGTATGTGTGATGAATAAGAGGTGTATTTCCTATTTTCTCACATAGTGCACTACATAAAAAGGGTGTTTAAGAGAAATAAAAATATGGTAACAATTAGGAGATTAGCTAACTATGAGATCCCATAACTGCCTTACTTATTTATGGAGATGATCGACTAGTGACACATCCACTATGGTCACATGGAATAAATGTGGGATGCATTCCTTTGCATAGTAGTTATCATGTGCAAAAAGATCCAAATAGTAGTATGCAGACCTAAGATTATGCATTAGCATATAATTTTATTCAAGATGGTTCTTGGAGATGCAGGAGTGAAAGTTGAACAAATGGTTCTTGTTGTGGTTCCTACACTATTTAGTTTAATGCAATTCTCTTAGTGAATGGTTAATGGTAGATGTTCCTATTTAAAGTTCTCACATTGATTCAATTGATGTGTTCTCAATAGTGAATTGTTGATAATAAGTTGATGTGTTTTTTCATTACTTTTATTAAGTCATGTAAAACACAAATTATCATGTAAGTCCTAAGGGTGGAATGTTAGGGAATAATTATCCCCCATATTAATTTATATATCATTATGTAAATAATTATGAGATAAATAATTCAATGTTACATATATTTAGTTTGTTAGATATATTTGGTTAGTAATTAGTAACATAATATTGTTACAACAATATTGCAATTATAGATTAGTTGTTATATATTATTATTCATATTAGAGATTGAGATATTTGGGTGAGATATGATCTCCCTAATTATAGGAAATAACTTTCCTACATATTTATAATGTTTCATATGAATTTAAGAATAGAAAAAATATTATGGTGTGTTTGAAATATTTTGATATGTCTATTTGGATCCATTATTTTCTGTGTTAGATTTGTGCAGACTCTGATTTTACCAATAGGGTCACTAATTTTGATGATTGGTTTCAACACCATCATTCATCATAAATTTATGAAAAAAAGATGTTAGGGTCCATTCCATTCATGTATATATATTTCAAAGTGAATATGTCCATGAACTCATGTAGAAATATGATAACAAAATCTCTCTCCTTAGGAGAGACATTAATGTCAATATTAAACATCTTAACCTTCATAGCCATGCTTAATTTAATATCAACAACAACATCTATGGACATGGGGATTTTGTTTCATTTTTTTTCCATTTCCTCACATCCAACCATTGTCACCTAGATAGTGGGAATAATAGGAGTAGAATCACACTTGATCAAAAAAATCTTTAATCAAAACTAAAAGAGAGGATGAAGGCAATCCTTATGATAGTCCTTCATGAGTTTCTCATTTAACATGTTTCATACCGAGATGTGAATGAATTGGCACCCTATCCCACCACCTATAGCCATCATTTCCCCATGTGAGGCATTAATAATGTCAATATTGGTGGAGGATACTCTAGACTTTGAAGAAGGGTGACACCTAGATGAAGAGTGAAAAAGGTGAATATATCCCCTAAGAGAAAAGATATAATTAAGTAATAGTGAGAGTTAGTAAGAAAAAAAGTGCAAATCATATGTCATTCTTAAAGATGAGTAATAGTGACCAAAGGATTGAAAGTGGCCCTATACTTGGCGTGGTCAACCTTATCATCCTAGAAAAGGTAAGATTTTTCAATGGGGACATGTATCATCTCATCAAGAACTTAGATGGTAACATTAAAATCCTCATTATAAGGATTTATCTTGGCATAAATCCAAGACCAAAGATGTAATTTATATCCATGATATGATTTTTTCCTTAGTGATCAAACCTGACTACTCAAAAATTAGTTGAAGTGAAAGCTTTCATAGTGGTTGTCCAAGGATGACCAAGGATCATGTCGTCTGATAAATATGAATTTAGAAAAAAAATGTGATCTAAACCATCTTGGGTCCAAAATTGACTTGATGCTTCACATTACCCACTAGACCAACAATGTGCATGTTTAAATATACATAGTTATGGTGAGAAGCATAAATCTCCTTATAATTGATTCTAGGTGTATCAAACACCCATAAAGACATGATGTTCAAAGTAAAACCCACATCAATGATGCATGACTTGATAGGATTGGTTTAAATCAAGGTATTGACATAAAAATGAGAACATGATCTCTTAGCAAGAAATGGAATTTTAAGAAATGAAATGGGGTTGAAGACTAAGACAAGAACATGTTATAGTGTGGGTGATGTGAAGGGAATCTCAACCTCACTTTGTATTAGTGCCTCACAAGGGAGAATTATCAGAATCATTTTCTAAAGGAAAAGGCAAATAAGGTCATAAATGGAAATCCTAATAAAAAAGGATAATATCTCATCTATGACATAGTAATGTTTACACCTGGCCTAGGGAAGTGTTAGGTAGAAATCCAAACCTAACTTTGGGGTTCATTGCCCCAGAGGCTTGACCTCAAGACCCAACACCTTTAGCATCTCCATTATTTTTGGTAGTTTGAATTGAAGACCTGTTGACATGGAAATCATAAATATTTTCAACTATTTAAATGGTGGGAATTATATTTCCACCATGGCACTTGAATTTGCCTTTTCATGTAAATGACGAATAAAAACTAGAAGAGGTTAAAGAACAAGAAGGTGAACGACTCACCTTAGCCTTTTATTTCTTCTTATTTTTTATTTTTATTATAGGACACTCTTTAGGGGGAGGTTACTTGATGACTTAAAACTTATGGTTAAGTGTGGTAAGTATATGTTCTTAAGGAGGGGAAACCTTAGCATCAGATTTATATGGAGCAGATTCCTTTTCAAAATTCGTCCCCATCTAATTATTGTTTCAATACTTGGTTTAATTGTAAGTATATATTATATTATTATTTTATTTTAATTTTTAATTATCCTTATTACTCAATGCATTTACATCTTGGCCATACTTCTTGTCCTTATTCTCAGATAGAGAACCAGTGACACCATATCCTTTTACACTATGATTGCAAGCATGAGAAGAGGATGAGTTTTTGTTATGAAATATATGGATACTTTTACAAACCTTTAAAATTTTAATATTCACATGATCTTCAATATCCTCTTCATATTATGTTGGTTCATGCTTTAATACCTTAATATGAGTTTCACACCTTAATGCTCAGGTGAACATATTAAAGAGCTAATCATCTATGAACCTTGTCTTTTAAATGTAGACAATTGAATGCCAACTAAACAATAATACAAGATGTGACTCACTCTTAGAATTAAACATATAGGTGAGTGATTAGATTCTAAGGTTGAACCGTCTATAAATATCAAAGAATTGGATGAAAATTTCCAAGAGTAATTAAAATCTAAAGATAGAATCTAATGGTATATTTTGGAACCAAATCACTATCTTATCCTATTGTGTACAAAATAAGATATTAATAATGATATCATCATCATATTCCAAATTTAAACACACCACTATACATTTTTTTTTATGTTCTAAAGGACTCACATCTTAGTGTCAATTAATTTGGAAAATTCAAGTAGAAGACAAAGAAGTAGAATAACTCATAAATATGAGGCAAGAGGGTCCATACAAAAGTATTCATAAGAAAAAATAATTATTGAGATATTATGAACACATTAATATGGTTTTTTTGGATCTATATATTACCTAAAAAAGTATGGGTCCATAGGTCTTTGGGGATCCTAGTAAAAACTTGATGTTGGGTTCCTAGGTGGAAGCTGATCAAAGTAAGCTTCTAGTCAAGCACTGACTAACAAACAATAGTGGAGGATATCATGGAAAATATGAGATTAAAATATGACATATTATTTATTTCATATAAGGAAGGGAAGGTTCATATCATGAATTTTTATAGATACAGTAAGCATTCCATGGATTCCTTGATCTATAAACTAGGTGGATATTACACTCTAAGTTTCACTAACACTGACCCTTTCAATTCAAAGTGTTCCTCTTAGGTTATATGACATAGAAAAATGCTAAAATTTTGTTTTAAAATGAATTAAATCTCTTATGATTTTAATTTACAACATATAAAATAATATTCAACCCTTTACAATCTCCACATGCTACATTCATTGCATATATTCTTTCACACTCTAAGCTTGATCAAAATTAAAATGCTTGCAAAGAATTTCAATACCAAAGGTGAAGTTATTTAACTTTTATGGCCGATCCTTGAGCTCTCTTAAATGTTTTTTCATTATCCTATTTGAAAGGAATGTAAATATACAACCAAAAGAATAAAAAACATTAACAACCAAGAGAGATAACATAAGACATACCCTAGAAAAAATCAATGTGAAAAATCTAGTAAGTGTGAATTATGCTTCCCCATATCCACTATATTATGTAGTTTGCAATATCATTTTTTGGATTCCAAGGAAAAAAAACCTTATATCTTCCATACTCTTAATGATCTTTGCAATATTTAGTGGAAGATTTTCCTCTCAAGTAAATAAAAACTATTGAACTCAGTTGACTCAACTTTATAGCCTTCAACTACTTAACTGAACCATCTATATTGTCTATTACCTCTCATTAGATGGCTTTATTTATTTATTGTTTTATAATCTTCTAATTTTTTTCCTCATTCTCCTAATTATCTTTGTCTTTCTAAGACCTGTATTTATCATTTCCTAGCCTTAGAACCCTCTAAGAAGCTTAATTGAACCACCAAAGAGAAGGACAAACATTGGAAATGGTTCAAATTACTTAGCTCCTAAAAATTGGGCTCTAGATCTCTGTAGTCTAGATCTGGAGTTTGATGGTCTGAGCTCTAGAGTTTAACTTGAAATAAAGTCCACCAACTTCCAAAGGCCATAATTTTTGCATACTAACTCAAAATGACACACCATTTTTTAACTTGTCTAATTTTTTGAGAGGAACAGAAAATATTTACTCAAATATTAGTTTATGCCAATAATATTATATTTTATCTCATACAATAGAAACTACCATTTTCCAAGACTCAACATGTTGTAGATTACTCATATTTGACAGTTGATTATCTTACCAACTGAATTGGATGATATAAGTGGTCAAATTTTTTATCACATGCCAAAAAAATCTATAAAAATAAGATGAATATTTACCTCCTATCTTCCCATGTGAGAAACCAAACTTATCATCCACTTGGATAGTACCTTGTTTAGAATCCAATTCAGTTATATTTTGGACAATACTTTATTCAAGTTCCAATTTAATCAACTCATAGATAGTGCCTTATTTATTTTCTATTCTGATTAATTCTTGGATAGTACCTAGTTAAGGTTCCAATCTAATCAACTCTTGGGCAATACCTTGATAAATTTACAATATGATCAACTCTTGGACATTACTTTGTTTAGGTTCCAATCTAATCAACTTTCCAATTTGATGGCTTTTAGTCCCACAAATTTAGAAACTCAAGTGGTGAGGAAAACATTTACCCCAATTCTTCTTTGAATTACTTTGGTTTTGCTTGACAATTGTAATTTCTTCCCAATTTTCTAATTTACTTGCTCTCATCTTATTGATGTTATTTCCTTCATTTACAATAACATCTTTGTCCCACATGGAAGGCTCAAAGAAACATTAGTTTTTAAATTTAAAAAAGAGGCATATCCAATTCTAAGAACATTATTTCTTAAGATTCATAGTGTTACCTTTGGATTCATTATTTACTTAAGTACAACCATACCTTATTGTCAAAAGGAAACTATACTCAAATACATGTTGAAACATGTCCTTGCTTTGCACTTTTGTGCAACTTTCTTGACCTTTCTTTATTTTGGAAGAGTTATATTTCCAAGCTAAATGCTCATCCTTTTTCATGTCTCTTATATGGTTGGTCCATAAAATACTTTGGGTAAATACCATCACATCATAGAAACCCAAAATGTCTTACATCAACAAAAAAACATAATGTAATTTGAACCCACCATGTTGCCAATGAATCAAGATAATCTATCCACTAGCACTTATTATCCAGTTAATGAAAAACATATACACAATGGTCACCAAAAAAACAACTATAATATAACACAAATAAATCTAACACCATTATAGAAATATGTTATCAAACCTTTTATATAAAATGATAACCTACTATTATACTACTCTAATTTGTAAACTAGGTGGATATTCTAATCTAAGTTTCACTAAGATGAACCCTTTCAATTCAAGGTGTTCCTATCAAGATATATACCATATATAAACACATAAAATGTTGTTTTAATATGTATTCCAACTCTTATGATTATCATCTATAATATACAACCCTTCACATGTAATCTCCAAATACTACATTCATTACATATATTACTTCACACTCTAAATAGGCTACTACTCCATATAATATCACAACTAAAATACTTGTATGGAAGTTCAATATCAAATGTGAACTTATTTAACATTTGGGGCTGAATATTGAGTTCTCTTTAATGTTTTTATATTAGAATTACTTGCAAAGGGATGTAAATATGTAAGTAAAGAAAACAAACACATTAACAACCAAGAGAGATAACACAAGACATATCCTAGATAAACTCATTGTGGAAAAAATCTAGAAAGAGTGAATCCATGCTTCCTCGTCTCCATTATATTCTACAATTTACAATATTTTACCTTCTTGGGTTTACAAGAAAAACCAACCTTATGGCTCACATACTCATAATGATCTCTAAAATATTCAATGTAATATTTTCCTCTCAAGTAAGGAAAAAATATTGAACTTAGATGTCTTAGTTATGTAGTCTTCAACTAGTAAACTCAACTATCTCAGTTGTGTATTCCCCCTCCTTAGATGGATCTCTATGGAATTTTTTTTTTGGTATTTTAATCTTTTCTCCTCATTCTCCTAATTATATCTACCTTTCCAAGACCTATATTTACCCTTCCCAAACATTATAACCCACCAAGAAACTCAATTGAACCAACAAAGAGAAAAGGAAATTTTGGAAATTATTCATATTCCCTATATTTAGAGTCTTATAGCTAGCTCTAGAGTCCAACATTTAAGATCTGTAATCTTACAATTTTGCTCTAGAGTTTGACTTGTAATAAAGCCCACCAATTTCAAAAGGCCATAAATTTTGCATACGAAATCAAAATGACATGTCAGGTTTTTTGACCTTGTCTGATTTTTGGAAAAAAACTCAAATATGTACTCATAAATTAATTTTATGCCATTTATATGCTATTTTAGCTTATAAAATAGAAACTAGCATTTTACAAGACTCACCATGTTATAGACTACTCATATTTGATAGTCTATTATCTTACATATTAAATTGGATGATAGACATGATCAAGTTTTTTATCATTCCTACACCTCAAGTGTTTTTCAAAATCACCATGACTTACATAAACCTAAAATGAAGGAGTATGAGGATGGGATGGTTTCTCATGCTACCATAAATAATATGAACCTGAGTGTTGGTGATTTACATGAGGATTCTAATGCAAAGTGAGAGTTTGGAAATGTGGAGGTTGATAAGGTTAAATCCTGTGAGA
This sequence comes from Torreya grandis, assembly GCA_037957365.1. Taxonomy (NCBI): domain Eukaryota; kingdom Viridiplantae; phylum Streptophyta; class Pinopsida; order Cupressales; family Taxaceae; genus Torreya; species Torreya grandis. The sequence goes on along the minus strand of JARHVA010001255.1, from coordinate 890,897 downwards.
ATTGGTAGGCACACTCAAATGATAGTGGGTGCTCACTCTATCACTAGATATCAAATGAATGCAGCTCCTATGAGAAAATTGATATTTGGCCTAAACATTAATGTCCCTGAGTTATCTATGGAAACCTTAAATGATTAAACATAACTCCTTTGGGATCCATCTATAAATAGAGTATCCCAAAGTATAGATGGTATATATAATATTGGTCTAAAGTTACAAGCTTACAACCTTAGACTAGGAAAGTTTAAAATGTTAAAAAGCTGAATAAACTTGTTAGTTTTACAACTACCACTCTTACTTAGAAGTAAATTCGAGAGGGTGATTTTTATACTATTGAGAGGTAGTTTATTTTGGCTCTTTAACGATCCTTCATTATTCCATAATAATTTATGCCCAATCTAAATTTATTTTAGGGGTTTCATCTTAGAAGTTACCATAGTTTTGTCCTAGTTGAGGGAGATAAGACATCATATCTATAAATCAATAATAAAAAGGAAGGAAATAGAAGAGTAAAACTATATAGAAACTTATAGGTGGGAGTAGAAAAATCCAAATAAAAAATGAAAATCCTAAAACATAACAAAAAAATAGTTTAAAATAGAGTCTTACATCCGTGTCATGAGTTATTAGAAGAAATATGCGATATGTAACACTAAAATTTATGAATTCATAGGGAAAATCACAAAATGAAGAAGAAAGGTTAGAAACACTCTGAGACTGGATTGAAGGAGTAGTAAAATATAAAAAATCATAAATAAATGATAATTAAACATATTATGTCCCATTTGCATGTAAAAAAGTATCATAATAATCCAAATATGCCTCAAGGTTTTGATAGAGAGCTAAGAGGCTAGAGTCACTATCCAATTTTCTAAATTACATGGGATAGAGGTTGACTTAAGAGAAACTGGGATAAAAATGAGAAAAGAAATTAATCTACTTAAATTAAATGTATATAATTCTAGCCATAGAACTAAAGGTAAATCTTAAAAACACATGATGATTTGTAAATCAATGCTTTTTTGTTTTTTGGAAAGAGAGTATGATTTAAAAATTAAATAATATGGTTTTATAATTCAAATGAAATTTAGAAGTAAATACATGTGGTTTTAGAATAAATTATGATTCAAAAATGTGCATGATTATTCAAAATGTAAATTAAATCTAACCTAGCATACACATGTAACCCTAATAGTATAAAAAAGATAATAAATTTTTTTTAACCTTGTTAGAAAGGTACCCTCATATCAATCTCCTAATGATACTAGTAAATCTAACAACTTATGATCCAAGCATATATAATTGTAGAAAAAATGGATAAGGGTCTACAACTAAAAATAGGTGAATATGCAACTCTTTGATGAAATCCTTTTCCAATCCAATGCACATAATGACCCAAAGAGAATGGTAATTAACTAGTGATTTATTATTATTATATATCGAATGATCAACAATAATGAGTGCATAAATTAGGTGTGTCGATATGAAAAATGGTAACTTAAGAGTGTAATAATGAGCAAGAAGATGATAGTTTGATACCTTGTAAGTGATAAAATAATCACGAAGAGATAATGAAGGATAAGTGGTTAGATATAAAGGTCAAAAAATGGGTGAAAACTAGCTAAATAATTGTTAATAACCATTAAAAATCCTACTGGCATCCAACAAGAAAAATCTAGCAAGTTATGAATAAGCCATAAATTTCTAATGGAATAGGCAACTAGGTTATGAGTTTTATTATAAAATTCATGGCCTATCCACAAAATGGTAAATAGAGAGATAAATAGGTAGGTTTATCTCTCAAAGGGTCATTTTGGGACTTACTTTATGTCATAAGTCAAGTAGATGGCATAGGGAGATGAAATGCAATCAAGGGGAGGAATCTGATAAAATGAACATTATAGTAACCTTTAGACTCATATATGCTCAAAGTAGAGCCTCATAGTATCTTAATATTTGATCCCCTTTTTATAATTCATCAACATTTCCATATTAGATTACCTGTCAACCATAATGAATACACAATCTTGACCATGTCTAGACATGGAAAATCTTGACATGAAATCCACAAACATTGACTCCCAAGGTTGATTAGGAGGTGAAGGAGTGTATAGGTCAAGCTTCTTATTTTTTTATTTTGTTATTTCACATGTTATGCATGATCTAATATAACTACCACAATCATGGAAAATCTTTGGCCAATTGAAGTATTTATGGAGTACTACCACTTTCATTTTCACCCTAAAATGTCCTACAACTTGATTATAGTTTTCATCCTAAATCATATTCTATCGCTCCACTGTTGGACCAAATTTTTGTCTTATGTGAAAAATAATCCTATTTTTTATATTCTAGTTTACAATTGGTCATCTTGTAGTTATTTTCTGATATATGGTTCAAAAAATATGAACACTACCATACAATAGGGAGCCATTTCAAATTCTCATGGCCACATGAATCAAAGACTATTGATAGTGTTGTAGTTGGAATGAAAATTATATATTCAGTATCCTAATTGAAACTACCTTTCTTATGCTTAATATTAAGGTGAAATTCTTGTAGGTAGGTTGACCACTTTTTATGGTGATCATTTGGTAACTTCCCCTATGTTTACATGAACTACAAAGGCTTGAGGTCTATATAAATGATGGTGGGATTATTTTATCCATTAAAAAATGCAATGTTTACATTTTATACATGTTTAAATGATTTCATTTATTTATTTTTCCTATTTGAGATACATACATACATTATTAATGAATGTTTCACTATGGTAGGAAACTAGATGCCTATCTTGGGAGAGAACTACACCAATTACATATTCTAAAGCAGAAGTTTCAGTCTCAAAATTTTGTTTCAAATACATTAAGGTAAGGACTAATGATGATAAAAATATTTTTTCTTAACCCCTAAAAATATTTTTGTTATGCAATTTTCCACACAAATGTTTCTGACCCCTCGACCCCCCACATCCCCACTATTGTTTGGTTTAAGGGCCATATAATATGGGAGAATCCAAATATGAATAGATGGTAAATTTTAACTAGCCCCAAGAATATTTTGAGTTATGTGCATTTTGTAAAATATTTTTTTAATTGGAATTTCACTAAGTCAATGTGTACACAATCCTTATTTATGATATATCATATATATTGGACACTTTGCATACCAAAGGAGCACTTATCTATGTTGTAATATAATTAATAGCTACATAGGGTGTTAGGATTTTTTTAACCTGTTATAGGTGTTCCTTTGATGTATTATTAAAAATGAGGATGTCAACTAATTAAATAACCATAAAATACTCAATGAATAGTCATCATACATCATTCATCATTCACATAAATTTTTGAAGTGCATTAGTCAAGTCGGATGGCATGACCAACCATTTAAATAAATTTATTTGGACTTAACCATTATATTTTAGGTGTAAAATAAATCAATGAGAAATTAATGGTAACTTGAATTAAAATCAATATTTGTGAATAACTTTGATTTTTTGAGATAGTATAGGAGGTCTTAAATGCATGAAAGTGGATGTTTGTTTTTTAAAATGATCTCATTATGATCCTTGTAGTCAATATATATTCACCATATCCCATCTTTCTTTTATACTAACACAATTTTTATAGCACAAGGTGAGGCATTGGATCATATATAACCTTTTTGTATTAACTTCTTGATCTATTATTTGATCTCATCATTCTATAACATCAAGTACTTGTACGTTGGTCCATTTGGTAGGGGGTCCCAAGGATCATATCGATGGGATGTGTAACCTAAAAGTGTAGGTTTAAATTGGTAACTGTAGTGAATACATTTGTGTAATTTTTAAAGACATAGCCCACATATTATAGTTGAAAAAACTAATTTATATAGTGGAATTCATAGTTGTAATGATCTATTGAATTTTATTCATTCTGATCAACATTAATATAAATTTTCCAATATGATCATTCATATGCCTACACTGCTTTGCATTAATCATGGCCACTATTTTCTTAAGGGGAACCTTAGGTATATTAAATGATTAATTTTTGAATGTGATGATCACCTTGTGAGTCTTGAACTAATAGATTTCAATTATTTTATATACGTGTTGATTCTTAAATAAAATTTCACTAATCTTCAAGGTTGCCACATCACACAACACCTCAGCTTTGAACAACTTTTTAGCACATAGTAGAAGAAATTATTAACTAATAAAAATATTTTTTCTTTGAATACACTATTTGATGGAGCATGGTTGTAGGTGAGGTGTTATTTTTAGCATCACATTTTGAATATTTTATATGGAAATCAAATTATTCTCACTTCCATTATTCTTTATATAGTGCAAAGCTTACCCTTGTACCTACATATACGAATGAAAGAGAGTATTATTTATGAAATGATGTTGTTACAACCTATGTTATACCAATAATGGAATAGGGGTCATAATCCATAATATCATTAGTTTTGTTAGTTGAATTAAATTTATGCACCTCATCATATTTTTGTATCAGATTAGATTCAAGTGCCTTAGTAAAACATGTCCTCTTGGAATGACATTCATCTAGGCAGTGCATTTTGTTCTTATGTTTCTCACACTATTTTCCAGTATACTTATATGGAGGTTTATCTATGGGATTTTTTGAATAAACTAGTACTACTAGAAACCTTGAGTTTTTCCTTTTGTGGGGCCTCTTTAGTTTATTACATGCTTCCATACTTATAACTTCCTCTATCATTTACCTATGATTACTTTCCTGCAATCAATTTCATTTTCTAGTTTAAACCTCTCTTTAATATTGATTGTGTATTAATGGGTTACTCCCATCATTTCAATGATTATGAATATCATATTTTTTTTGATATATCAATGCAAACCACTTTTATATTTGAAAAGTCTATGCTTTTTAGAATATTGACATTGAGTTTCAATGATAAAGCATGGAAGGTATTCATGTAGTCTTGCACAACTTGGTCCTTCTACTGTCATAGTAATTTAAATTGATGTGCTTCTCCTCATAGGCATATTATGGGAATTACTCATACAGAATAACACTAATGAATTTACTCCAAGAGGGATTTGTGATAATCATAAAGCCATCATTTTTGTCTTCCTTTATTTCTTAAGGTGAGTCTCCCACCACTGTTGGACATGGGTTCAAATTTTAGCAATAAAAATGTTATTTCTTTAAACTTGAGAAATTATTTATAGAAAAATATGACTCTAATTTTATGATCCAATTCTCAAGGGAGTGCACTTCTATTTTAGCTTCTAACATTGGAATGTCAAAACTTATTTGTACCTTAAAGGGCGTAAACCCTTGGAAATGATTCCTTTATAGATTTGTTTTATTTAAATTTTTATTAAAAGGTGAATTAACCCTAATTTAGATAAATTGAATGGAATAAAGTAGAATGTTGAAAATAAAATTTTGACAAGCAAAATGAAATTAAAAGTCCAAATTTAAAAAAGTGAAATTGATTGAAATAATACTAACTATGAAATGAAATGGAAAAATAGTTTTTTTATTCTAGATCTAACTGTGTTTACTAACATATAGTTGAAATAGGAAAATAATAACAAAATCTACAAATGCTCAAAATTGAGAATTGAAACTAAAAAATGACAAAATCGTCCAACTTAGAAAATGATCAACTACCACTATTGTCCCAAATTGGTTAATCTTGTATTTTATCAAAAAATTAAGAACTGAATGCATGATCACTTGTGATAACTTAAATTAGGTATATATGTATAGATTTGACCTTAATAATTGTCTAAAATACATGCAAATAACTTTTCTAAGGTTAAAACCCTAATAGGGTTTGTAATGATTGAAAACTTACAAATAGAAAAAGGTGGAGTGTAATTGGGCTAAGCTGACCCTAATCACCCCCATGATGATTGAATATTGTCTATATATAATACTCTAATAATATAATCAAGACCATATAGTTATATTACTTATAATACTTTATGCAGTTGTGTTTCTTTGACTATATGAATGCATCTATAAATGGCTAGAATATTTGATCATGATTTACTCTGAGCTAGATAAAATTGGATTTTGACTTGGTTGAGGACTACTTGTAGTGATAAAAAAAATTGGGAAGAAAAGGGAAGATTTTTTCAATGCCCTATAGTGTAAGTATGCCTTTGTATTGAAAATTTTAAGTGGTATAATAAGTGACTTGAGTGTGCCTTGATAGCAATCCAAAAAGGGAAAACCTCATGCTAGTTATCCTAAAAATGTGGGTCAATATATAAGGAAGGGTTAAACTCTTGAAAATTGATTTTTAGAGGGGAAAAGGATATGATTGACCCAAAGGGGACAAAACCTACTACCATATTGTCCTTATTCTTTAATCTTGTCTTGAAGGAAAACATGTAGAATTTGGGTCCTAGATTGGTCATACATATGATTAAAGGTGTTTTTATCAATCAAAACACTTCTATAGGTGTTAGATATAAATTTATAAAAAAAAATCCATATAAGTTCTTAGGATAGAGTGAGGTTATAAAATAGGTATATATTATGTGTACAAGTTAATTAAAATGAAAAATGGTCGAATTAACATAATCAAATATTTATGACCAGATTTAGGTTACTAAATTTAAATTCTCTTTAATCTAGAATTTTTTTTACTAGAATAAAGTAACTATATACCTTAGTGTGTAAGACACACTTTTTATTTGATCCAGTACCTCAATCATGCAAGGCACTATAATTAAGCAACCCTTATATAACATGTGAAGTAGTTACTTTGTTCTTTTGAAAACTAGATTTTAAAAAAGTTTGAGCTTGAAATTTGAAAATGCTTGAATTTTGAGATCTTAAAATTTGAAATAAAACAAGGGAGGAATACATTTGTATGTGTTGAACTAATTTTTTTTCTATAACTTTAATTGGAGATGATGATTCCTTGAAGCATAGGAGAATTGGTTTTTCCCATGAAACACTTGGATAAATTGGTTCCTTAACTGAACCAATGGAGAATTTGAGGGTGATCAAACCCCAAATTGAATTTTCACTTTTATAAAATAAATAACACCTATTAAGGGATGCGTAAACCTTAATTTAACTCAATTATCCTTTTTAATCCCGAGATGTGAAATATATTGAAATATAAAATGGATTTACAGACATAATGCTAGAGGGAATTGAAACTTTAAGTTATGCATTATGCACTTCACTAAATCAACCACTACAAATGGCTTGTAGATTCAATTATAACTTTGTTATTGAATGCACGATCAAAATAGAGTGGAGAATATCAATGTTCATACCATGTCCATAGATAGTAAATAGTATTGAAAAATATGGCATGAATTCATATCATACCCCCATTGATAATGTAGAATTTGTAACTATATGTAGATGACAGAATTCATGAAATATGCAATGAAATGTATATGTTGGATCTAAACATGTGAATGAATAAAACAAGCAAAACCAAATCAATGAACACATATATTTAATGTGGAAAACCTCTTAAGAGGTTTAAAAACTCACAAAGTGATGTATTCATACATGAAAAATTTTACCCAATATACTCCTTCATTAGTCTCACTTCTTCACAATAAGCCTTCACAACAATATTTGCCACACACAAATATTATGTCACAAATTTATATGTGCATCAAATTTTATTTTACCATAAGGGTAAAACCCTATTTATAATAGGAATGAAGGGATGTGACCATTGTAACTAATAGTTCCAACCTTTCCTCGAGTAACTAAGTTAGTAATTAATAATTCATTTTATTATTGCATTTATAAAATGTTTTAATCTCTGTTAAATATAATAATAAAATATTTATTATTTTATTGAGTAAAGTGTTAAGGGTCTAATCATTATAACCACATAACATTAAATGTTTCAACACTTCCTCCATAATGTTAAGTGGAAATACATTCCATAGACACCTTAATAAATAAATTATATTATGTAAAAAATTAAAGTATTTAAAAACCTTCATCATGCTAACATCACATTTTGAAACAAAATGAATAATAAGTCATAAACTACTTAAAGTAAGTTTAGGCTAGCATTATCACGAGACTGCATCTCACAGTTTCTCATGAATAATCAACTAAGCATATTTAGAATCATTTGTAACATAAGGTAATGCCAATGGAATTGCTAATAGAAATGTCAAAGGAATTGTAATTGATGTCAATGAAATTGTCAACAAAATTATCAATAGAATTGCCAATGAAAATGTCAATGGAATTATCAATGGAAATGTCAATGGAATTGTCATTGAAAATGTCAATATAAATGTTAATGAACACATATTTTGGTAAAGAGGTGCCTCTTGGATGGGACACCTCCTTTGCGGAGAGCCTTTGAAGGATATATAAGGCAAATAAAATATTGGAAAACATATGAGAAATAATTCTTTCCATCATTCAAATATAAGAAAAATTTTGTGGAGAAGGAGATTGAATTTTCCATCATTCATAGATGAAGCAACAAAATTAAGGTGGAAGATTATTTTAGTGGAGGTCAGTGCCTCAGAAAAAAGAGATTGGTGTGTTTTGCTAAGTCAGTGCTTAGCGGTGGGGATTGGTGTCTCCAAATAGGTTGGTGCCTTTAAAATTTAGTAAAAGGATTATTATTTTATGGCTAGATTTGGATGGTAGATCCAAACAGCTCTGATTTGTGTCTTTTCTTGAGAGAGGGTTTTATACATAAATCTTGTGTTGCTTAATTATTAGATCTTGTTTGAATGATTTATTTTTGAACATTAATTTCTTAAAGTTAAAGTTTTATTATACATTGATTCACCCCCCCCCCTCTTAGTGAATCATGTGCTTAATAATTGGTATTACAATGGTTCCTTCAGAATCAGTCTAACTAGTATAAGGTAGATCCCAAATCACACATGGCTAGTCATCATGTATAAGAAGGTTTCTCCATAAACAAGGCTCCATTGTTTGATGGAATAAACTATGCATTCTAGAGTATAAGGATATGTAATTATTTAATGGTCTATGGTTTTCATATCTAGAAAATAGTGGTGAATGGATATGTTATACCAACAACTCCACCAATAGATCTATTTAGAAAGAAGGCTAATGAGAATAATGCCAAATCCATGAATTCTATTTTGTGTGGCTTATCAGAATTTGAGTTTCTCAATATTATGCAATGCAATTTAGTAAAATAAATGTGGGACAAACTTCAGAACATCTATGAAGGTGATAAGAAAGTGAAGAAATAAAAACTCCAAACTCATAGGTGACATTTTTAGAGATTGAAAATAAAAGATGAAGTAAATATTGTGGCATATCTTATTAGTGTGGATGATATTGTTAACACCATTAAAGGACTCGACAAAAATTTTGAAGAATCCATGATCGTTCAAAAAGTGCTAAGGTCACTTCTCTTGAGTTTTGATGAATTTTTTTTGGCTATTGAATAAATAAAAGTCTTAGACTCATTAACAATGGTTGAGTTGCATGGTATTTTCATGGTGTATAAAATGAGAACTGAAAAGGAAAATACATCTATAAAGGAAGCAAGTTTTAAAGCCTCAAAAATAGTGATGAATAAAGAACCTAAATCAAGCGATGACACCAGTGATGAAAAAAATGAAAAAGAGGCCCTTTTTAAAAGAAATATTAAGAAAGGATCAGGAAATTATAAAGTTAAGATACCTTTTAATTTTTTTAATTATGGTAAAATAGGACATTTTACTGTTAAGTGTTCACATAAGGATGATAACGATGATGATAAAAATCATAATGAGGAAATAAATAATAAGGAAATCAAACCTCAATACAAGAAAAGCTTAAAACAAAATGAATACAAGAAAATGTTTGGTAAGCATAATAAAATCTTCTATTCTGAAAAGGATAGTATCTTAGTTGAGGAGAGTGATGAGAATATATGAGATAGTGATAGAGAATAAACTCTATTCATGGTTATAGAAATAAAAAATGATACCTCTACAAGTGAAGACACATTGAAAGAGGAATAAGATGTTGAATATGAAGGAGAGGTATATCTTGAACAAGAACTCATATGTGCCTTCAGTGAGATCAAACAACTTAATAAAATAAATTTGAAGCAAAAATTGTAGTTGCAAAAATATGAAAAAGAGGATTGTGATTCAAGATCAAAAATGTCCCAAGACCTTGAGGAATCCAAAACAATTATCATCAACCTCAATATTCAACTTGAAGAAGTTAAAAATATTGAATAGGAGGTGCGAATCCAATTAAGCAAAAATGAATAAAATTGTGAGAGGTTAGAATCACATATTGTCTCCTTGAGGAAGGAACTAGAGAAAAAATCCACCAAGCTAAATAGAAGCCTCAAATTTGAAAAAGGTACCAATATCTTAGATGATATCATAAATGGGTAGAGGTCACCATTTATAAAGACTGGTCTTGGATAAAAAAAAAATAGATGGCCAACAAAGAAGATCACAAAAAACCACCAAAGAAGGTAAATGAGGAAAAGAAAAAAAAATATGTAGATGTTCACAAAAGTCCTATCAACAAGAAGAAAGAGAATCAAGTTACACAAAAAATAAACACTCCTCTAAAAGATAACAAAAACAAATTTATGAAGTTATTTCCTCCAAGGAAAACACACATGATCAGGTTTTAGCATTCTTTATTTGGTTATTGCTTTTCATGTAATCATTTTGGGCATAAAGCAATGGAGTGTAGGACACATGCAAAAAATATGTATGGGCCAATGACATAATTACTTATGGAGTTTCAAGTAGAAACTATAACTCATTTGCCTTGTTATCAAATTACAAATAAAATAACATCATATGTTATAATTATAGTAACTATGGACATATAACATGGTTCTGTAGAATTTTTTTTAACCCCCTAACCAAAATAAGAAAGTGAATGCTCCTATGGTAAAGAAAAGAGAACCTATAAAATCTTGGAAACAAAAGAAATAGGAAGTTAATTGGGACAAATAGAAATATATGCTTGTGCAAATGGATTTTCATGCACAAAATGAAGGGAAACATTGGTATATTGACAATAGATTCTCAAGTCACATGACTAGGGATAAGAGAAAATTTATCTCCTTGAAGGAAATGAGAGAAGGCATGATAAAATTTGGATATAATTACATGGTGAGAATAGCTATAAAAGGTACCCTTATCCTTGATAATGGAAAAACAAAAACAAAAAATGTATTGTATGTCAAAGGCTTGAAGCATAACCTTCTAAGTATCAATAAAATGTGTGATCAAGGACACACTATCATGTTTTATACTCAAGGTTGTGAGATCAAAAAAATAGACACAAGAAAATTAGTTGCATATGCAAATAGAATAAAAAACTATACATACTTGGTGAAGTTAAGGGAAAGAATTGCTACATGAGACAAATTGATGAAATCTAGATATGGCATAGAAGGATGGGTCATATGAACTTTGATAATTTAGTGGAAATTAGCACTAGGCGAGTCCTAAGAGATATGCCAAACATTAAAAAATTGTGAAACATTTTTTGCAAATAGTGTCAAAATGTAAAATAGACAAGAGTGAGTTTCAAGTCAAAGGAGAGCTCAACCACCAAGCCAATGGAATTGATTCATACACATCTTTGCAGGCCTATAATAACACAAAGCATACAAGGTGAGAGATAATTTATGTTTCTCATTGATGATTATTCTAGAATAACATGGGTTACCTTTATAAAATAAAAATTTGAGGCATTCGATAAATTTAAAGATTTTAAAGCTTAGGTTGAAAATGAAACAAATTTAAAGATCAAGTGCTTAAGATCAGATCAAATAGGTGAGTTCATTTCAAATGAATTCAATGATTTTTGTGAGCATCATGGAATAAAAAGGCATTCCTCAGTTGCAAGGACTCTACAACAAAATGGAGTTGTAGAAATAAATAATTGAACTATTCAATAAATGGTTAGAATGATGTTAAATGAATCTAAGTTATCAGACAGGTTTTGGAGAGAAGTGGTTAACACCATAGTCTACATTTTGAATAGAGGACAAATCAAAGGAAATAATAACAAAACCCCTAATGAGTTATGGAAGAGTAAACCAACATTAGTTAAATATTTTAAAGTGTTTGGGAGCAAATACTTCATTAAGAGAGATGAAGAAGACTTGGAAAAGTTTGACTCAAGAGCTGATGAAGGTTTTTTTCATGGATATTTATTAAAAATTAAACCTTATAGATGTTATAATAAAAGGTTGAAAATAATCCTAGAAAGTTCTAGTGGAAATATGGATGAAATAAGGCCTCAAAAATTAAATGCACAAACAAATGATCATTCAAAGGAACCAGACTTCAAATAAGAAGAAGTAGAAAAACAAGAAGAAATAGAGTAGGAAGATACAAAGGAACCATCTATATTTGTTCAAAAGAATCATTCTAAAAGTAAAATTATTGGTGATATTGATGTTAGGGTATAAACTAAAGAATATTTGTGAGTATACCTAAGCAATTAAACTTCTCCTTGTTATCCAAAATAGAGCCCAAAGTTTTTTTAGAAGATAATAATGACAAGCATTGGATCGATGTTATGGAAGAAGAATTGAATAAAATTGAAAAGAATGAGACATGAGAATTCATTACTAGACCAAAAGACAATAATTTAATTGGTACCAAGTGGTTGTCTAGGAATAAGTTGAATGAAGATGGCCAAGTAACAAAAAATAAAGCAAGGTTGGTTTACAAGGGGTATGCTAGATTAGAAGGTATTGATTTTGAAGAAAATTTTGTTCATGTTGTGAGATTAGAAGCCATTAGAATGTTTTTGGCATATGATAGTTTTAAGAACTTTAAAGTTTATAAAATGGATGTGAAATCTACTTTTCTAAATGACAAGTTAGAGGAAGAAGTATATATTAAACAACTAGAAGTTTTTCTTCTATCAGGTAACAAGGACTATGTGTGTATATTAAAGAAGGTAATATATGGGCTAAAGCAATCCTCTAGAAACTAGTATTCAAATCTTGATAAATATCTATAAGAACAAGGTTTTAAAAGGGGAGTTGTTGATGGTAATCTTTATATCAATGCTGAAGGTGAGAATCAATTGATTGTTGTGGTATATGTGGATGATGTTATTTTTAGAAAAGATAATGAATAAATGTTCTAAAAATTTAAAAAATATATGCAAAAGGAGTTTGAAATGTCTGTGTTAGGTGAGTTGTCATTTTTTCTTGGTTTGAAAATTTCTCGATATAACAAAGGAATATTTATATCCCAAACTATGTATATAAAGAAGATGTTGAAAAAGTTCAGAATGCAATATTTCACACATGTTATCACACCCATGGTTATAAGATGCCAATTAAGTAAATATGATGAATCTCCTTAAGTGAATTAGATGCTTTATATGTCCATGATTGGCAACTTTTTATACACCATGGCATCAATTCCAGACATCATGCAAGTTGTAGGATTGGTAGCACATTTTCAATCAACCCCAAAACAAATATATATGCAAGCAGTCAAAAGGATATTCAAATATATAAAAATCACTTTGGATTATGGCTTGTGGTATCTAAGAGGTGAAAATTTCACACTAACAACATACACAAATGAATATTGGGAAGGAAGTGTTGATGATAGAAAGAGTACAAGTGGAGGAACATTCTTTCTTGGATCCTTCCATTTCTTTATCTATAGCTGAAGCAGAATACATAAAAACAATGTCTTGTACACAAGTACTTTGGATGAAGTAGATTTTAAAATATTTTAAGATATAATATGAAAATCCAATCTCAATACTCTATGATAACACTAGTTCAATAAACATTTTGAAGAATCCAGTTATGTATTCTAGAACAAAACACATTCCAATCAAGTATCACTTCTTGAGAGAATAGGTTGTAGATCAACAAGTAAATTTGGAGGCATTACCACAAAGGAACAAATAGAATACATCTTCATGAATCGCCTCCCAAAATAAATTTTCGAGTTTATAAGGTAGGAATTGGGAGCAATCCATTCTTCATATAGTCATTAAATCCATCAATAGAAGTAGAGATTAATGGGGAGATAATCATTACATTATAGATCCATGGATATTTTGGTGATATCCATTGTGATTATGTCATGTCTCTTTGTCATTGATTTCAAAGGGGGAGAATTAAAAAAAGGGGGAGCAAAGGAGGATAAATTTAGCAAGATGAAGTTCATGTACTATTTTTTTACAGGATTGCCATCAATGACAAAGGGGGAGATTATTGGAATATTGGCATTGATATCAAAGGAATTATAATTGATGTCAATGGAATTGTGAATGGAAATCCCAAAGGAATTATAATTGATGTCAACATAATTGTCAACCAAATTTTCAATAGAATTATCAATGGAATTATCAATGGAAATATCAATAGAAATGTCAACAAAATTATCAATAGAAATGTCAATTAAAATGTGAAAAAACACGTATCTTTTGGTGAAAATGTGCCTCTTAGATGGGATGCCTCCTTTGTGGAGAGCCTTTAGAGGTTATATAAGGTGGATAGAATATTGAAAAACATATGAGAAACAATTATTTTCATCATTCATGTATAAGCATATTTTTGTGGAGAAGAAGAAGAGGAGATTGAATTTGTCATCATTTATTGATGCAAAAACAATATTAAGGTGGAAGATTATTTCAGTGGAGGTTGGTTCCTCAGAATAAAGAGATTGGTATCTCTTGCTAAGTCGATGCTTAGTGGTGAGGATTGGTGTCTCCAAGTAGGTTGGTGCCTATGAAATTTTATAAAAAGATTATTATTTTATGACTAGATTTTGATAGTAGATCCAAAAATCTCTAATTTATGATTTTTAACAAGAGAGAGTTTTCCACGTAAATCTTGTGTTGCTTAATTAGTATATCTTATGTGAATTATTTCTTTTTGAACATTAATTTCTAAAAGTTAAAGTTTTATTATACACTGATTCATCCCCATCTCAATGTATCATGTGCTTAATAATGTATACTTTTATGTATTGGGTACAATGTAAACTCAAAATTTATGAAGTTTACAAAAATCATAGACAATGAATTATTACAATGCTTTATAATGAGAATAAGTATAGAGAATAAAAATAAACATATGACTATTAGGAAGTGAAATTATCATATACACTCCCCCTCAATGACAACTTTGAGAGGATTAAAATTATATGAAATTGACAAAACTTAGTAAAAGCAAATAATTTTGTGAAGATATATGTCATTTATTTATCCATTAAATGAAACTATAAATCAATATCACCATTTAAGACTTTATCTCAGATAAAATGTACATAAACTTCAATATACTTAGTTTTTTGATGTTGCACTAGATTTTCACCAAAGCTATACAACTTTGGCTATCACATAGAAGGGTGATACTAGGAGAAAAATCTAAATTAAGTTATCCTAATAATTTTCACAACTACATGGCTTATTTAATAGCTTCCATAGCACTTCTAGACTCTATTACTATAGAAGATAAAGACACAATAGATTATTTTTTGTTGTTTTAAGTGATAGCTCCTACATCAAATTTTAACACATATTTAAAAGCATATTTGTGATATATAGTATCACCAACATGATCAGCATCACAACAATCATATAATTTTAACATTATCATTAGAAGAATAAAATAAACCAAAATTTATAGTTTTTTTGATATAATGAAATATATATTTTACTAATTTTCAATGGTCTAAATATGGATTTTGTATGAATCAAAAAGTAACACCTAAAACAAATTAAATATTTGGTCTATTGAATGTTAGATAAATTAAACTACCAACAAACTGTCTATAAAGAGTATGATTAAATTTTTTACATACAAGTTTTGGATTAAGATTAACACCAAATTCAATAGGAGTAGATGCAGACTTACAATCAAATATATTAAAATTAACAAAAATATTACGTGCATACAGAGATTATAATAAAATAATTGAATTTTTATCCTAAAATATAATATTTCTTAAAAAATAATGAAGAATTCTTAAATTAGTCATTTCAAACATTTGACTTAGTGTATATTTATATTCATGAATTAAATTAATTACATTTCTAATAATAATAAAATCATCAATAAATAATATAATAAAAAATATATGACCATTTTGAACTTTTACACAGAGATCATTATGATAATAATAGTTAGAGAAACCAAGTTTTAAAAATCAATTAGTGATTTTAGAATACCAAGTTAGAGGAGATTTTTTTAAACCATATGAAAATTTATTTAAATTATAAACATGATGTTATTTGTTAGGATCAGTAAAAAAATTAGGCTGAGTCATAGATTTATTATTCTAAATCATCATTTAGAAATGCATTTTTGACATCCATGTGGTGTATAATATAGTCATTTTGGGTAGTAAGAGTAATAAGTAATCTAACAATACTCATTTTTTTATAGGATCAAAAGTTTCAACATAGTAAATTCTATGTTTTTGAGTAAAACTATGAGTGAATAATCTTGTTTTAAATTTATCAATTTTATCAATTGAATTATATTTGATTTTATAAAGCCACCTACAACTAACAATATATCTTTTTTGTGAAAGTGGGACAAGATTCCAAGTCTTATTCTTAATTAAGGTATTATATTCAATTTACATAGGAGCTCTTTATATATCATCTTGAATGGATTACTCAAAATATCAAGGTTCACATTTATACATAGTCATTAAATCATGATAAGGATGTTGACCCCTAGTGAGTTTATTAAGATTGTCAAGATTAAAATATTAAATTAGGGGTTTTGCTCATTTAAATTTTTTAGTTCAAACATAAAATTAAGGGGGTTCCTCTTACTCTAATTTATCCAAATATGGATCAAATTACTCTAGGTCATTTTTTTTATTAGGAAAAAGATGAGAGCCAAGTTCATCAAAATAAAAATATTAAGAGGGTTTCATAGAGGGCTCACAAAAGTTTTTTTGAGAATAAGAACATTCTTATTCTCAATTATTTATCTTTTAGACATATCATATACTCTTAATCCTTTAGTTTTACCTTCATAACTTATGAAAATGAAAGAATATGAGGTATGATCAAGTTTCTTTCTTTTTAATTTACGAATAAAGATGGAAGTAAGACTACCAAAGATCCTAAGATGAGTCACACTGGGTTTATTTTTATAACATATTTTAAAGGAGTAGAAAGATGAATTTTTTTAGTAAGGACTCTATTTAAAATATGCACGAAAATATTTATGCCTTCAACCCATAAGAATTTATGAACATTTATAAAATGCAACATTATTGTATCCATTTCAATAATAATGTAATTTTTTCTTTCAAAAATACCATTTGCTATGAGGAATAGGGAATTGTTAATTTATTTGAATATCACAGCTATTGAAAAATACTAGTATATTAACCACCATTATCTAATCTTAATTTATTAATATAAAAATTAGAAGCATTTTCAAAAACTTTAAATTCTTTGAATTTAGATAATAATTCAAATTTATTTTTCAATGAAATATGACTAAATGATTCTAGTATGATCATAAATAAAAATAATAATATATAAAGAACCATTAAGAGAGACAATTTCAAGAGGTCCTACAACATCACTATGAATTAATTCTAAAAGATGTGAAGAATTTGCATCATGATTCTTGTGAAAAAGATTATGATGATGCTCATCACATAAGCAGCCTTCACAAGTTTCATGATGAGAATACATATAAGGAAGACCAACAACAAGATTATGAGAAGACATATCATTAAAAATTCTAAAATTAACATGTGTTAATCTTTCATGTCATAATTGAGATTCATTCTTATAATGTCATGAAAGACAACATGTAGAAGAAACAAAAATATATAAAAATTATTCTTCTAAACACCTTTAGCAATCAGAGAACTAGATTGATTTCTAATGGGTCAGTTATCTTTAATAAAATTTAAAATAAAATTATCACTCATAAGTTGAAAATAAGATAACAAAATTTTCTTAAGTTTAGGTGCAAATAAAACATCATTAATAACAATATTTGAAAATTTTGTCTTTCCTTGTTTAGTTGTTTATAAAAATAAATTATCATTGAGGTAAACATTTTTAGAAATATCTATAGTATCAATAAAATATGATATAAAAAATCATATGGTGTAATGCACTTATATCTAAAATACATTCATTTTCATTAGAAGCAAACAAGTTAGCATATAAAGTGATAACATTAGAATTATATTCCTGATTATAGTTTTGATTTTTCTGATGGTTCGGATTAGATTTATTTCCTTTTTTATTTTTATAGGTTTTATTATTAAATTTATCTTTGTTTTTATATAATTTTTATCTTTTATGACTAAATTTATCATACAGATTGCAATTTTCATTAAAATTAAGTTTATGATTCTTATTACCAGATTTTTTATTTCTATTTTTATCATTTACAGAATTAAGATTGGATTTATGATTTTTATTGTTCTTATAAATATGATTGAGATTGATAAGTTAATGAGTGTCCTTCTCTTTAAATTCAAAATTAGACATCACTTGATCTTCTTGAATAAAAAGTGCAAAAAGAGTAGTGAGGTTAGGGATATCTCACTCTTTTTGATAGTTTGAATTCAAAATTAAAATAAAATTATGATTTTTTTCATGAATATTAAACTAAATAATGAAATATAAAAATTGATCTTGAATTAGATTATAGTTTCATCTATCTAATTAAGCTTTAATATTATTAATTTTAGTAATAAAGTTAACATTTTCATCACCTTTCATTGGTGTAATAATCAATTCAATAATATATTTAATTATCTTAGAGAGATGAGTGTCCTCATACATAGAATCAAAGAGTTTATAAACATATCTTGTTGGAGGTACAATCACTGAGAGTAAGGATGAATCAGTGATGAAAGTTATTTCAAACTTTAATTGTAATCTTTTCAAACTCTTAATCAATGACCACAAGCATTCATAAAGCATACAAGATGTGTATAACAATTAATAAGAAAGATGATGAAAGATCACATATATAACACAATATCTATGTGGAAAATCTTCTTGGAGAATAAAATCCACTCTCAATCCTGTAAACACCTAGACTACTTGTCCTATAAGATGATTACAAACATAAGACCTTTTAGTGAAGCACCCACTTCACAAGGAGCACCCACCCCTAAGTATGAACAAGAATCCACTTGTTCTAGATGTTGAGCACCCACATAAAACTTATGAAATCAATAACTCCAAAATTTTGATTGCATTTCAATATG
The DNA here is from genome assembly GCA_037957365.1 of Torreya grandis. Taxonomy (NCBI): domain Eukaryota; kingdom Viridiplantae; phylum Streptophyta; class Pinopsida; order Cupressales; family Taxaceae; genus Torreya; species Torreya grandis. The sequence goes on along the minus strand of JARHVA010001255.1, from coordinate 871,705 downwards.
ATTAGAGAAACAATGTATAACACTTTTATTTCAACTCATCACACACACTCATACTTTCTCATACAAGTAGTGCATCCAAACTCCCATTTTGGATATCTCTAATCTTCTTCACTTATCCTCAATCTGCTTGTATTTCAATCCATCCACTGAGTAGACTCTCTCTGATCTCTTTCCTTCATCTCTATCTTATACTCTCTCAACACATATCCATTGAAGTATAGAAACCATCACCTTTGCTTTCACTCTTTATAGAGTCTAAATGAATATTATTTTCATGATCAGTCATAAGACTTGCCTTAACACTTAATACTTATAATATTATAACACATAACTTAAGTTCATCTTCATAGATTGACCATAGCATCCATGGATCACACTTAAGCAGCTACACCTTTCAATTAGGTTTTAGTAGCCCTTATAGGTCTCATGGAGACCTATTACCTTTTTAACACTTCATCAAGAAAAAAAATAACACAAGATCACTTTAAAAAACTTGGGTCCACTCTATATGACTTATAATACATTTTCAAATGAATACTCCCATCAAAACACTCTTCTACTAAAGCATAAATTGCTTAAACAATATTTTGTACACAGTAACACCATGAATGAATAGATAGTCAAATTTTAAGTTACATAGATACATTTTTACAAATATTAATACCTTATAATAAAATTTTATATATGTGACTTGAATTCCTCTTAAACTTTGCTTTTTACACCACCATAAAATTCATCTTGAATCAAAAAATATAACTCAAAAACTATAGATTGGTTTTCCCTCATTAATTTAAATATTCAAATTCCAATGGTCACTATATAAATGATAAACATCAAACAATTTGAAATCATATCATGATCCATACATCTCTTTAGGAGTAGCCTAGTCTTTAACCTACAATCACTCACCATTAATTTTAGATATGTGTTTACATGATCGTGCCACTTGGCAGCTCTGCATGCCTTCTATGCACTTTATACCATTCAATCAATATGCTTGTATACTTTGTATTTCTACATGAAATATTGAATATTTGACTTAACTTATGTTTTTTATCTCTAATTGTATAATCATATGCTCATCATTGATCTTTATTTGACAGATTTTATGTTCATCGTAGATCTATTGCTCAAACTCTATGATTGTGGCAAATGTCACTAGTGCATGCAATATTACATATTTGACTTTGAAATATGTCATTAGATCTTTATTTGATCATATTAAATTATCACCATTATATCTATGATCTGATTAAATGCTCACCATAGATATTTGATATTATAAATTTGATAAAGTATGTGAACATAGTAAACTCTACTTGAGATGCCAACTTTACACCTTAATAAATTTTTCTATGCTCAATGTATAGACCTAAAATTTAAACCATATGATCACCTTTGATATGGGAATCCATCCATGTATCAAAAAACTCTTAAAAATTTCACACATGTGAAATATGATGTCATCAAACTACTTAATTTTATCTATCAAGATGACTACTTGAATCTAGACACTTAATTGACTGCTCTGATAAAAAAAAATTACTTTAATAAGCACTCCAAGAAATCATAACACCCCATAAGGTTTATTTAACATTTTCATACCAATAATATCATCTATTAATTATCTCACTAAGTCAAACACTATCTAAACCGTCAATCTGATCACTTTATCATTAATGCACTAATACCACATATTCTCTTTGTGATCAATGATAACTAAACATCAATGACCATGTTCAACATATATAAGAGACTCTTGATTATTGATATAGATTAATAATTCATCCTTAACACTCTATAAGATAATAGACATGACTTCTTATAATTTTTATTGAAATATATTTGAAAGCCAGATGTAACATGTCATCTTGATAAGATTTTTTTTGTGCCAACAACTATGTTTCATAGATTTCAGGTAATAAATTTTACTTTATCATAATTTTTTTAGATATTATAGTTTGAACCATCAAGCATTTGAGATTGATCTAGCACAAAATTAGGTGGAGCCATTGTTTTCCTTTATAATGACACTACAACACTAGATAAAGCTTTAAAAAGGATTTTTTTAATGTGATTTTGTACTATATCTAAAAATAAAGTAAATTTATAGTGTAAAAAATATATAAATGTTTAAATTTATGTGAAATAATGTAATAAAATATAATAAATTGTACTAAATTAAGTGTCACACATAACAACTTTTTAAACACTATGACTATAAAGTTGTAAAAAATTATAATAAGAAGATTAAAAATTAAAAAAAAATGTACCAATGAGTCTAGAATTTGCCAAAACTTAGAAAATGACTACTCACACAACTATTCTTGATAAAAAAATTCACTAGATCAAATGGTGAAACAAGGTCAAAATAAGTCTAGGGTTTTACATATGATTCACTTCACACGTAAACTAAAAAAGAACTAAAATTAATTAATTTGAAAAAAAAAATTACTAAGTTGAAAATTTTCAAAATAATTTGTTTTAGGGGTTTTTGAATATTGGACCACCTTACTTGTTAGGTTGTGGAGCTAAAAGCTTCACTGATGCAGACATGGAGGAGGTTGCAGAAGTGTTGCAGAGTATCACAGACACCGGCATCGGTTAGGCCAACCGACGACGGCAGGTAGGAGACAAGAAGGCAATCGACGTTGGTTAGTGATTGGCCGGCGTTGGTGACCCCCCAGGCGGACAGGGACCAACGTCGGTCACCTGTGTGGTTTGAATGCAAGTATATTACTGGTAGTCAGTTGACGAACCAAGTGTTTGCATGATGAGAGCCAATTTTAGACTCATAGCTGCAAATCTAATTATTGTAATTAGATGTCTAATTATTTTTTGGATGAGATCTATATAATAGACTCATGGTTGTATTGAAAACTAGTGCTAGGGAGTAAGAGAGCAAACAGCTCCTTCAGAGAGAGGTAGAGCAATGGTGCATTCCTCCTAGTGCCACAGTACCAAGGTGGGTGCTGGTTTTGGAGAGTCAGCAGGATTCTTCATGTATGTATGATCTTGGTCATCATGTGAGCATGGCTTTTATAGGAGATTTGCATGGTAAGTAAGATCGTTGATCTGTAGGTGTATGTGTGTGCAAGGTCAAGGTTCACAGGTGTGCAGAACCAGGTTGATTTACAGGTGTGCAAGATCAGATAGGATAGCAACACAACAGGGAGCAGAATCAGGCAAGATCTACTTGGAGTACAGGTGTGTACTCAGATAGAGCAAAGAGGAAGGCAAGGGAGTTCCTTCCATAAGTATGGTCTGTTGAATTGCAGGTTGTTGTAGGTTCATGGGAGATCTACTTGAAGTACCTTGAGTACTTGTGGAGTGCGTGGAGCACTTGTGGTGTGTGTGGAGCACTGGAGGTGAACACCAACTCTGTGTTTGAGTTGTCTGTTGGGACCTAAGAGAGAGAGCTTTGAGGAGAGAAGTATTGTTCACTTGAGGTGTGGGAAGCCTCTGAAGAGGTGGTGGAGAAGAAGTGGCATCTTCTTTATTGTATTCTTTTCTGTATGAGTATTAATACAAGTTGTGTATTGTCTCTCATATCATGTGTTATTCTAAATTCTAGTTACTTGTGATTCTGGTTAATTTTTGCATATTAAGTTGCTTGGTTTGGTAATCAATTGTGTGCTTCCGGTGTTTCATATCCCTGACATTACTTACAAGTTTTTAGCAAAATAAGGACCACCAACACTTCTAGGAGACTTGTTAAATATTTATATACATTAAATTATATTTATACCTTTTTATCTAATTTTTAATAATAATAAATATATAAATAAATATTTACAGTGCATGTAAATTAATAGGTAATACAATTATTACTTTTTAAATTTTTGGATTAAAAGGCTTAGACAGGGAAAGTGGGGCCATTGTGTCTATGTAAATTTAATATTTATTAAAAAATTATTTAATAAATATTTATTCAAATTATTACTAACCTGTAGCATGCTCTAAGAGGAAGAATGGTTCTCAATTAGAATATTTTATTTTCACATAATCTTGTACATACACCCAAATCATTTGAAACTTTGCCAATCTTTTAGAATTTGTGTGCTAAAACCAACCACAACTTCAAAATTAGATTTTTGACTAAGAAAATTATTTTTTCATTCCACTAGACCATATAAGTGTACCACATGGAAGAGAAAAAAATCCAAACACTCTTTATCAATGCTTCTCATGATTTACAAGTGTTTTAGGATGATTCAATCACCTGATCTAACCCCTTAGACTAGAGAAAGATAAAAAGAATGATATAAAAATATCAGATTTTCTTCCTTTACAAGCCATATAATGGGGTCCTAACTACTTTGTGTTTTCAGAAAAGGAAGATTGGTTACTTGAACAAAGTTTTTACAATGCTTGAATAGAGGCTGTATGCTCTAAGAAACTAATATCTGGGCCTCCACAGAACACAAAATGAAATACTAAGCAATACAAAGAAAATAATTTGTTTCAAAGGCCATATTATGGTAGTACTAGGTTGAGATTAAATTGAGTTGCTTGAATTTTCTTTGCCTAGGGTTTGAATCCTATCAAACTATTGCCAATCACTCAACACATCAATGCATCTATGATACCATGACATAATTCATGAAATATGCAATGAAATGTATATGCTAGATCTAGACATGTGAATGAAGAAAAAGAGCACAACCAGATTAATGAACATGGATATTTAACATGGGAAAACCTCTTAAGAAGTAAAAACCCATAAATTGATATATTCATATATGAGAAATGTTTACCTAATACATTATTTCATTCTTTGTACTTCTTCACAATAAACCTTCACAAAACTCTTCTTAGGAATATTTTACACACAAATTTTATATCATAAATTGATATGTGCATCAAAATATATTTTACCATAGAGGTAAAACCCTAATTATAATAGGAATGAGAGAAGGTGACCATTGTAACCAATAGTTCTAACATTTCCCCAAGGAACTAAGTCAATAATTAATAATATATTTTATTATTGCATTTACACAAAGTTTTAACCTATGTTAAATATAATAATAAAATACCTATTATTTTATCAAGTGTTAAGAGTACAATAATGGTACCCATATAACATTAAATGCTCCAACAATAGATACAAACTATAAATTATGTTTAAAACTTGTGTATGAACCTGTATCATACACTCAAAATTATATGACTTCGTACTTTGATTTTTTAATGTGAGTGCATATGCATGACATATGCCCTCATGATTTGTGCTAATGATTGAAATTAAACTATTCTAAAACTATATTTTGTACCAAAATTGATTTTTTCTCTTGAAGAGGCTTATCTCATATATGAAAAATCCACTAAAGTTCCCCCTTTTGAGGTGATAAAATTGATCTTGAAAGTCACTCATAATAAAATAAAAGTCAATTTTAGTATGCACAATAATATGTAATCATTAAGTAATGTATTGTATGTGAAAATTATGATAGCATAGTAATATTTACATAATTTTAATTATGCATATAGCATATGAGGCAAGGCCTATATAAATGTGTCAATGAAACTCATAATAGTAGCATGTAAAGTTAGTATCTTATGTGTTAGTGAGTGAATGATATTAATCATGACACTTGTCAAACTTAACAAGCTCAAAAAACACTCACACACACACACAAATCATAATGCTATACAAAAAGGCCTAAGGCCACATACAAAAGACATGTTAAAATATCATAAAGTATAAATTGAACATACAAGGCCAAGGGTCACACACAAGAGACATGAATAATGTCACAAATAGGGGACATTTTCAAATGTCATACACAATCAAGGACCAAAAGCCAAAAGTAATAGACATATTTAAATGTCACATATACCAAAAAATATCTCATAGATATGTTTAATAAAATTTGTACACAAGGACCAAGGGTCATGCATAATAGATAAACAATATCTAATCTACTATATATAAGTAATAACATCAATGGAGTATAGAACTATAAAATGTAGTTGACATCATGTATATGTAATGTGATCATTTCTTAACAAACAGAATATTCATGAACACAATTTTAAATAGATATGTTATCAAAATATTTTAAAATATTATAAAGCTCAATAATATAGGATTCATACACTACTAACACCTTTAAATATTATAACCTATGGATAAAATTCCTCTATTTTAGTAAGGCTATTGGGTAGAGGCATGTCCAATATATTAATCCATATAAAATTTATTTGTTCTACATAACACTCATGAATATCAATTAAATGCACATGTGATAGAAAAATAATATCCTATCTACTAATTATAAGATAAATAACATATGTCAATGATGTAAAATAGATATCTAATTATGTTTAGGTCCTAATTTTTTATATTTAGAGTATTTTAAATATTTTATTATTATTTTTTTTTTTTGGATTTTTAAAAATAGAAACTAATGATAATTAAGGGTTATAAAGTAGAGTAAAGGAGAGGAATATAAATAATTTGCAACATGTGTCAATGTGAAATATGCACTATAAATGATATCATGGTCATGTAAAGGCAAGATTACCCATTGTAGGTATGCATGTATTTGAAACACTTTCAATAATAAAAAGGGTATGCAAAACATTGATTATACATCATCATTTCATAAATTTTACAATTTTCAAAGTATGTCATATGTATGAACAATATATCACAGAAAAAGAGAGATTTAGGATGAATAGATGCAATATTATATATTAAAACTGAGTAAAATATCTAAACATTGAAAAAATTAAGGCTCTATGTGCTCAAATTATGATTCTGGGTGAAATTTACATAGGATAGGATAGATCAACTAATAATCAGAGTCATTCATATCCCTAACTAGTTGATTCTATATTTAACATAAAATGACATTTGATTTGAGTAGACTATGAAAATAGAGAGATAAGTGACAAAATATGGTAAGAGTAGATCACTATTTTGGACTTTTCAAATATAAAAAAAAAGGAAGAGCCAAGTGGACAAAAATTTAATAATACAAGGGCTTAGAAGAATTGATCAAATTGATCACATATATAATAAATATAAGAAAGTCATGATAAAGAAAATAATAATCTATGTACACTCAAATAATTCTACTACATGCCAAAGATCTCAGCAAAGAGATGTCTTTATGTAGGTCATGTGTCATATGTGTTATAACCATCAATTATATTTCTATACTAATATTACATATTAGTCATGTCATTACAATCATATTTTTCATAATCATTAGCATGATCATAATCATCTTCTTAGTCCCAAAATAATGGTGTGCCACTCTTTTCATATTTTGTATATGTATATATAAAACCAACTACCCCATATTGTGGTATTGAAACTTATTTTATTTTAATTTTGCATATGTGTCATATCATGTACCTTTGTTATGATCATACTAGTTCTCTTTGTTGGAATGATAATTGAAAAATCTACATCATCTCTTGAAAATGTATCCATTATACTTTCACTCTCAAATGTGACATAATCATAATCTTTACCTAATGTTTCCTCCATGGCTCTCATACATGATTTTCATAGTTTTTATTGCATTGATCCAAGATAGGGTCAATTTGAAATATAACATAACATATTTTTTATCCAAATATTACTAGAAGCTCTATGTACCCAATGCAACATTGAGGCCTAGTAATATTACTCAAGTTTTGGCTATCAAACCCAAGATATCAAAGAAGTGTCATGCTACATATATTGGCTTCACGAAAGAATGCAAACTCAACATTAGTACATTTATTGCCATCTATGAGGGGGTTAAGAATCAAAGTATCTATATATAATGAACACTTTTTGGTTACTTCCTTTTAAATCACACTTGTAACATTCAATTTTATAGGGATATATTGATTTTGAACCTCTTTTTATTAAGAACTCTTTCTTAAATATATTTTCTTGGCTAGCTTGAGCTTGTTTTTGAAACTTCACTTTTAGTAATTTATCTTTTTGTCACTTCTCTTGATTTAAGTTTTGTAACATTTGTTTTTCTAATTTTATTTTTGCACTTGTTCCTTCTCAATTTGTTCTTTTAGTAACTTGTCTTTTTCTAATTTTTCCCCTTGTAACCTTTTTTTAAAAACTTGTTCCTTATGTAATTGTTCTTATTTTAGCCTTTCTTGTTCATCTTATTCATTTTGTAATTTTGATTTCTATAATTTTGCCTTGTGAATCTTTTATTTCTCTAATTTTATATTTTAAACCTTTTTTTGATCTAATTTTTCTTTTTGAAGCTTTTCTTGTTCTAAATTTCTATTTCTTCTTTTTGCACTAGTTATTTAGAAGATGCAATCATATTTTGAATATGTTGTTTGATTAATTTATCTATTATAGGATCACCAATACCAATGATACTTTGTATTTTTTATTTCAAATCCCAAAAACTATATATATGATGTTTGTGCATTCTATGATATGCACAATATTATTTTGATCTATTTAGAAGATGCATAAGAGGTAATGTGATTGACTTATTTTTTATAGTTTATCTTAGAATCTCATTTGATTTATTATTGTCCTATTATATACTTTTTGAATCATTGTTTGTAGATGTATGTTACTTTTGAACCCATGTTTGACATGATATATTTTGAGGCACAAAATAACTAGATGAAGATGTAGATGCATGATTAATAGTAGAATACTCTAGATTATTTTTATATGTGATCTTATGTTCCAGTGATATGATTATTGAATTAAAATATTGAATTTTATTTTGTAACTCTTCTATGAACCTTCTCATAGTGACTATTTGATCTTGCATGGCTTCACAAGCACAAGTCTTATGTACTTTTGATTGAATATGAATACAAACTCTATCAAGAGGATGTGTGGGAGGTAGTGTGGGTTGAGGAATGAAATGTTGGTTACCTTAATTTGGTACTTGATTTTGGATCACCTTACTTATTGGGATAGTGACAAAATTTCCCTAGTTAGGATGTAAGTATCTACAATAATCTTGAAGTTGGATGATGGAAGTTATTTGGGATTCCATAGAAATAACCTAATTTTATGTTACATTGTTATTCTCCAATTTATTGCATGATTATGAAAGATATTTAATATTTATAGTTGAAACCATGTAAATAGAATAATCATTAATTGAATTAAAAATTATACACCAAGAGGCAACCAAATAGCCATTATATGATGAGCACAATAAAGAACCAACCATTACAGTAAATCCATTAGGTATTTTTTTAATATAAGAGAGAGTTTGGATAAAATTAGTAAATATATAAAACTTATAAAATTAATTTAAATATAGGTACATAGTTCATCCCCTACACTAAATTTACTATAAATATTAAATTATAAATTATAGAAAATCTATACAATATTTTGGCTAACAAAACTAGGTTTTTAATTTTATAAATGAAAATTAAAAAAACCTTTAAGATTGTGAAAAATAGAGTTATTATGGATCATATATGATTCAAACAATTGGGAACATGAGTCACATGCCTAAAAAAAGGAAATTGTAATAGTAAGATGAAGGTGAAACACTAGGGTAAAAAATAAAACTTGTGATTTTCACAAAGGAAAAGGATAAATCAAATATTATATATAAAACCATATGACAAATCTGAAATCCTAGAAACAAGGTTGGAACCTTAAGGGAAACCTAGGGTTTGTAAAAGTTCAGACAATAAACGAGTTCACTAGTAAATGTGTTTGACTATCTCAAGTTTACTAATATGTGTTGTTGTTTTCTTAACACACTCTAATCTCTCCCAAAATCAAGGAACACCTATTTTCTTTTTGTTTTGCTCCTATTTGTGCTCATGGGTCGATTGGTCTCAATACTCCCAAATTACTTTGGTGGTCCTCCTCAATTTTTGTATTAAACTGGACCTTAAAACCACTTCCATTATGAAGACCATGCCCATGTAAGAAAACTTCATATTTTATAGCTAATGTGAAAATGGAGTCTTGACCCCCTAACTTACCTTTAAAAACTTGTTTTTTCAGTTGTCTTCTCACATGTGCCTACTTTATTAGGTGTACCTTAGTTTGTGTGCATTGTAAGGTATTAAAATTAACTTCAGTGAGAAGATCATGTCCTTGCCATAAATAATTATATTTAGTGTTTTATCTAGAAATGTCATCTGACCTTCATTTACCCAACAAAATGACTTGTTCAAATAATTTAAAAGACTTCATGGACTAGTTTGAAAATAATTTAAATTTTCAAAAGTAAATTTTAATCTTTGAAAAATGCATAAATGCCACATGTTTAAAATTTTCAAAATCTAAAATGACTCTATCGTTTAAGTTAAAAACCTTAGAATATGAGGTAAAAAGTTAAATGGTCTTAAAACCCATGGTTTTCTTGAAAACCACCTTTATTCCTCCTCTCCTCCCACAAGGGCAAAAATACAAAGCCACATGGTTTGGTTTTCAAAAAAGATTGATTTTTAGGAAAATTATTTTAAATGGGCGAGTTTTTGTTTTCTCCTAGATACCACATAGATGGGAGTCCACCAGTTAGCCTCATAGATGTATGAATTGGTAGTCAACAATCGGTTCCATAGACACGTGACCAATAATCAACAATCGGTCCTGCAGTCATGTGAACCGTTGTCATTTAGCTATCTTAGGGCCTTATGAATGCATAGTCACATAGATAATTTGAATTAAATTAATTAATTTTTATTATTTTTTAATTAATCTTTAAGAAATTAATGACTTTTACAAGAAATTAGTATTTTATCACTCTATGACCCTAAGCAACCTAGAAAATGGTTTCATTTGTTTCTTGCAAATTGGGGTCCATTTCATGAACCATCTACGGTACTGGAAAGCTTACTATGACATGTTTCACACAATATAATAAATTACATGATAGCTCTCACCAATCAAAAGATATATACAATTATATGTTTCACTTTATTGAGCCCAAATAGATATTCTAGGTGCTCTTTGAGGCCTTTTAGTGGTTTTTCGACCATAACTTGGTCCTCCTGGGTCCATTTTCAAAGTTGTTAGAATTATTGGAAGGATGAATCCAAAACAATCGTCTTAGATCCTCTGGTTTCTAAAAATTATTCTTAAAAAGTGCAATTTTAATGTTTTAATTTTATACTTTCCTTGAGGAGATTTTAATTGTAAAAAATAACTTATTTTTTTTTATCTTTTTATAAGCTAAAATGGAGAAAAAAGGAAAAGTGGTAGGAATAAAAAGTGTAAGTGGAATTCAAATTAAAGTGTTTTTTATTTTTCTATGGAAAAAAATTTACCTTCACTCAATTTTTTTTAAATAAATAGCCAGTTCATGGTCATTTCAAAGAGTTAGCTCTTATTGATTCTAGTTGAGGAGACAATGAACCAAACATTTTTTTTGTTATTGTAATGTAATTTCTTCCCCTCTTTACTTGACACTATTGTTATGTTTTTGAAATTTATAACTGATTATTGAATGTAAACCCAAAACATTGTGTTATTGAAATGGAGATCATTATTAGTCGAATCTAAAAAAGTTTATTTTTTTCCTATGTGTACAAATAGTGGATGTGTTATCTCTCTTCCTCGCTTCTTGTATCTCAAACTCTTACATTGTTATTTTTTTGTGGTTATGCACATGTTGGCCAAGTAGGAGATTAATTTTTTGGGTGCATTTGATTGATCACATCAAATTTATTTTCATTTTAGTAGGTTCTTTTTTTATTTCCCCCTTTCTTTTGCTCTTTTTTATCAAATTGGTTAAACTAGGGTTGGAGATCATCTGAATGCAATCTATTTTAATGCTTACTTTGATTATAATAAGTTTTATCCATTGTTATTTTCACACTATTAAACAATTAAATACAATTGAATGAATGAATAAAATCAGCTACACTTCATTATCTTAATTAAAAACCTTGATTTGTGTCTAGGCAAATAAATGAATGTTTTATCTTTTTCAATACCTATTTAAAACCCATCTAAATAAAACACAAACTAATGTTACCCTATAAATTTTTTGGGAACTATAAACATGTTAAAACATATAGAATTAGTAGGCCCCTTGAATTAGAACTATTCATAATGACTTACTAAGTAAAACCAGTACGTTGTGACCCAATAGATATAGACATTGGGGAGACCCCTCATGGGCTTCCTTTCAAGAGAGGCTAAATGGGATAACTGTCTTAAGAGCCTAGAGTTGGTGAGCTGTGAAAAATGATACATCAATATATTAACACTATAAGGAGGGCCAATTGACACAAAAAATCTAAAACTTAATTTTTAAAAATATTAAAATCTGACATTTTAGAAGTGTTTCCCACGTTGAAGTATTGTAAACATTAAGCTATAAAATTAAAAAATTATCACCATAACAATATTTCATTAGGGATGATTTTGAATTTTTACAACTCACTAAGCATAAAAAATCTAAAACAAATAAAAGAAAACTAAAAAAATCCACTTAGCTAGTAACTCACATGTGGTTGTAGTTTTCTTTATTAACCTATTTATTATCCCTTAGATCCCACTAACGATAGCTAATATCACTTGGATTGGTGGATTTGGGTGCCCTTTGAACATTATTGGGCTTGCCCATGATTTCCAAATAATCCTAATAAGCTATACTTGAAATACCTACCTGATGAGATTCATATTGATGAAGATCATATCCAGGCATTCAAAGATGTCCTTATCTAAATTCAGGTACAACATGAGAATGAAATTTTCCACTTATTTCCTTACTCCTTAGGATAGGATATTTACACTTGGTACCTCATATTTATAAATGGATATATTACCTCTTGGAATGATCTAGAGATAGTGTTTATTAATCACTTTAAGTTATCCATTAATCTAGATATCATATACCATCACTTTGATGTCACCCGTAAGTAACCAAATGAACCAATGAGTGTATTTAATACATAGTTCCATAAGTTATACCAGATATTAAACTACCCCTATATTTAGATGGAATTGGTTGCCATATAGACCTATTTGAGGGCCTTGGACTCAATGACCTCCATGTTTCTTAGGATAATACTGGCCACACTTATATCCTTGTCCTTGGCCTATAATTAAGTTATAAATATCAAATAATAGATGGTTCCATAAGGCTATAGAGTTGTTCCTTTACCTTCATTAGGCTATCTTGGTGCTTATAATCAAATTACAAAGATTAACGAGGATCTCATGCATAAAAATTCATTGATGAATCCAGTCTTGGGTGCCATGTATTCAGTTCCAAACCCAATATAAAATTTAATTCCCTTGAATTACATGCCTAAAAATCAACCTTATATGCCTCCAAATCATGCATTACCATAGGAAAATAATCAATGACTTGTTCCTATTGCATACTACAATATTAATGCCATGACTAGTACTAGTAGTTATGTCGCTTCAAGTAAAAACCAATAGGTTATTTCATTATTTATAACAATCATATGCCTATCAATAACATGCATAACCAAACACATCTTTTTGTCCCTACATTTTAAAATGTTATGACACATGTGGTTAACCCACTACCACAAATAGAAAATGAACAAAATGCTATTGTGAACCCATAAGTGGTAAATTTCTATTAAATGGTTTAAAGGTTGATAAATGACATGGTTAATTTACATAGATAAGTTCCTCAAAATACTAACCAAAAAATGAATAAACTTACACAAAATATAAATTTAAACTTCCAAATAACTAATAGGCAATGGAACATGAGGTTAAAAATGGAGGCATGCCAAGTTTGCTTGATAATGTAAATCAAATAAATAACAATAGTGCTTCAAATTTAGTAAACTTAATTAATTTAGCATTACCCACTTGGTTTAGGTTGCACAATATTTCTGGTCATGTTGAAACTAATTGCATTAAATTCATCCTAGTCTCAAAAATATTCCATAAGGAGATGAATAACCTTGAGATAGTCCATACACCTAATAATAACCCAAGCCAAAGTGGAGGAAATCCTAGTACTACCATGGAATTATAAACCTATGAATTCCCATTCAAGGGTGACAATGAACTTGTTGGTTGAATATTTTGTCAATTAGCGTACTAATAAACAAAATAGGTCTGATCAACCAAAGTAGGAAGATTGGTCGTCCAAATGTGTAGGTTCACCACATCAAAAGGGGACTAATCTCTCCTCTCATCAAGGGGAGGTTCCATATATATATATAGAAAATAATACTCAAGGGTAGGATAAACCATCCATCTCTCTTTTTTCAAAGATGATGCATGTAGATCAAAGGAGAAATCTTAGAGATAATGATAGAAAGCACTCCTCTTTTTTCAAAAGTACTATAATACAAACCACAAGAATCTTCCTGGTAGTAATTGCAAAATGTAACCAAGGATGTAGTAACCAACAATTTGAGATGTAGCACAAAGTCTCCACCTCAATTGCCCAAGAGTGAGATACGAAGGACAATGAGGGCACAAAGTCATCCCAAGGTTATTTACACAGAAACAAAAAGAAAACACACTAAAGGCAATTATGGGGGCACAAAGTCTCTCCATAGTTGACTTCAGGACACCTTCCTGACTACTTTCACTAATTTTGCTTGTTGAATTAAAGGAACAAAAAATATATTAAGGAAAAAGACATAAGAACAATTTCCCCAAAAACAAAGATATCACAGCACAAAGTCTAAAAAGTCACTTGTTTTCTTATTCTAATAACAAAATATGATCAACAATCTAAGCTCAAAGTCTTAGTAATGCCTTTCAATTTGGGCAGAGTTTAGTTTCCAATAATCAAATAGAGATAGATCCACAATAACAAGAGAGTCCCTTATATAGCCTCTTCAAGAAGGACTTGGGAATAGTAACACATCGTGTTGCATTGAATTTTATTAAGAAGACATGCTAGAATTTAGGGGAATTTAACCATTTTCTTTTTTAAATGTAGAGAAATAGGTCACGCTATTGAAAGTTTGCATCTTTCAATATCCACCTGGCGGTCTACTCCTAGAAACATATTTGATGTGCAAATGTTTTTGGTCCTTCCTCATCGTTCCTCCTTTTCTGGTTATTTGAATCGGGTCCTTGATTCAATTTGATGCTCTATTCCTTAGTTTCTTCCTACTGATATTGGCCTTAAAGCCTTTGAATGCATTCGGGTCCATGCTTAAAACTTGCAAGGATCAACGGCTATTTCATTGTTGCGACTTTGACATCCACGGGCATGTCACTTTCCTCGGCAATTCCTTCAGCTTTATCATTTGATCTTTCTCGGAGGGGACCTGCCCTTCGAGGCTTTGAGAAATGGTCTACTTTGGGTCGAGAAGAGCCCCCCGCAAGGGTATCTGCCCTTCAAGTAGTCTTCAGATGGTCTTATTTTGACAATTCGCTAAGTTCTTTAGCTCTTCTTTAAGGCTTTTCAAAATCAATGGCTATTTTACGAACCTTGAAATTGATGTTCATGCACCTGTCACTACATTTGAATTTCCAACATCTAATTCACTATTCTTGACTTTGACATCTTTGGGCGTGTCACCCCTTGGACTTTCTTCAGCTTTCTCTTGATTCAGCCTTTTCTGCTACTTGCTTTCTTCGGATTTCTTGTTTTGCATCCTCCCAAAGGGAAGGTGACCCTTCAGCTTTGGGGAAGTGTCCTTTAATTTGGCAGTCGAGAGTCCCCTACAAGGGCACCTACCCTTCGGGGTCCTTTGGTGGTCTTTTATCTTCTGAGTCCTTCGAAGCTTTCCCACAAACTTTTTCCACAGACATTTTCCCATGGACAAAAAGTCTGCAAGAATTGTTTTAGCTACTTTGTCTTTGGCCTTCATAAATTCTTTCAATATTTTCTCCTACAGCTTCCCTAAATTTCTTCAGACTTTTTGTTTGAATGAATTCATTTCTTGCCTTAGTCTTTCCACTGGGCTTTTCTTTATTTTTTGGCCTTTTCTTTCGGAGGAAAAAGTCTGAAGGAATTCTTTCGGAGGAAAAAGTCTGAAGGAATTCTTTCGGACAATTTCCTCAAAGGAATTGTCTCTTTGTTACTTTTGTCAAGGCAACTTTTCTAAAGGAAATCCCTTTGCTCTTTTGGCCTTTGAATTGGTCCATTTTCCCCCTTTCTACCCTCTACAAGGGTTGTTTGAGCTCCAAATTATCCTTTTGAGTTTTTGCAACGTTTCATTTCAGCTTCTAAGTGTCCGCAAAGGTTGTTTATCCCTTAGAAATTTGCCTTAGTCAATTTTATGTGAATTTTAAATTTTGACACGTGGTAGCATCTGTTGCTCTTAGAAACAAAGTGAAATGAGGCTCAAAAGATGACACTTGGTAGCATCTACTGAGTTCTGTCAGGTTTTTGCTCACTGCCCTCTACAAGGGTTCTAGGCCTTGGTTCACCACCCTCTGCAAGGTTATCTGATCATTTGGCTTTGGGGCAGCCCCTTTAACCTACCGATTGAACCAACTTTGGTTTAACAGTTCAATGGTTCATTCCCTTTGACCGCTTGAACCAAGATTCTTTGAAACAAGCCTCATTGAACCCATTGAACCTTTGAACAAAAGTAGTTCAATGGTTCAACGGTTCAATGGTTCAAGCCTCAAAAACTTGTTATTTTGATTGAACCTGCCTATAGAAGCCTTTAAACCTATTGACGCATTAGTCTATTGAACCTATTCAACCATTGAACCAAAGTGGTTCAATGGTTCAATGGTTCAATGATTCAAGCCTTCTTCTCTTTGATAAGTTTTTTGAAGCCATTGAACCTTGAAGTGGTTGAAATTTGAACCTTGACAAATGTGCTTAACTTTTACTACTGATGTTGAACATTTAAACTCATTGAACCTGTTGAACCAAAATGGTTCAAGGTTCAATGGTTCAATCTTTGCTTAGAAGCTTGCCAATGAAATCTTTTTGGTTGAACCTTGTCGTTGAACCAATTTTGAAATTGCCTAAGTGTTGAGAGCTCACTTCTTTCCTATAGAGTCCGTAGAAATCAACCTGTGAAGCCTGTAGACTTGTCCTGTAGAGTCTGTTGATTTTCTTCCTATAGAGTCCATAGATTCAAGCCTGCAGAGTCTGTAGATTCAAGCCTATAGAGTCCATAGATTCAAGCCTGTAGAGTCCATAGATTCAAGCCTCTAGAGTTTGTAGATTTCTAAAAAGCTTGAAAAATGAAGAATTTGAATGCTCAGAACAAATTTTGAAAAGGGAAGAGACAATTTTGGTCTATAGGACCAAAATAGTTCATATGTTGTCCCAAAAATGAGTGATATTTTTGGGGGACAACAGTTGGCTCTAGTTGGGCAACTTCCTTCAATTGAGAACTTGGAATAGCTAAGGGGTAGAAACCAAAATCTCCAGTGCCTTGAAGTGTGTACCATTGGGTTGCGGAGTCATGTTACCCAAAAATGAAAGGTTCCAAAAATGAAAATTAACAATATAAAGGAGAAAACAAAAACTATACAAATATACATATGTATAGGTGAACTTATCTGATACTTCAAGAATTGAAGTATTTTAGATGCTACTTCTTGAGAGGTAGTGAAAATAGCACTCTATCCTGATAAACCAGCAAGAAGGCATTTTATCCCCAGAAATGATGATGGGTGAATGGAACTCTCCACCAGGAAACCAATTTTTTACTTCTTCCTCTTGGCTCTTTCTTCTTTTTTCCCCATGGTAAGATGTGATATTCAATTTGAAAACCATAACTCCTTGATTTCTTAGTGAAGGGTTCCTCATCTTGATTTTGATCTACAGTAGCATTGTCCATTACCATAATTGGTTGCTCTTCTAGTTTAGTCCAGTACATCATTGGATTGTCAACATCAAACTCTTGACAAACTATCAGCTCAACATCTTCTTTGGTGTGAAGGAGTTTGATTTTTTCATTCTGAGCAGTCTTCAATCCAAGTAACAGAGATTCACATTCAGCCGTGTTGTTGGTGTTGCTGAACTACAACTTGCATGAGGGGAAAATATCTCCTTGAGGAGATATAAACACAGTCTTGACTCCATTGTTGGTAGAAGGATTGCTACCATCAGATTCCAGGATCCAAGCATCATTAGAAGTAGATCTCCTATTAGATTTCTCTTCATTAGAGATGGAAGGTCTTTCCTTATTTGTACTACACCCTACCAATTCTCTTGAAGTCTTGTTTGAATCAATTCCTAGATTTTCAACTATAGGACTTTCATTTGTAGAAACATAAACATCCTCTTTAGTCAAGAAATAATTACCCTTGCCTAAAGACTCAAATATAATTTGTGATGTAGGGGTTGACATTTGGGTGACCACATATTTTGCCTCCTTTTCAGAGAACAATCTCTTTATTACGCCTTTGATAGGGATTCTTGCCTCGGTCAGGTCCATGCTTAGTTATCCTCCCATGTCCTTGCATAAATTTCATCCAAGTAAAATGCCATAGGATGCTGGAACATTAGCCACAAAGACAGTCATCGTGATTCTCTTGTCTGGAAAGGCTGCAAATGCAAATTGGGCATCTTTGATTTGCCCTAGTAGTGGTACTTAATTTTTATCCATGGAGAAACATCTCCCAAAGGTTTTGGTCAGTGTGAGACCCAGAGACTCAGCTACTTTAGCAGGCATGACATTGTCAGATGCCCCGAAATCAATGATGCAATTGTTGAGTTGATAACCATTTATTAATAAGGAAACATAGAAAGGTTCTATTTTCCTAGGGGTAATTGGAGGAGTAATGATAAGATTATTTGGAATGGGCATGTTCTTTGGGGAATCAAGAATTATTTTCTTAACCTCTTGTCTTGCAAGGACGGTTTGGTTCTTGACACATTGGACCAACTTATCCAATTAATCAGGATTAGACTACAAATATTCAAATTCAGACATTTGTATTTTGGTCTTTTTGACATAATCAATTATGTCAAATGGATGAATTGGACTAGGAACAGAGGAAGGTAATTCAACTTTCTAGGTTTTAGGAGGGATGGGAGGAGGGCTGGTTTGCAAAATTGAAGTAGAAGGTGAAGGTGAAATTGATGTACTTATATTTTGAGTGATCAGCAGATCTTTTGATTGAAAAGGTAGAGTGGTTCCATGCTTAGCAATTGTAATTGTTGGTTGAGGTTGCTCCTCTATCTTCCCTTTATCAGCTTGTTAGACTGATTAGTTCTTGGACCTAGTAAACACTGCATATGATCCATCAATAGCTTCTCCTTTGCTTCTAGGTTCATCCTGGTAATTTAGGAAACCAATGTGGGAGTCACCAGTTGATTCTTCTTGATCCTCTGTGAAGAGATCAACATCATTTTCTTACTCAAACTCAGGTTGGAAAGAGAAATCATGTTCTAGTTCTAAATATCCAACTGTTGAGTTGGTTGGAGGAGCTTCAAGGGCAAGTTTCCCTTGTGGGGGAGGAAGACGATCTGGCTACCCTTGATTCCTAGCAGCATTGCCTTGATATGACTAATTTGGAAATGTCCTTCTTGGCATATCTATGTATGAAGGAGCAGAAGACATATCTTGTGCCATTTGTCTTTTCAAGGCTAGCAGTTCATTTGCCAGCTTTTGCACCATTGGATAAGTGGTGCTTGTAGATGAATATTGAGAAGATGATGAGGGTCTATTTCTATTTGGATCTATTCTTATCTTCCCTGCTAAAATGAGATCATCTTTTACCTCAGTGGCCAAAATTTGAGCTGCAGCAAGATCTATTTGATCAACACGTCTCAAAAGAAAACTCACTTCAAGTAACTGAGTATTAATGAAGAAACATTTGAGATTCCCAGCTGTAGGTCAAGCAATTACAAGAATTTTGTTCCTTAGTTTATCAAATTTGGTTATGAAGTCTCTCATTGGTTCATGAGGCTCTTTCTTCATCTATGTGAGTTGAGCCAGAAGGGCATGTGCATCTTCTGCAGGTGTGAATCTAGGTTCAAACTTAGTTTTGAGGGTATTCTAATCAGTTACTGACCTAGTCTGTAGATGATAAAACCAATCTGTAGCAACACCTTGTAATGTTTCTACAAGTAGCCTAACTTCTACATCTTCAAATTCTACTCCAGTTACTCCACAGGCTATGCTGAAGGCTGCAATGTGTTCATCGGGATGAACTTTCCCATCACCATAAAATTTGGGGAAATTCTTTCTTGAACTACATGGGAGCTCTTGTAGATGTGGAGTAAGATTGAGAGGCCAAAAGAATTACCCCAGGGGCCTTGAGTTGCCATTATAGGATTATGAAAAGGAGGAGTAACAAATCTTAGAGGGGTAATTATTGGCAAAGCTTTATCAACAATAGAAGTGGATGCTTCGTTTGGCAATGGAGATCTAACTTTAGTAGGAGGAAAGCTCTTGGTTCATTGGAGGTGAGATGGTGAAGGAAATAGATCAAAATTACTTTGCTGTACCAACTTAAATACAGGGTCAACAATACCTTTAGCCCTTTGGCTTTGTGTATACTTTGAATCTGCTAGATTGTGAAACAAAAATTAAAAAGAATTGACCTTGCTTTAGTTTGAAACTTGAGGCTTTAAACTGCGCACTCTTTCCTAGCAGCTCTGGTTTTGTAGACCAGATAAAATAATGAAGGTGGAGGAAGATGGTAAGGATATAAATAGATAATGGGTAAGACATGAAACAAAGTCGCTAGAGTCTGTAATGGATAAGGGTTATAATGATAATGGGTAAGACACAGGTGATGTTTTAATCTAAAACTTGAGGTTCCAAATTGCACAAAATTATGTATATCCCTAGCAGAGTTGCCAAAAACTATTGGTTGAATATTTTTCCAATCAGCGTACTGATAAACAAAATAGGTCTAATTAGCCAAAGTAAGAAGATTGGTCATCCAAATGTGTAGGTTCACCACATCAAAAGGGGACTAATCTCTCCTCTCATCAAGGGGAGGTTCCCTATAGATATGTTATATTTATATATATGTGTGTGTGTGTGTGTGTGTGTGTGTGTGTGTGTGTGTGTGTGTGTGTGTGTGTGTGTGTGTGTGTGTGTGTAAACATAAAATAATACTCAAGGGTAGGATAAACCATCCATCTCTCTTTTTTCAAAGATGATGCGTGCAGATCAAAGGAGAAATCTTAGAGATAATGACAGAAAGCATTCCTCTTTTTTTAGAAGTACTATTCAACAAACCACAAGACTCTTCCTGGTAGTAATTGCAAAATGTAACTGTAGAGTAATTTCCTACTTTACGTCGTATTTAATTATTTTTTATTCGAGCACTGCAATTTTGGTTCTTCGAGCAAAGCGGCAAAATTTTGAAGCAGAGGGCCGGTTCATTTTGCCCAAGTGTTGAGATGCAGTGGAAGCTGCCAAGTGTTGCCCTCTGAGCAGGTCTTTTTCCCCTTCTTATTTCCTTCATCTCATTTTTTCTCGAGTATTAGTTCAAGTGAATGCTGCCAACTGTCACTTTCTAGGAGACAAAGCTGACAGTTGGCATCCCCTGAGTTGTCTTTTTGTAACCTTTGAGAACTGTGGATCATGCCACATACCCAGTAGCAGTTAAGCAAAACACACCACATGTCAGCATTCACATCTCATATTGGCATCTACACTTCATTCAAAGACTTTCACCATAAGGCAGCAGAGAAGATGGAAAGTGCCAAGTGGCAGTTACGGAGGCCCTGAAAGACCTTTTTGGAGTAAAATCGCAAGCCACCACATGTCAGCATTTGGGAATCCATGAGTCCAATGCTTTCCATTCAATGCACAAAGGCATCATTTTATTTTGCTTATGCACCACAAAGTAGCAGATGCTGCCAAGTGTCACTCTCTGGATCCCCCTCTACTCCATCCATAGAAAAAGCAGAAGATGCCACTTATCTTCCTCGAAGCCACAGAAGTCTCCACATGTCAATGCCTAAGAGAATCATCGCCAAGCTCTATTGACAAATATGAAATGGCGGTGGGTCTCAGGTGTTACTTCAAAAGTCTACAGAAGCTTCCAAATGTTGCCATCTATAAGAGTCTGATATATACCCCTAATGATACTATGGCACAGCCAAAGGGGAGTGGAAAGAGCCGTGTGTCTTCGATGAATCAGGCAGAAGGTGCCAAGTGTCATTTTTTGATGTCTTCTAGGTGATCAAGGGGATTTTGAGAAAATTGACTAAGTGTCCTCTCCTATTTCAAACATAGCAGAGTGTTTCGTGTATCAGTTGCGAAAAGTGAAATAGAGGGAAAATCGGCTGGAGTTAATTTTAGTAGATGAAACAGTTCATCGTGTAGATTTTTGGAGCCACCCACAGCATTGAAGGCACCGTCTGTTTGTCCCCTATGAGTGAAGGATGAAAAATATTGCATGGGAAATAAAGTGTAGGGAGACATCCGGGGCTATAAAATAAGAAGAATTATAAAATCTAAAAAAAGGGGGGAATTCTCATAGTTTTAGACTTTCAGAGTTTTTGACCAATAATATCATTTGCTTTTGTTACATTTCCCTGAGTTGAAAGGTTTATATGACTGTGTGTGTTTTTGCATCTTTTGTATGACTGGAAGATTCAATAAGAAAATTGAACACTATGCCCTTGTTGATGTTATCTGTGTCATTTGCAAAGTAGTCTATGCTGTATATTTTCTAGTGTTGTGATTGGAAATGTTATTTACTTCTATCCCATTTTCTAGAGTCTAAAGTTCTACATAACTATGCATGACTTCTGTGCCTATAATGTGATTGGAAGATTCTATTAAGAAGATTGAACACTATGCCTTTGTTGACAATTCATGTATCTCAGCAAAAAACTCCCCTGTTGTGAGCCTCTGTTTATGTTATTCCAATCTTTTACATTGATCATGCACTTGTCTACTCTTAAATGTAATATAATCACATAATAGTTTCACTATGCTTAGGTTAAGATTAGGATTCTCTCAAGCGCATCACCATAGTTAGGTTTCAATTCCAGCATTTTGCATTTTTGTTTAGTCTCCTATCCTTTTTCCCCAACACCCAATACAAAAGAAGAGACCAACTTCTTTAAAATCTGGAGGTTGTTTTCAAGCCACATTGTCCCACAGCTTGAAACTTCCCATTGTTGTTGATTAAGATCTAGCACAATTTTAAGACATCAACAGTAACCAAGGATGTAGTAACCAACAAATTGAGATGTAGCACAAATTCTCCACCTCAATTGCCCAAGAGTGAGAAATGAAGGACAATGAGGGCACAAAGTCATCCCAATGTCCTTTACATAGAAACAAAAATAAAACACACTAAAGGCAATTATGGGGGCACAAAGTCTCTCCACAGTTGACTTCAGGACACCTTCC
Source organism: Torreya grandis (assembly GCA_037957365.1). Lineage (NCBI taxonomy): Eukaryota > Viridiplantae > Streptophyta > Pinopsida > Cupressales > Taxaceae > Torreya > Torreya grandis. The sequence goes on along the minus strand of JARHVA010001255.1, from coordinate 848,533 downwards.
TGACTACTTTCACTAATTCTACTTGTTGAATTAAAGGAACAAAAAATATATTAAGGAAAAATACATAAGAATAGTTTCCCCAACAACAAAAATATCACAGCACAAAGTCTGAAAAGTCACTTGCTTTCTTATTCCAATAACAAAATATGATCAACAATCTGAGCTCAAAGTCTCAGTAATGCCTTTCAATTTGGGCAGAGTTTAGTTTCTGATAATCAGAGAGAGATAGATCCAAAATAATAAGAGAGTCCCTTATATAGCCTCTTCAATAAGGACTTGGGAATAGTAACACATCATGTTGCATTGAATTTTGTTAAGAAGACATGCTGAAATTTAGGGGCATTTACCCATTTGCTTTTTTCAATGTAGAGAAATGGGTCACGCTATTGAAAGTTTGCATCTTTCAATATCCACCTGGCGGTCTACTTCTAGAAACATATCTGATGTGCAAATGTTTTTGGTCCTTCCTCATCGTTCCTCCTTTTCTGGTTATTTGAATCCGGTCCTTGATTTAATTTGATGCTCTGTTCCTTAGTCACTTCCTACTGATCTTGGCCTTAAAGTATTTGAATGCATTCAGGTCTGCACTTAAAACTTGCAAGGATCAACGACTATTTCATTATTACAACTTTGATATCTGCGGGCACGTCACTTTCCTTGGCAATTCCTTCGGCTTTGTCATTTGATCTTTCTCAGAGGGGACCTGCCCTTTGGGGCTTTAAGAAACAGTCTACTTTGGGTCAAGAAGAGCCCCCTGCAAGGGTATCTGCCCTTCGGGCGGTCTTCAAATGGCCTTCTTTTGATGGGTCACTAAGTTCTTTGGCTCTTCTTTAAGGCTTTTCAAAATCAACGGCTATTTTACAAACCTTGAAATTGATGTTCACACAGCCATCACTACATTTGAATTTCCAACAGCTAATTCATCATTCTTGACTTTGACATCTTTGGGTGTGTCACCCCTTGGACTTTCTTTAGCTTTCTCTTGATTCGACCTTTTTTGCTACTTGCTTCCTTCAGATTTCTTGATTTGCATCCTCCTGAAGGGAAGGTGACCCTTCAGCTTTGGGGAAGTGTCCTTTAATTTGGCAGCTGAGAGTCCCCCACAAGGGCACCTTCCCTTTGGGGTCCTTCGGTGGTCTTTTGTCTTTGAAGTCCTTCAGAGCTTTCCTGTGTACTTTTTTGCAGACATTTTCCCGCAGACAAAAAGTCTGCAAGAATTGTTTCGGCTGCTTTGTCTTTGGCCTTCAGAAATTCTTTTGGGATTTTCTCCCACAGCTTCCCCAAATTTCTTTGAACTTTTTATCTGAAGGAATTCGTTTCTTGCCTTAGTCTTTCCGTCAGGCTTTTCTTTTTTTTTCAGCCTTTTCTTTCAAAGGAAAAAGTCTAAAATAATTCTTTCAGACAATTTCCCTGAAGGAATTGTCTCTTTGTTACTTTTGCTAGGTGAACTTTTCTAAAGGAAATCCCTTTGCTATTTAGTCCTTTGAATTGGTCCATTTGCCTCCTTTCTACCCTCTACAAGGGCTATTTGAGCTCCAAATTAGCCTTTTGGTTTTTTGCAATGGTTCATTTCAGCTTCTGAGTGTCCTCCACAAGGGCTATTTGTCCCTTGGAAATTTGCCTTAGTCGATTTTATGTGAATTTCAAATTGTGACATGTGGCAGCATCCACTGCTCTTATAAACAAAGTGAAATGAGGTTCAAAAGATGACACTTGGTAGCATCTACTGAGTTTTATCAGGTTTTTGCTCACTGCCCTCTGCAAGGGTTCTAGGCCTTGGTTCACCGCCCTCCGCAAGGGTATCTGATACTTTGGCTTTGAGGCAGCCCCTTGAACCTACCGATTGAACCAACTTTGGTTCAACGGTTCAATGGTTCATTCCCTTTGACCACTTGAACCAAATTCTTTGAAACAAGGCTCATTGAACCCGTTGAACCTTTCAACCAAAGTGGTTCAATAGTTCAATGGTTCAATGGTTCAAGCCTCAAAAACTTGTTCTTTTGATTGAACCTACCTGTAGAAGCCTTTGAACCTGTTGAACCATTAGTCCGTTGAACCTATTGAACCATTGAACCAAAGTGGTTCAATGGTTCAACGGTTCAATGATTCAAGCCTTCTTCTCTTTGATAACTATTTTGAAGCCATTGAACCTTGAAGTGGTTAAACTTTGAACCTTGACAAATGCACTTAACTCTTACTACTGATGTTGAACCTTTGAACCCATTAAACCCATTAAACCAAAATGGTTCAAGGTTTAATGATTCAATGGTTCAATCCTTGCTTAGAAGCTTGCCGATGAACTCTTTTTGTTTAAACCTTGTCGTTGAACCAATTTTGAAATCGCTTAAGTGTTGAGAGCTCACTTCTTTCCTATAGAGTCCATAGAAATCAACCTGTGAATCCCATAGAACACTGCCTGTAGAGTCCATAGATTTTCTTCCTACAGAGTCCATATATTCAAGCCTGTAGAGTCCATAGATTCAAGCCTACAGAGTCTGTAGATTCAAGCCTGCAGATTCTGTAGATTCAATCCTACAGAGTCCGTAGATTCAAACCTACAGAGTCTATAGATTCAAGCCTGTAAAGTCCATAGATTTCTGAGAAGCTTGAAAAATGAGGAATTTGAATGCTCAGAACAAATTTTGAAAAGGGAAAAGACAATTTTGGTCTGTAGGACCAAAATAGTTCATATGTTTTCCCAAAAATGAGTGATATTTTTGTGGGACAACAGAACCTAAGACAACTTAGATGAGGTATATATAATCAAATAATTTAAAAATGAAAACAACTACTAGCTGAGAATAAAATTTCTAAATCATTTAACTACATTAACTCCCTTGAATAACCCTTAAGTTCCACCTGAGAAGAACTTGAACAACAATCTATTCCTACTTAAAGGACCTAACACATTATCAATATAAGAACAATGCTACACCCCCACAAACTGATAAACTAGTATTAAAAACAAACAAGGATATAACATTATAGATGACATAAAAAAACTAAGGATAATATAAAAATGTTTGATTTGTTTTAAATTTATAACCATAAAGACTTGTTAATAAAATAATTTTCCACTCCTAAATGGAAATAAACTAATAGGATAGTCGATACTCACATTTAAATATACAAATAAAAAACTAAAATTCCTCTTTTTCTCCTAACAATCCATAGTTTGAATAAGAACTTACACAATTGTTTAGTCAATTTAGGTGCTTCTAGTATTGTGATGCATATGTAATTTTCCAGCAGTTGGGTTTGACCCTTGCAAAGTCAAATAGAAAAAAATGTTCAATTGGAAAAGTTAGAGGTTAAAGTTTTTGGTGAATTTAATCATATCCACATGTAGTTTGCCTTTAATCCTATATTACAATAATTTATTGATATTTATGTAGTTGATATACACAATGTTTATGGTATGCTTATGAGTAAAGATTAGTCTAGAACACTAAATAGATACATTATAACTGACTTCTCTCACATGTGGATCCTATGATAAGACATACCTAATCAAATTAGAATTGAGTGTGAGCCAAAAATGACTCACTTGATCATAAAATATAACAAAATGAATGAAATATTATATGAATAATCTAAACTTAGGGTCGACACACTTAAGAAAGAAGAAAAATCCTATAAGTTCTACATTAACATTTTGACTGTATAAGAAAAATTAAAATTTAAGGAGTTAGAGCAATTATATGAGGAGGATATCCTCTACACACCTGAGATACCTTCATTCCATAGTAATACCACAACATGTGAGAAAATAAAAAGGTTTGGTCTAAATAAGAATAAAGGATTTGATAGTTCTTCAAATGAGAAAATAACCATTCTAAACACCCCTATACCTACTTCTACCACTGAGTACCTAACTAGAAGGTCATTTTCAGCAAAGAAACAAAGTGTATGCCCACTTTTCATTGAGAAAATGAGTGAAGAGATTAATGTTGTAGAAACACCTACTCATTAGAATCCAATATACACAGCTGAAAATCACTTGCAAGTTCTAAAATTTGATGGCTCTTAGTCCAAGAGCAAGTGTGGTGCTAGTGTTGAGCTTATTAACCCACAAATGAATTTATATTTAACTACATTTCACATTTAATTTTGTTTTATGAATAATGTGGTTGAATATGAGGCACTAGCTTATGGTCTCTAACTCACCATAGTAAAGAAAGTCAAGAATATTAAAGTGTTTGGTGACTCATAATTGGTGGTTAAACAAGTAAGTAGCCAGTATACTTGTAATGACAAGTGTCTATCTAGATACCATAGTTGATTGTAGAATTTAATAAAGTATTTTGATGCATTCAATATTCATACATTACTTCACATAAGAAACTATATGGTAGATGCATTGACAAAAGTTGTGAGCACTTTGGAATTAATTTTTGACTCCAAGTTGAGAAGGTTCTCAATGGAGTTAGTCTCTACTCCTATTTTTTATACTATCAGGAACTTTTAGGTATTCAAATATGATTATCATATCATCAACTTAATCACAAAAATGGATATGTTTGAAGCTCAAATTATTAATGAAGATGACATAGAATAATTTGAACTGGATGAAGAAGGGGTTATCAATTTTTAAAAAAATAGTATACCAAAAGATATGGTCTCATTTGAAAGTCTATTTGACATGGACTATCAAGGTGAAAATAAAAAATCATCCCCCACTAAAATTATGTTACACCGATGTTATAATCTAGACAATGCCAATGATTCAAAAAATGTGCTTTTAGGTACAACTTGCACTCAAAATGAAAAATAAGGGGTTGTAAAATCCATAAAAGGCATCAAATATATTATATCATGGAGCTAAAAGGACTTAAAAGTGTTTAACACTTCCATTCTCACACATGTTATCCCTCTCAATCTAGGGGTTAAACCATTACTTCAGAGGCAAATATCAGTGAGTCCATTATTGGAGCCTTTGATATTTAAAGAAGTACAAAAGTTTTTTCTACCAAAATCATCTTTCCAATTAGGCACTCCACATGGGTGGCTAATCCAATACTAGTTCAAAATAATAATTGAGAGATACAACTTTGTGTGGACTTTTGTAACCTGAACAAAGCCTCAAAGAAGGATAACTACTCACTGCCTTCACTAGATAAATGTTACATATAGTGAACAGATCTTAAATGATGTCATTTATATATGGGTATTAAGGCTACAATCAGGTAATGGCCAACTATTAAGACAAAATCAAGATAGTATTTATGACAAAGTGGGGTACATTCATATGTAAGAAGATGTCGTTTGGCCTAATCAATTTGGGTGCCACATTTAAACATACCATGGATATTACATTTAAGGATCTCATTTGTAAATTCATTGTTATCTACATGGATCATTTAATTATGTTTTATTAAAAATGAGAAGACCACATGAAAGAGTTGATAATGGTGTTACAAAGGTGTAGAGATCATGGAATCTACCTGAATCCAAAGAAGTGTATATTCATGGTGATGAAAGGAAAACTAATAGATCATTATGTACACATGAATAACACATGCTAAGTTATGCACTTAACTCCCCAATATCACATTGAGGTAACCAACATAATGGGTAGGCTATGAATTTGGTTGGTTGTTAGGAGAGATGAGATTTAGAATAAGTGGTGGTAATGGGTTATCGTTATGGAATAAAAATACCTCAATAGAATCATAATGCGTGTTAAGAGTATGAGATACATAAAAATAAAGATCCAAGGTCCTTCATTTTTTGAGATCACAATAAGGTGAAGCTCTTAGTTGATATCAGGACTAGGGAAGTGAGGGAGATTAGGATAAATGACTCATAGCAAAATATTTATTCTATCAGGTTGGCTATGCCCAGTCAATATCATCCACAAATGTGAATAATATAATATGAGACTTGACTTAGGGAGGATAAAAATGGGAGTAGAGAGGATACTACAGACATGTGATGTTGATTGAGTAAACTCTATGTCAATGATGGGAAACTACATGTGGATTTTGGATGTCTTCTTGTTCGTCCAAAACAGTCAAGGAGTCAACAAGAAGGTAAGGAATTTGGATGGAACATAAAACCTCACATATTATCTTGGTATTAATGTCAGTTTTAATATACGTATCTAGATCTGATTCTCTAAATCTAGGGAATAAACCTTGGAAAACAAGACCTAGTGTCTCGAGAAGGGTCATATAAAGGAGGTTAGGCAAAAGCCAAGTTAGAAGCATATGAGTTTATGTAGACAATGGCTTGTTGTGTATGATTACTATGATGTTAAATCAAGGTATTGTGTGATATTATTTCATGAATAATCAATGACTGGATGAAATGTGGATGCTTTCACATGTTGGCAAGGCTTTTTGACACTATTTTTGAGTTTCTATTATTTTTGGCTTGTTTTTTTGAGTTTATGGGAAGTACAATGCTTGATTTCTAAGATTAAAACATTGAAAGCAAAGAAATAAAAATAAATAAAGTAAATTAAATAAAATATTATTTTTATCCTTTTTATATTATTCATGATGCATGCAAAGGAGATAGGAAGAAATCTATACTATTATGCAAAGTGTCAATTTTTTTTCCTAAGTTTGCCTAGATGTAATCTAGGTGGTGATGTTTTTGTAATTTTTATTTCATTTATGTAGAATGGATTAAGCATGAAAGTTATGTCTTCTAAATTTTCAAGCAATTAAAAATAAAATGTAATGTAAAACAACAATATCACAACACTTTTTTTTGTAACTTTCTTTGTCTACAAGCAAGCTAAACCAACCTTTCAACTTTCCTAGTTTGTTATAAACAATTTTTTTTTAAATATTTACTAAAATAAAAATAATAAATAAAAATTCTAATTTTATATTTTTAAGAGGGAGTGAAAACACTTTTAATTCATCAAAATAAATAAAATCATAAATATACTTGTTATGTTTGTGCACCTAGATTGTCTAGGGTCTTGTGGTTGACTAGTTGGTTGTTTTGAATGCACGAAAACATGTTTTGAATTTGACAATGAAATTATATGTTTTATGGAAATGCATTGAAAGTTTACTAATATCTTCCTATGAATTTTTTATATAGTGTTTTTTTAATGGAGAGAAAAATAAATTTATTAGATTGCAAGCACAATCAAAACTAACTAATTTTTATCTTTTGGTGGCAAAGACAATGAAAAGAAATAAAATTTCTTTTCCTATTTTCTCTTTTTTGAATAGTTAGATTAATCTAATGCTAATATATACTAATAGATAAACAATACTAAAATTAAAAGAGATTCCAACCTGAACAAGGCATAGAACAACTAGAATGTTTGTAGTATATTGATGAAAGAATCCTCAGCATGCTAGTTCATTTTTATCCTTATGTGAATTATGATAAATCTCTAACTAGAGGATTACCAAGATCTAAAATAAATGGAAAAGGATAAGAGACACAACCACAAATGGAGAGAATATGAACTAAGGTTGACTAATGCTCTGATTTTACAAAGATTGAGTTTTTAGACCAATAACATTTTTTCACTTGTGGTAATGTAGTCAACATGAAAACTATAGAGACTGGACCTTTAGGGAATTGCAGCTCCATCATGGCTATAAAATATTCTCAATAACAAATTCTAATGGTAATTTTTTGATATGAAATCAAACCAAAATGGCCATTTTTAAAATTAGTTGGGAGCTTGAATGAAGGACTTTAACTAAGTCCAAATAGGATTTGAACTTGGAATAAACTCAAAATGATTGAGAATAGAAGAGTGAGTTGTTGAGGGAAACATACCCCCATTTCTAAAAAATGGGGGCCCTTGTGTTAAAATTGTGCAAAATTTGTATTTTAAAGTTGAAAATGATTTGACTAGAACATCACTAACATGTTTTGCACATTATTTTCATTTGAATATCATTCATCCCTTGGTTTTGTTTTAGCTTTGCCTAATGTTGTTTATAGTGGATCTCTATGTTTTAGATCATAGGTTTAATAGAGCTCTCCTTGATGGGGACATATATGGGTTTTATAATTTTAATAATTTTATCTTAATTTGACCTTTTACTAGCCTTTGGTCTGTTAAAAGTCAAGTTGAATCCATGTTAAATCTTCCTGAATCCCTCATTCAAAAACTCTGGCACAAGTTTCTCTTAGACCAAATTCAAAAAAAAAATTGGCAAAAATAATTTATGCAAGGATATTTTAAATATGCTATAGACTTCAGCCTAATTTTTATACTAAGGCTTGGTGATTTTTTTCAACACTACCAAACCTTAGCCTAAAATTTTTAAGCCTGGTCCCCTTTATGTCCCGAGCTCCTTTGTCTCATTTTATTTTAGCATGGTCCAAAAATAATACTAGAGGGTCCTTTTTATTAAGTTCCTAGCTTGGTCTGACTTTATTTTCACAAGTTTAGACTAATGTCTTAGTCCTAAGGCCCCATTCATGTTTATTAAAATGAATGAGACCTTAGTCTTAAGACTTTATCATAAGTCTTATTTACCCCAAGCCCTAACTTAAGCCACATGCTTCTCTTCAGGATCTACAACCTGCATACATTCAGGTAGAAATGATCAGACGATGCAAGATAGACCCAGTGAGTCCAAATATTTAACCCATATGACCAATCAAACTTGATTACTCGGGTCATGATCAATGGCCCATGATTAAGTGGATGCTGAAGATCAGATGATGTGAAATCAAGAGGGACCCCCTTTGTTATGAAATAGACTTAACCTAAGTCTTACCCTAAATTTTTATCATATTTATCAATACAATGAAAACTTAGGCTAAAGGATTATGTTAAGTTTTTTAAATTATTATAAGGGTCCATGATTTATTATGTTACAACTAGGCTTATAAACTCTAATCCTAAGTCCTATTCATATTTATTAATTTCAATAAAACATTAGTCTATAATCTTGGTCTAAATTTTATAAGATCCCAAGCTTAATCCATTTATGACTATAGGAACTAATCACATTCAACTACTCAATCATGATCAATGGTTCATGCTTTCTCAAATGAAGATGATCGAATGATGTGTAAAGGGTCAAAATTTCCATAGGGCCTATTGTATGCTACAAGACTCAAATTTGGCGTTCTCGTGCCCATCTTTTGACATCTATAATGTCATCATTAACATCTGTGAGATCATCAAATTTAAGCCCTAGTGATATATTTATAGAGCTTAATTTTTACATTCACATTAATGTTATTAACATTCATGAGGCCATCATTAACGTCTGTGAGGTCATCAAAATTCAAGCTCATAAACCAATCTCACTTAGATAAGTGAACATGTTTTTTTTTCTTAATTAGGCTTGGAAGTTTTGTGCTTTAATGTTAAGATTGATTTTAGATTAATTGGAAGCTATGTTTTGACCTAAAATTTAATTGTACATGGGGGGCAATTATAAATACCATAGACTTAGCTTGAATATTATCATAATGAATCATGTTTTTTAACATTAGACTAGACCTTAGTTCAAAACCTTATACTTAGTCTATATATATATATATATACCCCCATGGTCTTATGGGATATTTTATAGGCTTATTAGTGAGGCCTGACAAAATGTGAGGTCCTATTAAATGAATCCTAGTTTAAAGCATCTATCCCAAGGTTTGCCTCATATTTATTAATGTGATAAAAACCTTAGAGAAAAAAGCCTTAAGTTAGGTTCATTTTATTATATTGGGTCCCCTTTTGCTATGATCTAAACTTAGCCTAAGGTTTATTTCATGTTTATTAACATGAAATAAAACCATAGACTAAAGTATTTAACGTAATTTCTTTACATGGTCACGTGCTAACTTAAATTTCATGCACTTTTTTAGGATCGATGGATCACATCTAATCAGGGCAACATAATCAGATAGAGAAATATCACTATGGAATATTCAATAGAATCCTCTAAGGCCCATAGGATCACCATATGGCACACATGAGCTAAACATACTGACAAAGATGCAAAACTTAGAAGGCCTATAGGACTACCAAGTGGCATAACCATAGGGACCAATACAAAGGATAGCCAATGGCATGCAACTAGTGGGATCAAGATTAATGATCCACATTGATCCATATAGATTGATCCAATAGTGAAAAATAAAAGGAAATATTTTCAAAGAGAAATGGTCAGTTTTCAAACATTAATAAACAAAGTGTCATGAAAGTGCCAACTAGACACCACATCGATGCCACTTAAGTAGAAAGTGACAAAACCAAAGATTTTGTGGGCATGAAAAAGCAAAGGTATAAATTCAAAAGTCTTAATAAAATCTAAGTCATGAACTCACTCGAGTGAAAACAACTATCACCATTAAAGCTATAGAAAATCTCTAACACCTATAGAAGCCCTAATTTGATCCCAATTTGACCATAATTGAGCTAAAAAGAGTTCAATTACCATTTGAGCAGTGTGAATTAGCCCAAAGGTTAATTACAGACCACTAGTGAGCAATTTGTAGACCCACATCCATGTCACCATGAAAATAACAAAATAGGGAAGACACAGAGCTATACTTGACTTTAGACATAGAAGGAAGAATCTTCAAAGACACTGAACCTGATGCGGTACCATGAACACCAAGGATAATAATTAGTCCAAGATTTTATGGGGCATTGAAGAGTTCTAAGCAATCACCAAAGAAGATGAAAAGAATGTCATAGTCTGCAAGAGGTACTATGACTTGGTCTCCATCCAAATGACAAATCTTCACCTTGTAACAACAAAACCAGAGGTACTTCATTGTATCAATGTTATTGGTCTTGTCTTTAAGGATTGTATAATTAACCAAGACATGATAGTTTATGAACGTAGTTTTAAAATGGTTACTTACATTTCCCCCATTTTATTTGAAAGTTACTATAAATTTCCCATGCATTAGGTAGATCTTCCCATAATTAAGGAATGGTCTAGCAAAAATGACCTAAAAACCACCCTTGCCCCATGGTTGTATTCAAGAACCCATGTATTTTTAGACCCCACTGGAAAGATCCCAATCACCCAATTTAGGGTAGGAATTAGAATGCTTATGAAATTACTCAATAGATTTTTTGAGGCCCCCTCCACCACTTATGTCAAAAAAATGTGGGTCCCTTATATATATTTCATGGTTGAAAAGGGACTTACTCCCCCATTTGGTGAGATGATCAATATTTGCTTGAAGCAACAATTCTCTACCATAAATAAGAGGACTAGAAATCACTTCTTTATGATGTATTATCTTTTAGATGCCCTATTGGCCACTAAAAAAATATCTAACATTAGAAATTGGTCACCTAAAAAAAGGTCTCCCAATATTATTCCAAACTACATATATTCAAGTATAGGGACTATAATAATTCATTTGTGATTGTGTGTACTTAGCCCTAATAAAATTTATTATAGGGATACCTATGATTATGATAAGTCCCTTAATCAAGAAGTATGTGGAACTTATTTGGGATATTTGGTTATATCCTGACTGCACTATAATCAAGATAGAGGGAACCTTATGTCAACCACTTAAACTACCAATCTATGTACCCACTAAGTTGGTTGATTAGGAGATAGCATACCAATTATTCCATGGTATTGATAGTGTATACAAAGGCAAAAGGAAGGGGATAGTCCATCCATTCCCTTTGACTATTAGTAGAACTATGCTGCAGAATTGGGACAATGTAGACACCATTTCTAGGCACAAAGACTCATTCAATTATAGCTTGATGACTTGAGACATTGGGACCCTTGGATGATGTTGTGAAACATTTGAAGGATAAATAGATTAACAACATCAATTCAATGTCCATCTAAACATATTCATTCATAGAAGTCTTAGCAAGATTAAAGAAGCACAATATCAAGCTCAAGGCTAGATTGATGAGAGATGAGAAGCTAGCTAGTGAAACATGGTAGATGGGACCTTTGCAATACCATTTTCTACCATGACCATCTTATAGGCCTCCTATAGAATAATCAAAGACACAAGTTACATATGGTTCAAGAAAAGAGAGACTTAAAGAAAGACCTGGTGAAGGGGTTTCATCTTCTACCCAACCTAAAAATCTAAAGTCACCTATTGAGTTCATTGACATGATTGCATTGGATCCCGGGGAAACATTGGAAGATGTCTTAGAGGCAATGGATATTGCTTATAAATCATATTAGGAAGAGGTGAAGGAATAAGAACCTCAACCCCAAGTTGAGGAAATACAAAAGGAAAAGGGGAAAGGGATAGATTTGGACTTAGTCCCAGTGGTTCCCCCACAAAAGAGAAAGGTTAAGTTAGCCTTGGTTCCTATAAGAACCAAGAGGCCCAAATTAACCCTCACTCACCCTTTGAGTGAGATTAATTTGTTTAGTGATGAGAACCATATTCATGGACCAACCATTCCATAGTGGTTCATATATGGAAAGCTGCAAAAGATCCCAACTCTGCACCATTAATGGGCAATTACAAAGTCTATTAACATCCATGTTCATGAGGAGCTCAAACCATGGATTAAGGAACTAAAAAAATAAGAGAAGGAAATACAAGTGGATGCTCTTATATCTTCAAGTAGAACCAAAATAGAAGTCACAGAGCCTCCAAAAATAACACACTCTTCAATAAGTGTCCAATTTGACCCAACCACTACTGGATTGGAAAGAGTAACAATAAAGAAATCTATGGTGGGTGGAGAGGAATGCACTTTTCAAAAATTGGAACCTTTCATTATATTGACTCAAGTGGAGGGTCAAAAACTAGGTTAGCACATTATTTTTGAAGAGGATATACTTGAGGTTGCCTAGGCTCAAAGTGCCCACCTATAAACTAGCATCAAAGGCCTACAATAATGAATAGAGAACTTATAGAGGCAGAAGGAGAATCTAGAGAAACAAGCTATTTTATCTATTCCTAATAAAATGATTGAAATATTTGAGGGATCATTTCATGACATGTTTGACTCTCTGAAGTCAATAAGGGAAAGACGAAATGCACTAAACCAATAGGATGCAGTATTCAAGGGCTTAGTCACCTAATGACAAAGCTCCAAGGACCAAATGAAGGATTTAATTAGCATCTTGATAGGAGATAAAATCCTTGGTTTCAAGACCATCAACATCACTCATCTCAACACCATCCTAGGGTTGATTGTTGATAAGATCAATAGTTTGAGTACATGGTCCAAGTTCTTAGAGAGATTCATCAAGGATGACAAAGATATACTAGATAAAATTGAATAATTCCTTAAGGCCATGATTTCCAAGCCTACAAAGCTTAGTTCCATGGGCATCATATAAAATGATGAGTTCATTCAAAGGACCACTTTGGTCATGTAAGAGGTAAAGAGTAAAATATAAGGCAAGTCTAGGGCTAATAACAATAGGATCATGGATATGATCCTAACTATAAAATAAAATATATCTGAGGCAAGGAGCATTACGAAGGCTTTAGAGAGAAATGACAGGGACCTGAGGGATTTGGTGGATCAAGAGAATGAACTCCTCCTAGAACCTACAATCAATTTGAGACTTATTGATGAGCAACATCAAAATGCAATGAGGTTACTTCAGTAAGATCAAAGGACTTCATCAGCACAGGGTCCACCAGTTAGTTAGGAACATTCCCTTTTGTAGAAGCATTGTAAATTTTGAAAATAGAATATTCTTTTGTAAAGGCATGTGTAACTTGTTAGCAAATTTGCCTAAAGGTCAATCTATTTTAGAAAGTCCAGTGTATTTTAGAAATTTGATAGAAAGGGTAGTTGTCCTTTACATTTTTTACACTTGTAAATTAATGCAACTAACCGACATGCTTCCTTGAAGTCTATAAAATGAGCATTATTATTTGTAAAGAAGGAAGGAGTTTTTGAGATACAAAAACTAGTGTAAACTTTGAAGCAATTCATATAAGTAGATAATTTTGAGAATATTATCTCATCTTGTTTGTGGGAATTGTTATTTATCTTCTCTCTCAATTATTTGTTCTAAATCTTAGATTTAAATGGTTCTTTTAAATTATTGGCACGTACCTTTTGAATACAAAATTGTTAACTTATGCATATGTTAGGTTAATTGAATGTTCCTTACTTTGATTAATTTCATTTGCTCTATTTTTGTAGATGTGCATCAACTATCTACTTAAAAGAGTAAAAATTTAAAGTACATGTGGTACTTATTTGCATTGTCTTATCTTCCTTAGAATTTTGCCTAATATATGTTATGATTTGAGCTTAAGCTAGTTTACCTCATATATTGGTTTTAAGTGCATGCTTGGGAAACACTTGAACTTTGTCATAATGTCTGAGATAAGGATCAAAAACACTTTTTTTTCTCTACCCTACCCTAAATTTTACTTCTTTTTCAACCAGATCACTGTATCTTAATATCATTATAAATATCCATTTTATAATAGTCTTAGATTAAAATTTGATCACAATTCATTGATATTAGTATAGATTGTTGCATCTTTTGTAAAAATTGTTGAGAGGACCAAGGTGGCTCCCAACCACCAAGTTTTATAAATATTATGGAATAGTTTGTTTGCTTTAATACTCTTTCATCACCGGTAACTAGATTACCACAACCTACTACTCATGATATAAATTCTTTGAATTATAAAATTAGAAGTGTTCTTTAAACACTAAGAATATATATGATACACTTAGAGGCATCAACAGGCAAAGCTCCATTGGTGCTAAAAGGAGGGCCCCAACAAATCCTTGTGAATTTATAAGATCTTTGGTAGTTTTGGTGTATTTTGATCAAAGATCATTCTATTCTTTGAATAATTTTACTTATTTTAGCATAACTTTGTAAATGTTGGTGATTTTCATGGTTTCAGCCCCATCTTTGTGCTTCCTTTAGACAAAGATCAATGTTCTTTGAAAGTATACACTTGATTATGGTAAAGATGACTTTAACTTTGTTAATTCAATAGGTTTGAGGTTAGTAATAACTATTTTGGTTAAATATCCATAGATCATTTTAAATTTTGAGCTCATTTGAGCTTAGAGTTGTAAAGATCATTCACATTTACATATTTGGACATATATTTGAGCTAGTTTGGTTGAAGATCTTAGTCCTTTATTGTCTTTACATGAATCTTTGAAAAAAATTCTTAACGTGCAAGCTTAATATTTGTTTTTTTTAAAGATTGATTTGACACATCGTATTTCAAACAAAATTCAAAGTTCTCAAGTTAAAATTGCCTATAATTAGAATAATCTCACATTCAAAAACAAGGGAACCTCTGTTAGAAATCTATAAGAGATCTAGGTGAGATAAAGGTAAGCATAGATGTTTAAAGTCTTTGAAAACTTTACCTCTCCAAGGTACTTTTGCATTCAACCTTCATCAAGGTATGACTTGGATAGGTGGCTCTTCCATCAATGTACCAAGTGTAGTACATGACCTTCCCCATAACCCTAAGAAATATTTGACAACGTTTAGTCCAACTAGTATTGTAATAGTATATGAACATATTAAGTCATTAAAAGATGCATTAATATTGCTAAATGTAGTCCATGAGGATGTAGCATGTAGGCTATTTTTTTTACTTTTAAATATATTTCTTATGAATGGTTTTTAAATTTACTCAAGAATTACGTTAATAGTTGGGACCATTTTAATAATGTTGTCATTAACCAGTTTGGCAAAATTATTAGTCCTTGTGTATTATATCAATAATTTACCATAATCAAGAGGGATGCAAATGAACTTATAAGAGCATTTAATTATAGGTTCCAAAATATATATAGCCAAACCATAGATCCTTACAAGCCTGATGATGCTTTGGCTTTAGAAATTTATAAAGATGCTTTACATCCCATGACCTTTGTTTTCATAAAGAGGGATGTTAGACCTATGAATACTCTATCCTTAGCTTATTCTAATGTAGTGATCATCAATGATCAGATGTAGCCCCAAGGTCATTTGGATTACTCTATTCCCAATGTCAATCCACATATACCCACCTTGAATATATTTCCTAATAATAATTAGAATATGCTAGCTCTGAATCAGATCCCAACTTTGAACCAATTACCCTTGAGCCATACTATTTCCAATCAAAACTTAAGATTTTTAAACCATATTGCAAATATATTTGGTACTAACCAATGGTACTAATAGTAATTAGGTTCATAATTTAGAAACTCCCAAGAATGAGAATGACTATATATTAAATATGGTCCAAAATTTTAGCACTAATTTATTTTAGTTACAAAAGAAAGTTAGCCATATAGGAGAAATATTATATAGGAACTTTTCATTTCAAAGATTCAACGGACCCAATAATAGATTTCATAATGACAATTTCCATAATAATAAGAATAATGAATCATCTACTGATAAAAAGAACATGGACATTAATCTTATTGATGTTACATTAACTGATTACTATATAATTCATTATACTACTAAGCATGGTGAAATGTATTGCATTGAATTTTGCAAAGCCTTTGAGGCCTTTAAAGAAGATTTGGATACATTTGAATTAGTTCCTAACAAAGATAATGGTGTATGTACATCGGTATCTAAATCTACTGATCAAGTATTCATGGTGGAAATGTTTGACTTCCCTTTCCAAGAAGATAATGAACTTGATGATGTTCCTAAAGAAGTGCCTACTTTCCAACAATTCTTGAAGAAGGCTATCCCTTAACTACTTCTACACCTCCAAATAAATTTGGCATTCCTCTAAAAACTAAATCAAATAATAACCTAGAGCCTCTAAAGGGAAGTAATTTTAAACAAAGTATTGATGCATTTATTTCATCAAATAAAACTAGGTATAATATTGTGGAGGACATGAAGAAAATAAAGGCTAATATTACATTGCATGAATTGACATAGATTATTGAGTAAAGGGACCTATTGCTGGAGTCCTTATCCAAGAAACCTAGCAAGCCATCCAAAATTGATAATGCCAATATTACTATGTACAAGGTTAAGACAGAGTCCCCACATTTTCTACTTATTGTTAGAATGTTTGGTAAGAATCTACATAACTATTTGTTAGATTATAGTGCATCCACCAACATTATGCTAGTAGGTATTTGTAAATAGCTTGGCTTGACTCCTATTAAATTTTATAGATTTGTCACTTAGATAAGTCTAGATTCAAGGTAGTTGGGGAATTATTAAATGTTCATATGTAGCTTGCCTTTGAGCCAAGAGTCCAACAATTTATTGACATCCAGGTGGTGGACATCCCTGATGCATATGGGTTGTTCTTAAGTAGGGAATGAATAAAGTCCCTAAATGGATATATGTCCATTGACTATTCTCACTTGTGGCTACCATGGAAGGGAGTACCAAATAAAATTAAAGTAGAAAGAGAACCAAGGATGAAACATATGATCACAAAATACAATGTTGTGAATGAAAAGGTGAACATAGTTGACTTTGATTTGGGAATTTTCACTCTTGAAACTACTAAGGTAAGTAATTGTAAATATTCTTATATTGTGTCTTGATTATGGAATTAGTTATGGAAGATGCATTTTGATGGGGCTAGATATACGTCTGGGTCTGGAGTAGGAGTTGTCCTAACTAACCCCATTGGTAAGATATGTCATGCCTCCTATAAACTTCAATTTCCATGCACCAATATACTTATAGAGTATGAAACACTAATCTTAATTTTGCAATTTGCCATGAAATACAAATTCAAAGAACTTCTAGTTCATCGTGATTTGAAACAAGTAGTCAATTAGGTAAGGAGTAGATACCAGTGCAAATTGTCATACCTCAAGATATATAAGTTTATATTCTAGGATTTGCTTGAATCATTTGATGATTTTAAAATTATTTCTATTCCCAGATTGGAGAATAAGGTTGTTGATGAGCTTGCCTCAGTTGCATCCAATCTTATACCAAACCATAACTCTCATACCTTTAACATTGGTTTAGTTCCATGCCCTTCTATCCTTGATAATGTAAACCAAATGTAGGTCTTTAATGATGACCAACATATCCTAGAGTTCATGACCAATTCAGGAGTATTTGAGGCACATGTCATAGATGAGGGAAATAATAATAATCTTGAATAAAAAGGCATACTTTATCATAAATTCATTCAGATGAATGAAAATAAAATTATAAAAGGCATGATTACCTTGGAGAGGTTATTTGACCAGGATAAGCTAGCTAAGAACACTAGGATTCCCAAAGCAAGTGGAAAGGATTACAAGGTAATTGATCTTGGAACTCAAGATTAACCTTAGTTAGTTAATATTGGAACAACATATATGAGCATTGAAGATAAAAATGTAAATATTTGTTAACCAACTATAAGGACATAATAACATGGTTGAAGATTTTTGATCCAAAAGTCATCACCCATACCATACCCTTTAAAAAAGACTGCAAACCTTTCAGATAAATGCAAAGGCATACGAACCCTATTTTAGATCCTATGATCTTTAAAGAGGTCAAGAAACTGCTAGATGCCAGAATTGTATTCCCCATTAGGCACTCAATTTGGGTTGCCAATTTAGTCCTAGTTAAGAAAAATAATGGTGAAATCAAGTTTTGCATTGATTTTAGGAACCTTAATAAGTCATCTAAAAAGGACAACTATCCTTTTCCTTTTTTATACCAAGTTATATAAAGTGTTTTTGGTTCTTATATGATGTCCTTTCTTGATGGATTTTTAGGGTATAACTAGGTATTAGTTAACCAAGAAGATAGGATGAAGACTGATTTCACTACCAAATGGAACATGTTTGCATACAAGAGGTTGTCATTTGGTCTAATCAACATAGAATAAACATTCCAAAGGGAGGTGGATCATGCTTACCAAGGATTGGTAGGTAAATGTATCATTATATACATGGATGATCTGACTAATCTTTTTAAAAATAGGGAGGATCACATCATGCATTTACAAGTTTTTGAAAGGTGTAAGAGATATGGAATTTTTCTCAACCTAAAGAAGAGTATATTTTATCTTACTAAGGTCAAATTTTTAGGTCGTGTCATTACTAAGGAGGGAATCTCTATAGATATAGATAGAGTATAAGCTATATCAAAGATAGAGCCTTCTAATATTAGGAAAGAACTAAAATCATTCTTTGGTAAAATTAACTTTTTACGAAAGTTTATTTCTAGTTTTGAAAAAATTGTCAAACCATTGAATGATATGCTGAAAAAGGATGCCAAAATATCTTGGAATAAGGAAAATAATAAATTCTTTAAGGACATCAAGGAGGCAATTGGTTAAGGTCTAGTCTTGATAAGCCCAAATTTCTCCAAGGATTTTTACCTTTACTTCTTTGCT
This sequence comes from Torreya grandis, assembly GCA_037957365.1. NCBI lineage: Eukaryota > Viridiplantae > Streptophyta > Pinopsida > Cupressales > Taxaceae > Torreya > Torreya grandis. The sequence goes on along the minus strand of JARHVA010001255.1, from coordinate 829,315 downwards.
TCTGACCATACTATTGTTGTAATCTTAACTCATAAAATTGATGGATGTGACCATACAATTACTTTCATTAGCACCAATTTTAAGAATGTTGAGTTAAATTACTCTTTAATTGATAAACAAACATGTGCATTAGTAAAGCTAGTGAAGAAATTTAGGCACTATATTTTTAGGAATAAAGTGCATGCCATCCTACCTGACCCTTCTACAAAGCTCATGCTAAGCCAAAATGAACTTGGAGAGCAAAGAGGTAAGTGGATGTATATTCTCTAAGATTATTACATTGAAATAAATACTACAAAATTGTTAAGGTGTCAAGGTCTAATCCAAATGATTACCAATGCTAAACCCAAGCTTAATGTCATGCAGGATGAATAAAAAAGTTTTCAGTCTAATGATTGGTATGATCATATCATTCACTTGTTGATTAATGGTACTTGTACTATAAGACTGACTAGGGAGAAAAAAATATATCTAAGACTCAAATCATCCCATTACCTAATCAATAATAGAGTGTTATACGAAAAAAACTTTGAAGGTGTCTAGCTAAGATGCATTTCAAAAGAAGAAGCTACTAAGACAATGAGCACATTTCATGAGAATGTGGGAAGTGGGCATCCATATGGAAGAACCACAACCCAAAAAATTATAATGGATAATTACTATTATCCAACCATCTTCAAATATGCTCACAAGCATGTGAGATAATGCCATTCATGCAAATTATTTATCAGAAAAGAGCCAAAAGCAGTAATGTCATTACAATTGGTAATGGTTGATAAACCCTTTGCACAATGGGGGTTAGATTTTGTAGGGGTGATCAACCTCAACTCATTAGAAGACCACAAGTAAATTCTAAGTAAAACTGATTATTAAATGAGGTGGACTAAAGTAGTAGCCACCAAACATTATAGAATTGAAGAAGTGATCAATTTTTTAGAGGAAAACATATGCACTAGGTTTGGAACTCCAGTTTCTCTAGTATGTGACAATGGATTTGCCTTCATATCTATTGAAATAATAGAATGGGAATATGATAACAATATCATTATCAAGTTTTCATCCAACCATTAGCCTCAAGGTAATGGAGTGTTTGAATCTACCAATAAGAACTTGATGAAAGAAATAAAGAAGTTTACAACAGACAAACCCAAAACTTGGCATAAAATTCTCAAAAATACCCTTTGGGTAGATAGAATAAGAATCAATTAGACCCTAAAGGAATCACCATTATTTTTTGTGTATGGTCAAGAGCCCATCTTCCCTATCACCCTCAAGTTACCTACATATAAGTTCATGCAGAATATATGGAAGAAGATTAGGAACTTATAAATCCAAGACTGTTGGACATTGTCCAAATGGAAGATGGATGAGAAGAAGATTTTTCTAATTTTAGTAGACACCAGACCATAGTGAAGAGGTGGTTTGATAAGAGATCAAAGATAAAGGTGTTAAGATAATGAGACTTAGTTCTTCTTTGGGACAAGGTCTTTGAACCCAAGAAAACATGTAAAGTTCAAACCTCTATGGATATGATCCTACCAGATTGTCAAGATACTTGGGAACAACAATTTCAAGCTAAAATAACTACAAGGATTAGAATTCACATTTCCCAGCAATGTGCAGTACCTCAAGCATTAATTTTCTATTGCTCCTCCTGGGGTCTTCATGGAGTAAATTTGTAAGACTAGATAGAGTTAGTGTAGGTGGTCTAGTTTAGTTTCCTTTTGCTCTTTATTTCATGTCCCTTATTTGTATATATGTTTTTTCATATTTATTTTCTTATTCCTTGCTTTATGCTTGTTTTCTTTCTATTATGTGTTTGTTTTCTTTATTTTGTCCCTTGTTGCTAATAAGTCCTTTTGGGTAGCCCTTAGCTTAGAGTTTATTCAAATGGCTCAAAAACTCTACAAGTTCAAAAATGTACGTATGTATCTTGAGAAAATGTTGACCATTGATCTAAAATATGAGCTTAATGTTGTGATTCATAAAAACTAGTAAAAACTAAGTGGATAGGTTAACTATTTCATAAGAACTCAAACATTGTTTTGATCTAAACTTGGTTTTAAGAAGAATTGCACATATGGGATGAAAGATTAAATTATTGGAACATAGTCATGCTTGCACTTAACAAACATCCTTACTTGGGATAAAGGTTACAACCATAGGTGATTATCTGAGGATTAAACACTTGACCAAATCCCTAAACCTAGCTAACCTGGTTCCCAATCTTTGTTAGAAAGCCTAAATTGTCTAAAAAATAGAAAAATATGATCTTATTGGAAAATCAAAAAATTTCCAAACAAAGGTGATTCTGGTAACTTCCACTTGGGCTATGGATGCTTGGTTGGTAGTGGATCAAGGCCATGAGTGGATCCAAATGAATATCTATCAGGGATATGGACATCTGGCTGGCAATAGAGCAATGCCCAAGCCTTCTCTAAGTTAAAGCATGGTTCCTAATGAATATCTAAACATGCTATGAGTCAGTGTTAATGATTAAAGGCATAGAACCTAGAAGTTATCCTCTGAATCCCATGGTAAATATTAATTTGAATTAAAGTGCACACACAACATGGCTAGGTTTTGATGTTTGATCCTAATCCTGTAGGTGCAAGGTTTATTTTAACCATAAACTAATTTTAATGATGACACTGATCAAATGGAATAAGTAACCTAATTATTTATCTAAATCAAAGTCTTTAAATTATAAAATATTTCTATGCTCCCCCCAAAAGTCTCCATTTGTTGAGGGCAATATACCCCCATTTCCAAAACATGGGGACCCTTGTGTTAAAATTATGCAAAATTTGTATTTTAAAGTTGAAATTTATTTGACCAGAGCATCATAACATGTTTTACACATTATTTAAATTTTAAGATCATCCACCCCTTGGTTTGGTTGGTTTTTTTGTTCATGGTTCTACTTTAGCTTTACCTAATGTTGTTAATAGTAGATCTATGTTTCAGATCACAAGTTTAATGGAGCTCTCCTTGATAGGATCATACCTAGGTTTCATAATTTTATATAAATTTGACCTTTTAATATCCTTTGGTATATTAAAATTCAAGTTGAATCCATGTTCAATCTTCCTGAAACCCTTGTTCAGAAACCCTGACACAAGTTTCTTTTAGACCAAATTCAAAAAAACACTGGTGGGAATAATTTATGTAGGAACATTTTAAATATGCTATTGACTTCAGCCTAGTTTTTATACTAAGGCTTGGTCATGTTTTTCAACAAGACCAAACCTTATCCTTAAAATTATAATCTTGCTCCCCTTTATGTCCCGAGATCCTTTGTCCCCTTTTATTTTAAAATGGTCCAAAATTAATACTGCAAGGTCCTTTTTATTATTTCCTAGCTTGATCTAACTTTATTTACACAAGCTTAGACTAATGTCTTAGTCATAAGGCCCGTTCACATTTATTAACATGAATGAGACCTTATTCCTAAGACTTTATCCTAAGTTTTATTTTCCCTGAGCCCTAACTTAAGCCACGTTCTTCTCTATAGGATCTATGACCTGCGTGCATTTAGGCACAAATGATTGGATGGCATGAGATGGACCTAATGAGTCCAAAGCTTTAACCCATAGGACTAATCATGCTTGATCAATCAGGTTATGATCAATGGCCCATGGTTAAGTAGATGTTGAAGATCAGATGTAAAATCAAGAGGGACCCCCTTTGTTATGAAAAAGACTTAACCTAAGTCTTACCCTAAAGTTTTATCATATTTATCAATACAATGAAACCTTAGGCTAAAGGCTTATGTTAAGTATTTTTAATTATTTGAAGGGTCCATATTTTATTATGTTTAAAATTAGCTTATAGACTCTAATCCTAAGTCCTATTCATATTCATTAATGTGAATAAAACATTAGTCTATAATCTTAGTCTAAATTTTATAAGATCATGAGCTTACTTAATCCATTTGTCACTACAGGAACCAATCACAGCGAACTACTCAAATCATGACCAAGGTTCAAGCTTGCTCAAATGAATCTAATCGAATGGCATGTAATGGTTTAAATTTTCCATAGGGCCTATTGTGTTTCATGGGACTCAAATTTGGCAGTCCCACACCCATCATTTGACATATGTGAGGCCATCATTGACATCTGTGAGATCCTCAAATTTAATCCCTAGTGATACATTACTGATATTAATTTTGATGTTCATGTGAATATCATTGATGTCCATGAGGCCATAAAAATTCAATTTCATAAACCAATCTCACTTAGATAAGTGAACATGTTGTTTTCCTTAATCAGGCTTGGAAGTTTTGTGCTTAATGTTAAGATTTATTTTAGATTAATTGGAAGCTATGTTTCAACATAAAATTTAAATGTACATGGGGTAAAATTATAAATACCATAAACTTAGCTTGAATATTATCATAATGTTGAATCATGTTTTTTAACATTAGACCAAACCTTAGTTCAAAACCTTATACTTAGTCTATATATATAAATAGACATATATATATATATACACACACACACACCCCCATGGTCTTGTGGAATATTTTATGGGCTTATTAGTGAGGCTTGATAAAATTTAAGGTCCTATTGTATGAATCCTAGCTTAAAATAATTATCCCAAGGTTTACCTCATATTTATTAATGCGATAAAAACCTTAGGGAAAAAAGCCTTAAGTTAGGTCTTCTTTATTATATTGGGTCCCCTTTTGCTATGATCTAAACCTAGCCTGAATAATTTAGCCTAAGGTTTATTTCATGTTTATTAATAAAAAATAAAACCATAGACTAAAGTATTTAACCTAAGTTATTTATGTGGTTTCATGTTAGCTTAAAGTTCATGTAACTTTTTAGGATCAACAGCTCGCATCTAATTAGGGTAACATGATCAAATGGAGGAGATCATTGTGGACTATTCAATAAAATCCCCAAAGGCCCATGGGACTACCACATGGCACACGTGTGATAACCATGGGATGGAATAATATATAGAGCTCAAAAGGCCTACGGGACTACCAAGTGGCATAACCGTGGGGTCCAATATAAAGGATAACCAATGGCATGCAACTAGGAGGATTGAGATCAATGATCCACATTGATTCATATAGATTGATCCAATGATGAAAAATGAAAGGCATTATTTTCAAAGAGTAATGGCCAGTTTTCAAACATTAATGAATAAAGCACCATAAACATGCTAATTAGATGCCACATCGATGCCACTTAAGCAAAAAGTTACAAAACCAAAGATTTTGTGGGCATGAAAAATCAAAGGTATAAATGCAAAAGTCCTAATAAAATCTAAGGCATGAACTTGCTTGAGTGCAAACAACCATCACCATTTAAGTTAAAAAAAGCCTTAGTGCCTACAGAAGCCCTAATTTGATGCCAATTTGACCATAATCAATCTAAAAAGAGTTTAATTACCATCTGAGTAAGTGAAAATTAGCCTAAAGTTTGATTATAAACCACTAGTGAGCAATTTATCAACTCATAGCCATGACAGCATAAAAACAACAAAACAGTGAAGACACAGAACTATACTTGACTTCAGACGTAGAAGGAAAAGTCTCAAAGACACTGAACTTGACGTAGTAGCACTGAACATTGGGGATAGTAACTGTCCAAGATTTTTTGGGCCATTGAATATTTTCATGTAATCACCAAAGAAGATGAAAGTAATGCCACTATTTGCTAGAGGTACTATGACCTAGTCACCATCCAAATAACAAGTCTTCATCTTGCAGTAGCAAAACTAGAGGTTCTTCATTATATCGATGTTATTGCTCCCATCTTTAAGGATTATAGAATTGACTAGGACATGATAGTGCATAAACATAGTTTTAAAAAGGTTGCTTACATTTCCCCCATTTCATTTAAAAGTTACTACAAACGTCCCATGCCTCAAGTAGATTTTCCCATAATTAGGGAATGGTCCAGTAAAAATGACTTGAAAACTACTCTTGCTCTATGGTTGTATTCAAGAACCCATGTAGTTTGAGACCCCACTAGAAAGATCCCAATAGCCCAATTTAGGGTAGGAATTATAATAATTATGACATTACTCAACATATTATCTAGGGGCCCCTCCACCACTTATGTCAACAAAATGTGGGTCCCTTATATATATTTCATGGTTGAAAAGGGACTTACTCCCCCATTTGGTGAGATGATCAATATTTTCCTAAATCAAGAATTCTCTGCCATAAATAAGAGTACTAGAAATCACTTATTTATGATGTCTTATATTTTGGATGCCCTATTGGCCACTACCAAAATCCATAACATTAGAAATTGGTCACCTGAGGGAAGACAAATAGTCTCCCAATATTATTCCAAACTACATATATTCAAGTATAGGAACCACATACAATTTATTTGTGACTGTGTACCCAGCCCTAGTAGAAGCTATTATAGGGAATACCTATGATGAGAATAAGTCCCTTAATCAAGAAGTATGTGAAACTCATTGGGATGAAATAAATAATAAATGTGATGAAAATTATGAAAAACACATGAAAGAATGATTCTCGGGAGATAATTTTAGAATACAAATACAAGGGAATAAAATGGCCACTTTATGTAAAGGGTGGTTGTAAAACCACTCTTTTGGTAATATAACCACCACTTAAATTTATAATACCACCATTTTTTAATACATAACCACATTTTTAATACATAACCACTACCTCTATTATGAAACCACTGTGATAGTTGTGTAATCTGAGAGGTAGTTACATAAAGGAGGGTAATAGTTTTATCACTTGGATTGGTGGCTTTGTCCTACATGCAAAGTTTTTATAAAAAGCTGGAAAGAGTTGAATAAGTCAAATAAAAGGGGATTAAAATGGGTGAAGGGGGGAGTGAAGAAATAAAATTAGAATAAGGAGTTAGAGATTTATATGTGGAGAAAAAAATAAGAGGATCCCCCTTGGGAGGACACCTTGTCATGAGTTAACAAGGTGTAGTATTGAGTAAAGGCATGTGGAAGAAAATAAGAGGTTAGGGATACTTACCTTACTTACCTAAGTGGTGGAATGACTCCAATCAAGAATTCATGCCAACTGTAAGAAGAAAGTGAGAATCAAGTACAATGTAATGAAAAAGTGGAAAGCAAACTATGTAATTGAATTATAGACAAGAGTATATACCATACATATGGGGAAGACCATACTATATGAATTGTTCCATTGAGGGATTGAATCTAGCACCAAGTCATTATATACCTATAAAATCACAAAATGTGCTACAAGAGAACTAGAAGATTTGTTAGTTCATCATATTTAAAATGTAAACCACAAGAATATAGTATGTAACATGAAGAATGTAAATAAAATAGGGAAACATGCCAAATTTAGAATTTTTTGAGTTAAAATGGTTAGTTTGGGGGTCAATATATTTGAAAAATTGCCAAAAACTAACTCATTTATGCATTTAGTTATTTGTGATTTTAGAGATTTGGATTGTCTATGAATGTTTTGAGGGATAAAATAATTAATAAAAAGAGGAAGATGAGGGGATGACAAATTTACCAGTGGGAAGAGCTGTCAGGCAAGATCATGTAGGTTTTTTATACTTTTATATGTTACTCAAAATTTGAAATTTTGCTTGAAACTTAGATAAAATCCAATAGAATTTAGAATTTTTAGTTTTGAAATGACTATCAAGGGGTAGATTAGGAATATGTATAATTTTTGTGAATATTATAGGTTTTTTAGTGGTTCTAGGAGGGCACATGGATGGTAGATGAGACCATCACTCGAGGACAAAATCACCAATCTTTGTATACTAGTGGTTACACCACTATTATACTGGTTACGTAACTATTATATCTCTGTAGAATAGGTGGTTTTGTAACTACCACTTATAGGTGGTTATGTAATCACATAGGGTGGTTATGTAACCACTAAAATTAGTTTCATAACCTCTTATGGTGGTTACATAACCACCACCTATATAAAAGATGGTTTCATCCCTTTTAAAAGGGGGGAAAAGATAAGGAAATGAGAAATTCTAAAAGGTAATTTTGGATTTAAATCTAACTTAGAGATTCATTCTTTGTTGCAGGGGATTATATAAATTATAGAATATATTAGGAGAAATATTGTCTCCCTCAACTCTTATCACTCATGATGGTATACAATTTGGCCATTCTTGACCACACTAGGGTTTTATGGATAACACAAGTGGGGATCATCCCAACATTCAATAGACTATCATGTGATATTTTGACCTATTAGGACCCTGATGGGAACATGTTTATGTTACTCTAAGACCTAAGGAAGTATAGGATCAAAAATTTTGACATCTACCAAATTATAGGTTCTATCTAGTTGCCAATAGTGATTGTGAGGCCCAGAGTTAGGATGCACATTTCAGAGATGGTGACACACCTAATGTGGGTGTGAAGTGCGATGTGAGCCTTTCCTAGGTGGAGAGATTAGTGATCCCCAACTTGTGAAAGGATATTATTGGCATCCTTGCCTCCTAGCTAGTGGGATATAAGGGCACTAATAGACTATTATTTAGTTGGTCTCTAATTATATGGTGTATTGAGGAGAGAGGGGAACATTACTCCTAGAGCTAAGAACTACTAACTCAGACTTATAGGGATATTTTCTATATGGCCCATCTAGGTCCCCTCTTGATTAGTCACCCAATAAGTTGTCATGGATTAGATAAATGAGTAGATTATCCCTAATTAGAGGGGAGTACTAATTAGAACACCTAGGGATATCAGGGCTACTAGATGGATAAATGTGTCACTTTTCCATGTTTTTACATGGACAGTGGGGACTTTGATAGTGACTAACCTAATTACCCTACCCTAGTAGGAGATGGTTGGGAAATGGTCTAATGAGTTATCCTACCTACCTTGGAGTAGTCATTGGGGCCACTCAAGTTCAAGATCAACTTTCAAAGGTTAAAGTACACCCTATGAATAAGACCCCCCAATATTTTGGTATGCCCTATGTAGGTAACCTTCTTGTTCTTAGGGTTATTTATAAGGGTATACAAGAGGTGAGAGTAATGATACTAAGATGGTTAACATGGCATCTACATGTAATAAGGGTGTCAATCACCAGAATAACTCAACTAGAAGTAATGCAGGGACCTCCCCTATAGCCAGCTATGAGAGGAGGAGGCCAATGAGTATTAAGATAGTAAAGTATGGGCCCACCCCCACCACCACCATATCATTATGATCCCACTTAAGAAGACTCTGTAGAGAAGAAACACCTAAGAGATGGAGACGAAAGGCTCCAGTGTATGTTGATATAGAAGAAGACCTAGACGTAAATGAGGAGGAGGTTGTGGAGGATGATTCTCACCCTGAGTAGCATGAGGGATACCTTGGTAAAATTTTGATATACATATTTGTGATTACATTTTATACTTTGATTATTTTAGTTACTCAATTAATCTTATGTGTATTAGATTTTTATATTGGATAGACCTAACATTGATTTTTACACTTTGTGATCATAAATACTATAAGTGGTTGAAGGCAAATGATCAGGGACACCCTAATTAACCTTTTTCAATGAAGTATTGATTAGACTAGAGACCATATTTTGGTCAATCCTAGAGTTTTTTTAGGTATTGGTCATCACACATATGTTTTAGGTCAAGAATACCATGATTTTGTGATGGTGATAATGTTGAGGATGGAGAATAACACCCTAATAGCTAGAGTGAGGAGGGTTGAGGCCTTGGTGGGTAGAGCAGGTAGTAGAGCCTCCAACCATAAGACATGGAGGATAAATTCAGAGGGGGTGCTAGTAGGGGTAAGCACACTGACATTTAGACTTGAAAGGGTGAGGTAACCTCTAAGTGAGGATTTGGTAGGAGACACTGCTAGAGCGAGAGAACCTAACAAGAACCTCTCACAAGAATATGATAAGATCATAATATATGTTACATATGTTTTTTTTATTCCATTGTATCCATTGATTCTTTTTGAGATGTCATGAGGTATATCAACCCTCCATTGAGGAGTTTGTATTAGACATCCTTTTTGTATAAACTCGATAGTTATTATGATATACATAGATGTTTTGGCTTACCTCTCAATGACTTATTATTCATGTATGTGACTTTAATTTTCATGTTTTAATTTTGATTTCATGCATTATAGATGGCTAAGCATGTGATGACATATTTGCATATGTATTTTTTACTTTTAATATGTTGATATGGGAAATGATTATGTATATGTGAAAATAAAATGTATAAAAATGATTTAATATGGTGGATGAATATATAAAACTGTAATATGATACATTTATTTTTCAAGTGACTACCTATTTGTTTTGTTTACACAATATATGACTTTCAATTTTCAGCAAGAAATGAAAGGGGAAATAGGATAAATTTGAGGGGATAAATAATGAAATCCATAGATCAAAATTATGAAAGAATAAGGAATATGACCTAATCCTTACAAGAAAATGGGAAAATTTACTTATTTCTAGACTTATAAAATACTAACTTTATTGGCTTCATCTAGAGATAACTAGTCCTAACAAAACTGGTAAATGGGAAAAAGTTACCCTCTTTAAATATATGTATGTAGGTAATCTTTTTGAAGAACTTTGTTTTTGGGCACTCTTTGATTTGATATGGCTTTTGTATTTTACTTCTAATTTTCTTTTTGACCTCCTACACCTAGTCTCATGTGACTAGGAAGACACAGGGGCTCATCACCAAAGGCTAGATGTATGCGAGTAAGGGCACATCTCCCCAATACAAACCCCACACAACTAGTAAGATGTAAGGGATTAACACTAAAGGTTAGAAAAGGGTGAGAGATGTGGTATTTTAATTTTTATATATGCATAAGATTTCAATTTTTATAGGAGTGACTACTTTTCTAACTGAAAGGCCTTTACCCCCAAATCTTGGCTCCATGCAACTAGTAAGATGTAAGGGATCATCACAAAGGACCAAGATATGTGAATAAATATATCTATTTCTAATCATTTTAATGTTTTTTTTCATAATAAATTATAATCAGAGACTTTGTCATGGACAAGTCTCTAGACTAGACTATCGGCTAGCATTTTTCTAATTTATACAAGAATATGTAGGGAAAATAGGTGGAATCTACTTACAAGAACTAAGGTAAGAACTAATGTGATGATGATTTTAATAATATTTTAAAAAGGTTTATAGGGTAATGTGAAAAAGGAATGATATGATATGCCACATTTTTTAAGTTTCTATATTGTGTGAACTAACAACTAAATAATCATGGAACAACACATATGATATATAGGTGAACATGCAACATACAAAAATTAAATGAAAATGAGAGTGGCATGATATAAAATTCATTAGATATAGAAGTGTTTTAGGTGTAAGGATTTTATAGCCTCATTGAACTCCTTTCCCTCTAGAGTGCACAATCGATAGGCTCCACTTTTAGTCTTCTATCACTAGGTAGGGGTCTAACCAGTTTGACCTAAATTTTTAGCCTTCTCCCTTATTTTTATTGATCTAATTTTTTAGCCTAAGGGAAATATTTCCTACCTAAATTGGGTGTTCATGGACATTTTTTTGTATTATCTTCTCATATGATATATGTTATTTGTGGCAATCATCCAACATTCATCTAAAGTTTCTAAGTTAGCTAGTTGTGTTGTTTTGGTATTCTTCATGATCTAGGATACCTTGGAGGGAAATGTGAACGATAGGTATTTAGTTTATACTTTTAAGGTTATAATACCTTCAAATACAAACGTGATTAAGTAGGGAGTTACCCTCATGAGTGTTTTAATTATCATTATGTAAGCCTATAGTATTGGATATAGTTACAAGTGCCAATGTCATTTAGAATCTTTAACAGTTTTAACCAAAATTGACTTCAAGGTATTAGTAGTAGATTCAACTTATCTATTGGCTTGTGGATAGTACAAGGAATCCAAGTGGTGTGATATATTGAATTTATTACATAGTTCATGAATTTTGAGATGTTTGGAAGGGGACCCATTGTCAGAGATGATGACCTGTGGGACCTCAAATTACTAGATAACTTGATTCAAGATAAACTTAATGATGAATGATCATGTGATAGTTGTTAATGGAATTACATTTTCCTAGTTAGTGAAATATTCAATTGCCATGAAAATGAAGTGATGACCATCTGAAGAAGCATGGGAGAGCTTTCCCACTAAATCTAAGCCCCAAGTGGAAAAGGGCCATGAAGTAACAATGGGATGCAATACCCTAATGGGAATATGTATCTCATGATAAAAATTTTGGAACTATTGAGCATGGTCATTATTTTCTTAAATTGTCATTGATGTCAAAGACAATATGTGGTACTAATGCATGAATGACAAAGTGATCAAACTAAGATCTTGAAGAGATATGGCACATGTATAAGTCTATAGGAAAAATAAGAGGTTGTGAGGCATCCATAGATGTCTTAGAGGAGTTCTGGTATGTTTTGTGATCATTTGGAGTGAGAAAAATACATATTATATCTTAAGATAATCCATACCATCATTTCATGTCATGCAGACATGAAAGATCCAACAAGTTTGAGCATTTATTTTAGGTACACAAAAAGTCAATATTGGTCAAAGTATTACAAGGAGATGTTTTCTATAGTGCCAAGAAGCTATCCTAAAAACTTTGATTCTTGAAGTGTTTTCTAGCTCAAGTTATAAATCTCTAAAGTTACTATCGTAGACTGTGATGGGTTGAAAACCATCAAGTTTAACCACATCAAAAACTGAGGTCATTGGTCTAGAAGATCCAGCAATGAGCATTTAAGCATACATATTGAGATCAATAGTGTGTATGAAGTCAACATGTCAAAGGTTACATGTATAGGTGATAAGTGTCACAAGCTATCTAGTCTAAAATAAGATCAACGGTGAGTGGTGGTTCATACTGATGAAGATCAACAGTGCGAGACAAGTCACAGAGTCAACAATGCATGCAAAATCTCCAAGTGGCATAAGTACAAGGCACTATCAGTAAAGTGCTCAAAAGGCATATGAGGGTGTCAAGTGTCATAATCTCAAGAGTTTTGAGCCAAATTTAATGGTGATTTATACAAGATAAAGATTAGGCTACTTAGTAGAGATTGACAATGCATATATAGTCAAGATTGCTAGAAAGCATGAGATGAGGTTAACATGTTTGACATTTAACATTTAGACAGTGGAGCACTACGAGTTAAGTTTCAGTCTACTTATAAAGAAGATCGATGGTGCGAGTTGAGTGAGTTGAGTTAAGATCACAAGATGTGTTCTAAGTGACTCAGGTTTAACTATGACTATTTGGATTTAAATATTTGAATTTAACAAAGGAAAGACCAGTGCTTGGTTTTTGAGCCATAACTTCTGATCTATACAGATTTTGATGTTGTAGTAAAAATCAAAGTTGTAGAAGATTTCAAGGCACATCTAGAAATATTCAATTATAGGTCTAAATATTTGTATAATCAAATTTATTGAGCTCCAAAGTTAACTATGTGTTAGTTCATTCTCTATAAGTAACCCAAGAAGGGTAATTGAGTTGTTCTTGATGATATTTTGATGTTTTGAGATGAGCTAACTACCATAAAGTCTTTTAGACTCCATGAGGGTCATCTATGTGGATTATGAATGTTTGATAAATCATATTTAGTATGATCAAAGGCTTTTGAGGTGATTGTGTGTTTGTTCATGGTGGTTATGTGCAAAAAAATTTGTTTGAGCAAATTGAGCTTTAGCATAAGGGTGTTATGATGGTTGTTATTACTTAAGGAGGACCTATAGATCATGAGGCATGGGTATATGTATTTAAAAGTGTTCTTGTGTTCTTAGTTTTCTCATAGAAGTGTCAAAGAGGTGAATGGATCTTCATACGACCTAAAAGGTAACTTAGGCCTTTTTGAATGAAGGTTGTGCTCAAAGGTGACCCATGTTAGATGCCTTAAGGGTGAATGCATGTGTTGTGGTCAACAAGGAAGGTTGTGTTCATGATAATCATGAAGACTCTATAAAAGGTGAAACAAAATGTGATGTTTTAGATATACTTGTGAGAGAAGGAAAAAGTAGATAATGATATTAGAAAAATTAACCTTTGAAAGATAAGGTACAGGTCAATGAGGACCATCAAAGAGAAAAGAGAATCAATCATGTATTTTTGATAAAGTTGATGAATGTGAAAACATAGGTCATTGGATCTAATAAGTCTACAAGAATTAGATTGAATGAGTGTGCTTAGTGGAAATATTGAAGAGCTGAGTAGGTTGAAGAGTGTATGCATGACCTAGAGGTCATGTTATTGATGTTGTGATAGAGTTGTTGCAAGTTTTTTTATTATGTATATGCTTATAAGTGAAGAGTGATCCAAAAGGGTGTTTTGAATTCTTTGCTTGTATATGCATGTTTGTGAAAGTATATAGGGGAAAGAGTGAAAGTAAGAGAATTCCATCATCAGGTGTAGAAGACATCATATCAAAGGTGGAGATTATATCAAGGTAGCTAAGCGGGTGCTTAGTTGTCTAAAGGGTTATAGCCTCCTTGCTAGTTGGATCTAGCTAAAGGTCAAGTGGGTTCTTGATTAAATTAAGGGGTGGGTGTTCCTTGATCAATTGGTGTTGGTCTAAATTTTGAATCTTTTTTTATATGACTATAGTCCATCTTGTAGGCTTCAGTGGGTTTTATCCCCAAAGAGGGTTTCCCACATATATGATGTTTTAATGTGATGTATGCTTTGGATGTATGTGCTTTCATGTTTATGCTATTTGATCAAGATTGATGTATGATGAATTTTTAAGAGTTGGGAATTGAATTTCATTATCTTACATCACTAATTCACACCCCCTCTCAATGATTTTACCTATAAAAATTGGTATCAGAGACATGACCTTATGTGCAAGTTTAACCACTTAAAGGTGATCCAAGGTACAATATGGGTGAAAAGATCATTATGTTTGATAAAGTATGTTGCCATAACAATGAAGAAGAAGAAGTTGATTTAGAAGCTAAGCTCATGGGTATACTTGGTGAACTGAAGGATCATAAGAAGATGAATTATCAAATGAGGAATATGATCAACAGTCTTGAAGCACAAGTCAGGTTTCTTAAGGGAATTTTGTTAGGCAAGTTTGAAAGAGAGGAAATGAAGAATCAAGAATAGATCAAACTCAATAAGGATATCGAATCATTGAAAGAAATCTCAAGATCAAAAGATGATAAAGAGAAGATCAACATTCTTGAGGATCAATTAAGGGTTACAAAGACAAATCTGAGTTCAAAAGAGAAAGAATGTAGACACCTCAAGACTCAGTTAGAATAGACAAATGCCAAGTTGAGTTCAAATCAAGGTGATCATGATGAGTTAAAGTCCAATCTTGATTATATAAATATTATTGAATAAAAAGCATGTAAATTGAAATATGACATGGCTAAAAGGGCTAAGGAGGATAAGGATACCATCAAATATCTCAAAATTCAATTAGAGGTTACAATTTTAATAATGAGGGATAAAGAAGATGAATGTGTTTAATTGAAAGATAATCTTTCCCTGAAGGATGAAAATGAAAAGGTCATAAGCAAGATAGGAAAGATTGAAGAATAACAAAAGAAATCAAAACAAGGAAAAGAGGATGGTGGCATGAAAGACAACAAGTCAAATCAGGTCAAAGACAAAATGAAGAAGCTAATCAGACAACCAAATACTTCAAGGTATGCCAAATATTTTATGGTTCATTTTTATGTTTGTCATCTTGTTGGTCATAGGGCAAAGGACTGTGTAAGAAGAAGCAATCAATCAAAGGGAGATCACTATCATATTCAAACAAAAGGTATGGAAGACATTATTTGCCACAATTGTCAAAGAATTGGTCACATTGCTAGGTTTTGTAAGCAAATACCATCAAGTCAAGATAAGTTCATTCAGTTTGGCCACATTTCTAAAGAATGTAAGAGGAAAATAAATTAGTCAAAGAAAGATCACAATCATCATCAAGTAAAAGGTATAGATGATATTGTTTGTTTTATATGTCATAGAGTCATTACTAGGTATTGCAATAATAATTTGAATGAGTTTTCAAAGTAAAATAAGGTGTATGGAGCTTCTAGTATGCAAGGAAGAGGTCACATATGGTTGTGAAAACTTAAGCCTATTAGGAAAGATCAGAATAAGACCAAAGATGGTTTGTTTGCCATAATAGATATAATGGAAAGTCAAGAGTTTGTATTATCTGCACTTATTGACAAGTCTAATGTAAATAATGAAGTCAAGGATCCATTTAAAGTCAATATGGTGATGAGGTAGGACTGTAACTCAAATGAGAGTATGGAGATATGGGAGTCTCCTAAGTTTTAGGATATTTAATCTCTATGTGACAAGTGGGTGTCTCTACCTATGGTTCTTAAGAGACATATTTCATGTGTGGAATCAAGTGTGTGTGCTATAGGTGATGATCAATGGGCCAATTGTTACAAAGTGTGAAGAATTATGTTGTAGTTGTGCATTTAAATAAGACTTATATGATGACTTGATCAAACCAAGTCATGTGTTTTAACAAGATGTTGAATCTCATTACATAATCAAGAGGAAGAATGGTGGATGCCATTTGAGCTTTGGTTGGTGTTTTAGGATAAGAATATCATTTTAATATATTCTTGGCTAAGGGGGAACAATGAGTCTTATAAATCTACTCCAAGATGTTGTAATAGAATGAAACTGTGTGTGCAAGGTCTACAGGCTAGGTATGGAGATATCTAGGTGTCATTGCAAGTTGTCAAGGTGTCTTAATGGCATATAAAGGTATGATAAGTTTATTAGGATGTGTTCCAAGTGTTTTCAAGATTTTAAGATATTTTGTGTGCAATTGGAGAATTTTTGTTTACTCTTAGGTTTCCTAGTTTGTGTTTAAGGGTATGTAGGTCAAAAAACATAATATAGAAAGTATGGTCTCCCAAAGTATTCTTGGCTCAAAAATTGGTCTATAAGTGTGTATTGATGACATCTAGGTATGGGAAAAAATTCAGAGTTTAGATTTGACCATAAGATGGTGTGTTGACCAAGTTTCTCTTATAAACTTAGTGTTTTGGTCTTTATTGGAAAAATGGTTTTCTTAATGAATTGAGGTTTGAGTTTGATTAATTAGTTGAAATGACCAAATGGGTGCTCAAAAAGTCTTTCACAGTCTTTTATAAGTGCATGGTTGGTTCCATAAAGGAGGATTTATGCAAGTAGAGGACTAATTGGCTAATAGGTTTGTAAAGAAAGCATGTTACAGAGGAAGAGTTGAGTTTTTATTTTCAACATGTTTGAGGGGAAATATGATTTTACTCCAAATATGAAATTTCAAGCCATGAAAGTTCATAGACAAAAAGTGATCAAAGAAGAGTGTAGTCATAGAGTATGTTTGAGAAGTTCAAGGTAAGAAGTGGTAAGTACAATATTAAGGGGAGTTTGTATCATCTCTCAGAGGCTGTCCTTTATTTTTATTGGTCTTGAAATCCTTTTTAGATCCTCAATATCAAAATATAGGCCCTTTGTCATTAATGTCAAAGGGGGATAAAGATTAGAATGAAGTTTGATGAGGATGTTCAAATATTAAGAAGTCATTATAAGGGTGTTTTTCCATTAATAACAAAGAGGGAGATTATTGAGCATGGTCATTAGTGTCTTAGATTGTCAATGATGTCAAAGAAAGCATGTGGTACTAATGCATGAATGACAAAGTGATCATATTGAGGGTTGAAAGAGATATGGCACATGTATAGGTCTATAAAGACAAAAAATAGGTTGTGATGCATCCATAGATGTCTTGGAGGAGATTTGGTATGTTTTTTGATAATTTGGAATGATAAAAATTCATCTTATAGCTTAAGAGAAGCCAGGCCATCACTACACATCATGCAGACATGAAAGATCCAACAAGTTTGAGCATTTATTTTAGGTATGTAAAAATTCAATACTGGTCAAATGATTACATGGAGATGTTGTCTATAATTCCAAGAAGATATCTTGAAATTTTAGAGTCTTCAAGTCTTGTCTAACTCAAGTTATAAATCTTCAAAGTTACTCTAGCAAACTATGATGGGTCAGAGACCGTCAAGTTTAACCATGTTTAAGACTAAGGTCATTGGTCTAGAAGATCCAACAGTGAGTGCTTAATCATACATATTGATATCAATGGTGCATATAAATTCAACATGTCAAAGGTTACATTTGCAGGTGATAAGTGTCATAAGATTGTTAGTCTGATAGAAGATCAACAGTGAGTAGTGGTTTGTACTAATGAAGATCAACAATGTAGGATAAGTCAAAGAGTCAACAATGCACATGAGACTGCCAAGAGGCACAAGTACAAGGGAATTATAGTAAATTGATCATAAGGTATGAAACAGTGCCAAATGTCATAATCTTTGGAATTCTAAGAAAGATCTAATGGTGAGCACTACAAGATAAAGACCAGGTTACTTAGCAAAAATTGATGATGCATATGTGGTCAAGATTGCTAGAAAGCATGAGATGAGGTCAACATGTTTGAGGTTTAACATTTAGATAGTGGGGTAATACAAGTTAAAGTTTAAGATAATTATATAGAAGATCAATGGTCTTATTTGAGTGAGTATATCAAAGAGCATGAGATATGTTCTAAGTGATCAAGGTTTAACTGTGACCGTTGGATTTAAATATTTGAATTTAATGAAGGAAAGACCAATGCTTGGTTTTTGAGCCATAACTTTCAATATATGTAGAATTTTACGTTGTAGTTAAAATCAAAGTTGTAGAATAATTCAAAGCACATTTTTAAATATTCATTTTAAGGCCTAAATCTTTGTATAGTCAAAGCTATTGAGCTCCAAAGTTGACTATGTGTTTGTTCATGTTATACAAGCAACCTGAGAATTTTTATTGATGGTATTTTGATGTTTTAAGATGAGATAACTATTTTAGAGTGTTGTGGACACTATGAGGATAATTTGTGTGGATTATGAAGGTTTGATCAATCATATTCAGTATGATCAAAGGCTTAGAAGGTGACTGTGTGTTCATTCATGGTGGTTGTGTGCATAGAATGTTGTTTGAGTGAATTGAGCTTTAGCAGAAGGGTGTTGTGATGGTTGTTATCACTTAAGGAGGACTTATAGATTGTGTGTCATGAGTCTATGTATTTTAAAGTGTTTTTATGTTCTTAGTTTGTTTAGATAAGTGTCAAAGAGGTGAATGGGTCTTCATAAGAACTAAAATGTGACTTAGGCCTATTTGAAAGAGGGTTGTGCTTAAATGTGACCCATGTTAGATGACTTAAGGGTGAAGGCATGTGTTGTGGCTGAAAAGGAAGGTTGTGTTCATAATAATCATGAAGACTCTATAAAAGGTGAAACAAAATGTGATGGTTTAGATATACTTGTGAAAGAAGGAAAAAGTAGATAATGATATTGAATAAAGGAATCTTTGAAAGAGAAGGTATAGGTCAGTGAGGACTATCAAAGATCAAAGAGGATTAGTCATGTTTTTCTTATCAATTTGATGAATGTGAACACATAGGTCATTGGATATAATAAGCCTAGAAGAGGCAGATTGAGCGAGTGTGTTTAGTGGATGGATTGAAGAGTTAATTAGGTTGAAGAATGTATGCATGACCTAAAGGTCATGTTGATGATGTTATGATAGAGTTGTTGTAGGTTTTTTGATTGTGTATATGCTTAAAAGTGAAGAGTGATCCAAAATGGTGTTTTGGATGATTTGCTTGTATGTGAAAGTTTATGAAAGTGTAAATGAGAAAGAGTGTAAGGGAAATCCATCATTAGTTATAGAAGACATTAGATCAAAGGTGGAGATCAGATCAAGGCATCCAAGTGGGTGCTTAGTTGCTAAGGGGGTAGTAGCCTCCTTGCTAGTTGTAGCTAGTTAAAGGTCAAGTGGGTGCTTAACTAAATTAAGGGGTGGGTGATCCTTGATCAACTGGTGTTAGTATAAATATTGGATCTTATTTTATAGGACTGTAGTCCATCTTGCAAGGTTTAGTGGGTTTTATCCCCCAAGAGGGTTTCCCACATATATAATGTGTTCATGTGATGTATGTTCTTATGTATGCTTTAGATGTATGTGATTTCATGTTTATGTTGTTTGATCAAGATTGATGTATACTAAATGTTCAAGAGTTTGGAATTGAATTACATTATCTTACATCACTGAATCACCCCCTTCTTAGTGATTTTACCTATAATATTAACTTCTTATATTTAAATACATATTCGACAACATCATGGTCTAGAGTGGTCTAAAATTATCCCATCTTATGGATTTTTTGAGAAGTTGCATGGCCACCAATGTGTCCTCCACAAATATTGTTGTGATAATGAAAAAGGACTCTCTCTAACTCTTCTTGGTCAACACCTCAGAGTAGCATGTCATCAAAGGCCTTATAATAAACGACTTATCTAAAATAACATACTTGGATGTGATAACATGAAGATGTCTCTTCTATTGTGAATTCTCACCTTTAGGGTAAGTGTGGTTGATCAGGTAATTAATGATATCTATGTACCAAGGAGAGGATCTAATAGTAGGATTTTCCATGTAACAAATCAAATCATCGAGGAAGTTAGTATCGATGAGGTCATTAACTTCCAAGGGAGAATCAACCAGCCAAGCAATAATGATTTGTCCCTTAACAGACTTTTGGTTAATGTAATTAAAATCTTACTTTCTTAAGAGTGTAATGAAGCATCCATACTTTTGAGAGAGATATAAATGGGTTAGAAAATTTTGAAGGGCTTGATATCTCATGATAACGCTTGTCTCTTTATTGATCATATAGTGTCGTAATTGTTTGTTCATGAACACTATTGATAAACATTATTTTTATGCTTGATTATATCACATATCATAATCGATGAGGGTTTGACTAATTAAATAAATGGTGCATTCATTTTTGATGTCATCTTCTTGATCTAACATGTAGGTGAGGGACAACTTGATTATTCTAATATAAAGTATCAAGGTCTTGTATAGATTACATTCCATGAGCATAGGGGAGACATAATGAAGCATTTTACTACTTCAAATGCCTCTTGATAATTATTTTTCCATGTCAAGCCACTTATCAATTTGAGGAGGTTATTGATAGGATGAATAGTGTAGGAAAGATTAATAATGAACCATTGAATATCTCCCAACTTACCTAAGAATGTTCTGATGCTGATTCATCTATGGGATGGAGCAATTCTAAAATTGCTCACATTTTATCAGGTTTAATATCAATCCCATGTTGGGAGATGATATAACCTTGGAGTTTTCAACCATTGACTCTAAACACACATTTATCTAAGTTAATAGTAACATCGTATTCGATTAAGCATGTTAAGCTGGTATGTAACACCTCTAAATGATCTATACATCATCTCACTTTTCTTATAATATCATCTATCTAGACTCCACTATCTTGTGAATAAGATTGTGGAATATGTGGGTCATGGCCTTTTAGTATGTTTCCCTTGCATTTTTGATATTGAAAGGCATTATTATGTAATAAAATTTCTCCCTATGGAGTAATAAATGAGGTCTTACTCTAATCCTCATCAAAAATATGAATTTAGTTGTATCTTGAGAAACCATCCATGAGTGATAGAAATTCATACCCTTCATTATCATCAATAATTATGCTAATGGATGGGAGGGGGAAGTCATATTTTGGACATGATTTTTTAATTTCCCAAAAATATATACATATTTTGATTTTATCATTCTTCTTGAGGACTCAAACAATGTTGGACATCCATCTAGAATAGTCCATTAGTTTGATAAATCTGACTTTCAAAATTTTGATGACTTCTTCTTTTACCATCAATGCCAAATTAAGCTTGATGGGCGTGAGCTTTTGTTTAATTGTTTTTGTGTCAAGCATTATTACTAAGTTGTGGATGACCAAATCAATGTTAATGCCTACCATGTTGGTGTAGGAAAAATCAAATCTTTTGAGAGTTTTATGAGGAGTTTTTTATGGTCTTCCACCTCTTGTTTAGAGAGTGAATACCCCAGCATGAGAAATATGGGACTCTCTTATGTCCCAATGTTAATGTCAATAGTTTCTTTGATGAGGGATGCATTTCCATCTTCAAAAACATCAGGTCTAGGGTAATATTAGGCTATTCACCCTCTATATTGAAGACATTGTGTTCATCATTATAGAATAAGTAATCCTCGATGTGATAGTAGGAATCATAATATTCATTTCTAAGGGCCGATGTGGGATAGAAGGTAAGTGAGAAGCCATGTTTGTGATGTAACAATGGGAGGTCATCATAATCTCATAGGAACTCTATAATGGATTCATCATTATTATACAAATCAAGTACCAAGGGATTGTTGTCTTTCTTGATGAGGGTGATAATTTGGTCATTAGTATTTTTATGTAGAAGAGGCTTTGGCTTGATCAAAACTATGAAATTAGACTCCAGTAATTATAAATAAAGGTCAAAGCATCAATCGAGGCATCCATGGAGTTTTAAAGTTGAATGATTTCCCTAGGAACTAATTTTATATAAACTAATTTAAAATCTTTAACGATCTCATGCACAATGGTCTTGTATAAATGAAGGTGTTTGACCTTGGTCTAATAGACCTTGGAAAATTAGGTCACAATAAAATATGAGTCACCTTAGATCCTTAAGGTTTAAATGTCCATGTATTTTTCAATGAACATGCCAAGAAATAGGGCCTCATACTCAATCATATTGATCTTATACTCAAATTATAGCTTGAAGACAAAAGGTATGACTCACCCTTTAGGTGAAATGAGAATGGCTCCCACCCTAGTACCTAGGTGGCACTTGGCCCCATCATAGTGAAGGACCCACTGATCATGTGTAAAATGAGAATAATTTTTTGGTGAATTTTCTTTGTCTTTATAGATCTCAACCATATGGATATCAAAAATGTTAGGTAATCCCTCATGAGGTCCCTAGGTTTGAGGCTCGAGAAAATAATGAGATTGTCCCCTTTATAGGGTGAACAAAAAATATTATGGAGGTACGAATGGATTGGACTCATGTTGTGGATGAAAGAAGGGAAGGAACTTTGAGAATTCAAACAATTAATTTATAAGCTTTGGGTCAAGGTAGGTAAGTACCTCAATAAATTCAAAGGGCTGCTTAATTCCCCTTTTATTTGGGTGGGAAGTATGTTGGTGTAGTTAGGATCTTATTTTGGTGTGGGGAGTATGCCATCATAATTAGGGTCTTGATCCAGTATAGTAGGTGCATAAAAATAGTTATGGATCTTTTAGTATTATTTATATGACATGTATAGTATTTTTTTTCCTATTGTTATATGTGGGAAAACTTGAAAAAATTCAATGAGTGAATTTCTAGGGTCTTCTTTCTTTATAGAGGGAGGGAGAGTCCCCTTTTATGAATCCATGAGTAATCAATAGTTCTAATGTTGATTTATATACTACCTACCATCATTTTACATATCCTCTCCCTAAGTACTGGCAGGGTCAACAGAGGAGGAATGGTCTGGTTGCCTCTTGGAGGACTTGAAGCATTATGAGAAACATAATTAGGTGCAAGTTGAAGTAGAATGGTTGACATCTTAGGAGGGATCAAAATCAATGGACCAGGGAATTTAGAAAACTATTATAGACCTATAATATGGCATGATCCAAGATTATACTCTAAATAGGTTCATAAGTTATAAGGGGGGAACATGAAGTACAACTTTTTCCTATGTGGTTGGGCATTGGGTGGTGATGTTGGTAGTTTCTAGAATGGTTATTATGAAGTGGGTCTTCTTTTCTCTTATATACCTATATCATGTAGAGGTCTAGTAGAATAGATAACCCCTCTTAAGGATTTTGGCATTGAGGATCAAATAAATTATAGATCCCCATACCTCATGGATTAAATGGGAGAGTGAGGGGAGTGTCCTTTTCTAAGAGATTTATGATCTTAGTTATAGTCATGGTGGAAATTGTTAGACTAATGAATGTTTATGGGTTAGTGGTCCCTTTAGCTATTGTTATGTATTTATCTTCTAATTTATCTTTTAATAGACCTTGGAGTATTTCATCCCCCTTATTCAAGTTAACCACTTTAGGCTTTGCAAATTTAGTAACATTGACTAATTATGGGGGTTTCGTGACCCTATTGGTGGGTAGATGATAGTTGATGTGTAGCTTGGGTTGTTTATGTATGGTTTTTTGTAACATATCTAATATTTTTGGATCCTCTTGGCCTATGAATACCTTTACTAGGTTTAATAACTAGATTTTTTAGAATAAATTTGAAGCGATGGCCTTCATCTTATTTTTTATCTTTGTCTATGACATAAAACTCATTTAACACCTTCTTGGGGCCCAAAGTGACTGGGAGTATAATTTTTCCCATGAAAATATATTTGAGGCTATCGTAACCTCATAGGGTGTTATGCATTGTAGAATAATTGGTTTCCCCATAACTAAGTTTTTATAGTAAGGAAAAGGGGATAATATTGATAGTTATTCCATCTTCAACCATGGATTTCTTCACATAGTTGTAAATATAAACTTGTAGAAACAAGGTTGTATCTCCCCTTCTTGGAATCTCAAAGTCAAGAGGAAGGCTTCATAGGTAAAATTAATAACTAACATCTCATGATTCTTGACTAGGTGGATACATGTCCTGATCAATGTGGTTGATTTGGGCTTGTAAAGGAGGAGTAACATTGGATAAATTCCCCAGTCCTATGGCATCCATTAAGTTTGATTGATTAGTGGTGGATTTATTGAATAGATCAAGGAATGAGATGTGGGAGAATGTCTTGGTTAAATTAGAGATTAAATCATATTTCCCCATAGGTTTAGGAATAGACTCCATTTCCTAAATGTTTGAGGGATGAAGAACCATAGTCTAAGACTCTCTAGTGTGAGTAACAATGTTCACCTCTTATTCAACTTATAATTCCATAAGCCCTATCATTATGTTTTTGCCTTGCACTCCTAACTGAGGAGCCACATCAATGTTTACAATCCTAAAGGGGGAGGCATTAACATTATGAGTGTATGCTATCATGGGTTGATTATGTTGATTAGGGTAGTTATATGGGCCACCTTGATTTTGAATTTTGGTAATGCATGTTTGGTGGTTAGGGAATGGGTTTTGGTAGATTTGGAGATTTTGATTTTTATGGGTGATAAATCCATTTGAAAAGGCATGGGAGTTTGTACTAGCACTCCCTAAGAAGATGTCTATAAATGTCTATTTTTGATCTTCCATGAGTCTTTGGATAAAAATTTTATATTCCCTATAATTATGGGTATCATGACTAATGACTCAATGGAAGAGGTAATAAACATTAGGATTGTAGTCCCCAAGCCTCGTGTTCTACCCTTATTACCTAAACCCTTATTGACTATTTCATTCGTAATAGGTTTGGTTTTGAAACTAGGGGTATTGTTCAACTGGTTGGTATTGATTTTGAATATGATTCTAGTGTTGCATATTGCATGGTGACAGTCGACTAAAGTCAATCACATAAATGGTAGGAGGGGGTTTTAGATCTTAGCACCTGTGTTAGAAATATTGGTGTTTTTTATAGGCTAATATTGATTATTATTCATAGGATTGGTCTTCTTGCTCTAGTCAATGATTCCATCATTAGTGGATTTTATATTTTGATTTAGGATGTTGGGGCCTTGATTATTGGTATTTTTTTAACTAGTGCTTTGAAATCCCCCATTATTTTGGTTTGGGATAATAATGCACCCATTGGTCCTATAAGTTTTATGATAAATATCAATAATTTCTTGGTCAATTCACAAGGTGATCTCAAGATCATATTCATAGAATCTATAGGGGAATTTATAGACATCCTCCATCTTCTTATTAAGGTATTGAAGTAAGAGATCACATAATTATCATTGATCCATGTTAGGTGTGTTGGTAGAGGAATATAATACCTATCTCTATCTTATGATGAAATGGGTATTTGACTTGTTATGTTCTTGCTTCATGTGAAATAATTCACATATGCCAATATTTAGAAGTTTTTTCATATCAAAATCCTTGATAAAATTGGCCATGGGCTAGCAAAAAGAATTTATAAACCCCTTAGGGAGGTTGTAATACCAATCAATCACTATACATTCTAGGGTTTTGGGAAAAAAATATAACAACCTCATCCCAAATTAGGATCTCTCTAACATCCATAGCATAATATTTGTTATGCGCATTGGGATCCCCCTCCCCTTTTAACTTGGTGAGGTCATGTAGGGGATGTGGTAGAAGAATCCCCCATATTTTGGAATTCTGATGCTCCTTGAGATACTCAATATAAGTCCCCATGTTATTAAATTCCATCATTTTTATAGTGGGGCTAGATTGAAAAGAGGGAATCATATAGGGGTTAGTTTGGTAACCAATAGAAGGAATAAAATAAGCCTGATAAGGTAGGGAAGAATAAGAAGGAAAATAGTTATTTGCCTAGGTGAATTTTGAATACATATGGAATTTAGGGGGAAGGTTTTTATATGTATGAGGTGTGGTAGTTTTTTGTGTAGGCTGTACATGGTTTTTATATAACCTAATGTTATGAAATGTGGTACATAACTTATTTATGGAGGGGGAGCGTACATGGGAGGCACGTGGCTTAGAGGTGTAAAAAATAGTGGATTATTGGCTACTATATCATTTTTTAAAGGTGTAATGTAAGTGTATATGGTTCCCATTAGGTTTTAAATATGTGCTTGATAGGATGAATGAGATTTATAGGTTTTTGGGTTGGGGACTCCATGAGTAAGGATATCCCTGAGGGGTTGGTGAGAGACATGGTTTAATGGGGGGTATGTTCATGTTGTGGCAGAAGCATAAAAGGCTTGTTGTTGTAATGATTGATGAGTCATCACTTAGATGAGTGAAAGAGAAGGATGATCTTATGTAGGATAATTTGGGCCCATCCCTTGACCCAAAGTATATTGATTGTTCTCCAAGTCATGAATGCAACCCACTAGGGTATTGATGAGTTTATTTGGGCCCGCATTGGTGATGTGCCTAAGGACCTACTGTATGGAGGGGTAGAGGCATGATATGGGTTAGTTTTAGGGGGTTGGTTTGGAGTGAGAGCCCCTATGGTTGTGTTCATGATTTGTATTGGTGCATTAGAGTCACTTGACTCCTATTAAGAAGGTGTATGACCTATTTCATATGGTTAACTTTGTCCTCCAAGTGGTAGATCCTTCCTAGGTAATGATCATATTTAGCCATGATTTCTTCATCTAGGCTTTATATGCTGATGTATGGCCTAGTGTCCATGCGAGGGGTAACCATGATTCCACTAGTAAGGGTCATAGCAATGGATATAGGGTGATTACTCATAGTTTTAGATACATCTTGTATTTTTTGAATGGATACCCCATTCCTAGTTTGGGTGTTAGGAAGAGAGTAGTTATAGAATTAGTAGTCTATATTGGTTTTGAAGGTCAAGTTTTTCTAACTCATCAATGAAGGATCACTAGAACTGAGCTAACTTATCCTATATCCATTTATGCTAAGAGATCTACCTATGTCCTATCCAAACATATTTTGGGGGTTTATGAATACCCATAGAATATATGGAATGAAGAGTGAAGATAGATAATAGAGGGGAGATAAGAAGAAGAAAAGAATACATAAAAGATAAATTCCTTCACGTTGGGTTCACTAATTTATATACATGAAAATAACACATGTTAAACTATGTGTTTGACTCCCTGAGGTCAGGCTGAGGTAGCTAACATAATGAATAGGCTATGGATTAGGTTGATTTTTAAGAAGGATGGGATTTGGAATAGGTGGTGGTAATGGGTTCTTATGATGGAACCAAAAGACCTCAATAGAATTATGGTACTCATTAAGAGCATTGAGCTGCATATAAATATAGATCCAAGGTCCTTCAATTTTTGAGATCACAAGAAGGTGAATCTCTTGGTTGATGTTAGGAATAGGGAAGTGGGGGAGATCAAGCTGAATGACTTGTAGGAAAAAATATACTATATTAAGTTGGATATGCCTAGTCAATGTCATCCATAACTGTGATTGTTAAAAGATGAGGCTATATTGAAAGAGGAGAAAGAGAGGAATGGAGATAGGATTATGAACGGGTAATTATGATTGGTTAAAATCTATATTGAGGACATAAAACTATAGGTAGATTTTGGATGTGTTATTATTCATCCAAAGTAGTCAAAGAGTCAATAATAAGGTGAGGAATTGGGGTGGAATGAAAAACCTCACGTCTTAGCTCGGCATTAATGTTTGTTTGAATATACATATCTATATCTAGTGCTCTAACTTTAGTGAATAAACCTTGGTAGATAAGACCTAATGTCTCAAAAATGGTCATCTAAATTAGGTTACAAAAAATACAAGTTATAAGCATATTAGCTTTTTTAGACAATGGCTTATTGTGTGTGTTTATTGTGATGTTGAAGCAAGGCTTTGTGTGAGATGCTTGCATAAATAGGCAAGGCTTGGATGAAATGTGGATATTTGCACATGTTGTCAAGGATTTTAATGGGATTTGGATTCTTACATGTGTTGGAGAGGCTTCTAATGGGATGTGGATGCTTGCATGTGTTGGTAAAGCTTTTTGACACTATTTTTTGGAGTTTTTGTTATTTTTAGCTTTTTCTTTTGAGTTTATGGGAAGTATAATGCTTGCTTGCAAAAATTAAAATTTTGAAAACAAAGAATAAAAGTAAATTAAAGAAATTATTATTTTTATTCTTTTCCAATAATTCATGATGCATGCAAAGGAGAGAGGAAGAAACCTATACTATTATGCAAAGTGATGATTTTTTCCTAACTTTGTTTAGATGTAATCTAGATGGTGATGTTTTTATAGTTTTTTTTCATTTATGTGTAATGGATTAAGCATGAAAGTTGTGTCTTATAAATGTGCAAGTAGTGAAAAAAATAAATATAATCTAAAACAATAATATCACAACACTCTTTTTTTGTAACTTTCTTTGTCTACAAACAAACTAAACTAGCCTTTAAACTGTTTCTTACTTTATTGTAAGCAAGTTTTTTTTTAAATAAGTTGCTAAAAGAGAAAAAATAAATAAAAATTATGATTTTTTATTTTCCATAGGGAGTGACAAAAATTTTAATTTATCAAAGTAAATAAAATTAGAAATATACTTGCTCTATTTGTGCACCTAAGATTTTCTAGGGTCTTGTGGTTGACTAGTTGGTTGTTTAGAATACAAGGAAACTTGTTTTGAATTTAAAAATGAAATGCTATGTTGGATATAAATGATTTGAAATTTTAATAATATATTCCTATGAATTTATCATGTAGCGTTTTTGTTAGGATTGTGGAGCTAAAAGCTTCACTGATGCAGACATGGAGGAGGTTGCAGAATGAGTTGCTGAGTGTCAGAAGTGTTTGGCGTTGGTCTGGCCAACCGGCGTCGGCAGGGTAAGACAGGAAGGCAACCGACGTCGGTCATATATCGGCCGGCGTCGGCGACCCCAGGCGGACAGGGACCGACGTCGGTCGCCTGTGTAGTTTGACTGTGAGTTAATTACGGGCAGTGAGCTAACGAACCAAGAGTTTGCATGATGAGTGCTAATTTTAGACTCATAGCTGCAGATCTAATTATGGTAATTAGATGTCTAATCATTGTTTGGATGAGATCTATATAATAGACTCATGGTTGTATTGGAAAAGTGTGCTAGGGAGTAAGAGAGCATAATTATAAGCTCCTTCTGTGTGTGAGGTAGAGCTATGGTGCGTTCCTCCTAGTGCCACAGTACCAGGTGTGTTGGTGCTGGATTGGAGAGCCAGCTGGGTTCTTCAAGAGTGTAGGATCTTGGTCACAGTTGCATGGCCTATATAGGAGATCTACATGGTAAGTAAGATCGTTGATCTGCAGGTGTATGTGTGTGCAAGGTTGAGGTTCACAGGTGAATAGAACCATTGTTTGATTTGCAGGTGTGCAAGGTCATACAGACAGCAACACAACAGGGAGCAGTATCAGGCAGGATCTACTTGGAGTACAGGTGTACTCGGATAGAGCAAGAGGAAGGCAAGGGAGTTCATTCCATAAGTATGGTCTGTTGAATTGCAGGTTGTTGCAGATTCATGGGAGATCTACTTGAAGTACCTTGAGTACTTGTGGAGTGCGTGGAGCACTTGTGGTGTGCGTGGAGCACGGGAGGTGAACACCAACTCTGTATTTTGAGTTAGGTGTTGGGACCTGTGAGAGGGAGAGCTTTGGGGAGAAGAATTACTGTTCACTTGAGGTGTGGGAAACCTCTGTAAGGTGGTGGAGAAGAAGTGGCATCTTCTTTATTGTATTCTTTTCTGTATAAAGTGTTAATACAATTTGGTATTGTCTCTCATATGCTGTGTTATTCTGAATTCTAGTTACTTGGTGAATCTGGTTAATTTCCGCATATTAAGTTGCTTGGTTTGGTAATCAAATTGCATGCTTCCGGTTTATCCACCTCCTCCTCCCAACAAGTGGTATCAGAGCCTTGGTTGTAGGTTCTTGAGCTTGATACCAACAGGTGGTATCTGAGCTGAGGTTGGAGGAAGCAGGTTTTGTGTTTGGTTACAGGGCACTCTCAGGGGTTTCTGATCGAGTGGGAGTAGAGCAACAGCAGATCAAAGTAAGCTAAGAATGGAGGAGTTAAAAAGCACAGATGGTCACTCACGGTCCTATGGAAAGAAAGAGCAGGTAAAAGATTATTGTTGGTTGGTAACAGATCAGCATGAAGAAACTGAATATACAGATGTAGCAGGTGTTGTTGCACAGGATGTGTTTGCAGGTTTCTTGGATAAAGTTGAATCTTGGATAAAAGATTCGGTTGCCTCTTTCCATGCAGTTCCAGGTAGAGGAGCTGGTGAGCCTTGCCAAAGGATTGGCAAAGGGGAAGTGAAGCTGAAATTGCAGGCGGCCAACACACAGGGGTTGATGAAGGTCATGCAGGTCCCAGGTTTGGAGATATGGCTAATTTCTTCAGAAAGATTGGGTGATGAGAGATGCATAAGAACTCTCACAGCGGATGCACTTGAATTAGCTGGTGGTAAGAAAACAGGTATCCTTTATCTACTTGTTTATATTACTAATTCTTCTTTTGTTGCGGAGACGTGGCTTCGTAGGCTTGGTCACATGAGTAGGAAGGAGATGCATGTTCTTAAGCAGAAGACAGATATATTTGACAGGCTTAAGAACTGGAAAGCCTTGGTGTTTATGGAGGAGATGGCGGACAGAATCCAGTGGATGTGGCTGGATACTTCTGAGCAGGGCAGTTTGGACATGGATTTTGATTCAAAGAAGCTCGCGGGTAAAAAGTCATCACTCACAGGTGAACACAGGTACCGATGTCAGTCAAGGGGAACCGGCGTCGAACAGACAGGTGCCGATGTCGGTCATGTGCAGACCGAAGCCGGCGATGTCGGGCAGGGTAAGACCGATGTCGGTCAGGAGACCGACGTCGGCAGTATGTAAGACCGATGTCAGTTATGAGGACCGACGTCGGCAGCAGGGACACCAGCGCAGGCAGGTTGGTAGTCAGGTACAGACGCATGGAACCGACGTCGGTCGGATGCAAACTGTGGGGTGACCGAGGTCGGTCACTGTAACAAATTTTGGGTGGACAGCACGCTGTCAAGGAGTCTCAAACACCCATACGGAGGACTGAAGGCGTAAGTAGGCCCTCAAATTCGTTGTTCCTCTTCTTTATACATGTTGCTGATTGTAGAGCAGGAAGGATCCAGGAAACAGGTGTGAGCTTGGCATGGATGAGGATGTGATTCCTTGGAGGAGAACCAGACAGGTTTTGTTTTGGTAGGGATGCCAGCAGGTATAAAAGCACAGAGACGAATGGATACCTTAGTAGAAGAATAGAGAGAACGGATACATGAGACGGAAGACCAGGTATACGGTCTTGTGGAGCTGCAGGACAGTGGTACAGGTTTTGACAGGTGGAGGACGAAGCATGGCTTTAGTCAATGTCAGGGTAACTACTGTGGTTTTGTCTTACCAGGGGGATGATGAGTCGCGACATCATTTTGTTGCTGTATGTGGATAGTATGCTAGCTAGCAGGGGTGTACATACAGGGTTTTGCTGAGCTAAGGGTAAGATTAGTTCAGTGGCATGTCAGGAGGAGTTTGGAGCAGCGGAATTCTTTGACATGGGAGGCATGGAGATCACAGGTTGATTTTGTCTCAAGTGGGAGCTGATGTGAATCAGGTGTTGGCGAGGTTCAGGATGCAGAGCCGGAGCACACTAAGGGCTGGACAGGTACAGTGTCCGAAATCACATGAGGTCTGATATAGACCTGAGTATTCCCATGCAGTGGGAGCTGTCAGAGAGTTAGGAGCCAATTCGGGGAAGTGGGTTCTCAGGTTTTCTGAGAGGGACCGGCAGCAGGTGTTGCTATGCAGGGTCAGGACTTCACTACATGTATTTGTAGGTTCGGATGTGGCAGGTTACTCGGATGACAGGTGGTACACCACGGGATGTGTGGTGGGTTGTCTTCAGGTGGGAGCTTGAAGAGGGATACAAACCAGGAAATAGATTAGACAGAGTACAGGTACAGGTACAGTGCAGCTATTTATCTCCAAGTGGGAGATTGTTAGGATTGTGGAGCTAAAAGCTTCACTGATGCAGACATGGAGGAGGTTGCAGAATGAGTTGCTGAGTGTCAGAAGTGTTTGGCATTGGTCTGGCCAACCGGCGTCGGCAGGGTAAGACAGGAAGGCAACCGACGTCGGTCATATATCGGCCGGCGTCGGCGACCCCAGGCGGACAGGGACCGCCGTCGGTCGCCTGTGTAGTTTGACTGTGAGTTAATTACGGGCAGTGAGCTAACGAACCAAGAGTTTGCATGATGAGTGCTAATTTTAGACTCATAGCTGCGGATCTAATTATGGTAATTAGATGTCTAATCATTGTTTGGATGAGATCTATATAATAGACTCATGGTTGTATTGGAAAAGTGTGCTAGGGAGTAAGAGAGCATAATTATAAGCTCCTTCTGTGTGTGAGGTAGAGCTATGGTGCGTTCCTCCTAGTGCCACAGTACCAGGTGTGTTGGTGCTGGATTGGAGAGCCAGCTGGGTTCTTCAAGAGTGTAGGATCTTGGTCACAGTTGCATGGCCTATATAGGAGATCTACATGGTAAGTAAGATCATTGATCTGCAGGTGTATGTGTGTGCAAGGTCGAGGTTCACAGGTGAATAGAACCATTGTTTGATTTGCAGGTGTGCAAGGTCATACAGACAGCAACACAACAGGGAGCAATATCAGGCAGGATCTACTTGGAGTACAGGTGTGTACTCGGATAGAGCAAGAGGAAGGCAAGGGAGTTCCTTCCATAAGTATGGTCTGTTGAATTGTAGGTTGTTTCAGATTCATGGGAGATCTACTTGAAGTACCTTGAGTACTTGTGGAGTGCGTGGAGCACTTGTGGTGTGCGTGGAGCACGGGAGGTGAACACCAACTCTGTATTTTGAGTTGGGTGTTGGGACCTGTGAGAGGGAGAGCTTTGGGGAGAAGAATTACTGTTCACTTGAGGTGTGGGAAACCTCTGTAAGGTGGTGGAGAAGAAGTGGCATCTTATTTATTGTATTCTTTTCTGTATAAAGTGTTAATACAATTTGGTATTGTCTCTCATATGCTGTGTTATTCTGAATTCTAGTTACTTGGTGAATCTGGTTAATTTCCGCATATTAAGTTGCTTGGTTTGGTAATCAAATTGCATGCTTCCGGTTTATCCACCTCCTCCTCCCAACAGTTTTGTTAGTGGAGGGAAAAATAAATCTATTGGAATACAAGTGCAATCAAAACTAACTACTTTTTATTTTCTGGCAGTAAAGACACTAAAAAGAACTAAATTTTTTTCCATATAAAATTTAACTAAATTTTTTTCCATATAAAATTTTATCTTTTATTAATAAAGAGACTAATATAATTCAATAATAACTTCATTGATGTAGATATCTTGGTAACTTTCAATGGCTACTCATACTTACTTGCAAACTTGTCATCCCTTATTGGCTCACATTAGGCATATCTTGTCCAAATGGACCAAAACTCAAATTAATACTTATCAAAGGTTTAAAATACACAAAAATATTCAAATATATTATTTTAAATAATCTTAGTCCCCTTCCATCACTCATCACTTTGCATTTCACTCATTAGTCCACTTCTTGTCTTCCAAGCCTACTAACCCTATTTTTGGGTAAGTCTCCTTGTTGGGAGAATTTGACATACCTTAACAATAAAATAGTTACATATTAAATGACCCTTTTTGGCCATAAAACTCACACCTTTACATTTTGGCACAAATCTGAAGGAAACATGCACTTGCTTCTTTAAGCCTTCTCTCAATTAGCCCTCCAAATGAGCAAATCTATTTAATATAAGCATTATATGGTCAAACAGTCCAAACAATTGATATTTTTGGATACCATTTTTCCTTATTAAACTTATCCAACTCTCTTTTGGACTTAAATTTTAAATCTCATCACTTTTCTCTCTTTAGCCTATTACCCATTAGACCTCTTAACTTTTTTTCACTCCTACAGGTTTGATACACTACTATACGGAGTTTGTAATAGTTTGAAAGTGATTTATTATATTATATCATATTAAAACACACAATATCACAATTTTTTGTTAATTTTCAAGGGTTAAATCTCACTCTATGATCAAAACCCTAAAATTTAGGGTATTAGGTGATTGTGCAGGCTAAGAGTGCAAATAAATCCATTGGAAACATTTTACAAGGTTTAAAAGGGGATAAAATGTTTATAAATGTATTACTAACATTATTAAACCTTTTTCCTTCAATTATCAAGCTCTCAAAACCCTCAAGGCACTCGTAAACAAGATAACTCAGTCATTCAAAACTATAACTTTGTAAATAGGGAAATAGGGTATACATGGTTTCTTTATTTCTTCTCACCAAATAATCTATAACCTATAACTAGTTTGTCTCCACCTTATAAGGCCATTTTAAACCCTTATATATCACTTTTGAGTCCAAAACAAGATTCAATGCTACCAAATACAATGTACAAAATTCTAGTTAAGTGATTATAGGCTTCTAGTGAGTATAACTGTGATCATGATTAAATTCACTTACTATTGTCCACTTTATATTACAATGATATTGTTATTATATTTTCATAAATTTTCTAGTTCCAATCCTCCATATAAATAAAATATAAAAGGATCAAATTCTCAAGTTATACTTTAAACATATTGTGTATATGCATACCATGTCAGCAAACTAGACTGTCTTCTAAACCAATAACTTATTCTAGCTTAATAATGCTCCTTGTATCAAATTATGGAATATAATTTGATAATAAACAAAAATAAATAAACATTCAACAAACTTATTACCATAGTGTTGATTCAAACACATAATATGCTCTGTTCATTCATGCAAATTCCATACACACATAATTCTTACACCATAAAACATTCTTTTCTAAACAAGGTTTTATTTTCAATCTCCATTCTCTATCATCCTCAAATGGGATGAGAGGTTACCACCTCAAAAACTTAATACTCATACTATATTATTTCTACATATTATATAGACTCCTAAAACATAACTTGTAACTATTCTTAATCAAAAACTTCTAACAACTCCTAGACCCATGTAGGGTGGTGGATTCTTGCTTACCATTCTCTTTTACACCTCACAAATAAACTTGGATTTAAACACATAACCACTTTAGGACCTTTATTGGGACTATAAAGGTCTATTACAACATTATTCATCCATTACATATCTTCATTACTCAATTAGACCACCTAGAACACCTTCAAATTTGAAAATTTCTTTTGGTGGAAAAACTAATTTTGAATTTAAATTCAAATTTGCACACACAAACATGACTCTAAGACACATTATAAACCATATTTTATCATTCCTAAGATTCTCCTACATCATACTCACAAGGAGATAAATTTTTTGGCGCCCATATTATTCTTCTTTCAAACTCTCATATAAGTGTGTGTGCTCTTGACTACCACACTTATACCTTATCTTGCCTCTTGATATCTTCCTCCATGATATACATGCAGGATACAACAAACCATTAAACAAAACATGTTATTTCTCATGCCCTTGAGTCATTCTCTAACTTTCCTCTTTTCTTTTTTTTTGGTTTTGCTCCCAAGAACCTGCATATGCTTTGTATGCTTCACTCTTCTTCTTTGCATTAACCATCAATGCACCTTAATCTACTCCTTACATGTGTTTTCCTTCATCTACAACTTGTAATTCAACCTCAAT
Organism: Torreya grandis; assembly: GCA_037957365.1. NCBI lineage: Eukaryota > Viridiplantae > Streptophyta > Pinopsida > Cupressales > Taxaceae > Torreya > Torreya grandis. The sequence goes on along the minus strand of JARHVA010001255.1, from coordinate 793,076 downwards.
AGCTACAACTTCTTCTTGTAGAGTGTCTCTTTATACTTGACTTCTTCTTACATTCATTAATGCCCTTATTTTGGATACCCGTGCTACATTCCACAAGTCTATGTTTTCCTTGGTAACCTCCTTAACCATTTATCTATATATTTTATGATGATAAAATCCATATTCTTACTTCAAAGATTCATAAAATATTGAATATTCATCATACCTTTCCTTATGTTGATGTCCCATTGCTCCTTTGGCTTTACTTGCATCCTCTTAAGTGAGGATCTCTTCCTTCTTCATGCTATCTTGCTTTCAAAATGGTTGACCTTCTTATTCTTGTAACATCAACATGACTATACCTTGAGTCTCTTCTTCATATTGACTTATTTTTATCACAACTTGGTCATATTATTCCTCTTTTTTTTTTATTTAAGCCTATGAATGGACTCAACTATCTCATTCTTCTCTTCATCTCTCAAACTTACATTCACACATACCAATACATCATTATATTTTAAAACATGAGTCTTGATTATCTCCTTGCCCTTCATCTTTTATTTTTTTCTCTTCTTCACTAATTGTTTGATTGGCCACTTGAGTGGATTATTTCTCATGACCCATACAAGATGTGGGTTCACAATCTCTTTCAGCTGCTCTATCTTGGTCAACATTTCATCCAATTTCTACCTCATTTCTACCATCTCTTTCTCCATCTCAATCTTATTATTGGTGTCTTCATGCACCATCTTCTCTTTGTGGTGGCTCTTCTCAATCTTGTCCTTTTTCCTCTTTTTTTTCTCTCTCCTCATATTAACTAACATGCCTATCAATTATTTGGCCTCATCTGGACCTATTCTCCTTTCTGACAAGCCTTCTCTTACTTGCTACATCATGACCTCACTTGGGTCTATCTTGTCCTACCTATAAGACTCTCTCAAGCTCTCCTATGAGCTTCCTTCTTGAGCTTCTCAGGATCTCTTCTTCTTCACTTCAATCCTTCTTTCCTTAAGGTCTATTACACCTATCTTCTCACTTTTTTTCAACTATTTTTGCCTCTCACATACCTATAACCTTTCTATTTATCCCTAAATTCTTTAATAGCTTCTTCACAATAGCATCTCCTCAAAACAACACTCAACATGTACTCAACACTATGCATTCACAAACTAGCATATTCAAAATCACAAATCATACCTTGCCATAGAATACTCTGGCTATGATACCAAATTGATGCAGATCTCTTGGTAACTTTTAATGGCTACTTACACTTGCTTACAAACTTGCCATCCCTTATTGGCTCACATTAGGCATATCTTGTCCAAATGGACCAAAACTCAAAATCTTGCTTATCAAAGGTTCTAAAGAAACATAAACATTCAAATATCTTATATCAAATCATCTTAGTCCCCTTCTATCACTCATCACTTTACATTTCACTCAATAGTCCACTTCTTATCTTCCAAGCCTACTAGCACTATTTTTGGATAAGTCTCCTTGTTAAGAGAATCTGACATGCCTTCACAAAAAAATATTTACGTATTCAATGACCCTTTTAGGCCATACAACTCACACCTTTACCTTTTGGCACAAATCTCAAAGCAACATGCACTTTTTTCTTTAAGCCTTCCCTCAATTAGCCCTCCAAATGAGTAAATATCTTTAGTCTAAGAATTATACAGTCACCCAGTCCAAAAAAATTATCTTTTTGGATACCCTTTTCCCTTATTCAACTTATCCAACTCTTTTTTGGATCTAAATCTCAAATCTCATCACTTTTCTCTCTATAGCCTATTACCCATTAGACCTCTTAACTTCTTATCACTCCTACAGGCTTGATACACTACTATATAGATTTCATTTTGGTCTAAAATTGATTTATTCTCTTATATAATATACAAAAACACAATATTACAAATTTTTGTGAATATTAATGGTTAAATCTCCCTCTATGATCAAAACCCTAAAAGTTAGGGTTTTGGGTGACTATGCAGGCCGAGAGTGCAAATAAATCCATTGGAAATGTTTTAAAAGGTTTGAAAGGGTATTAAAATTTTATAAATGTCTGATTGACATTATTACACCTTTTTATTTCAATTATCAAGCTCTCAAAACTCTCAGGACACTCGTAAACAAGAAAACTCAGTCATTCAAAATTGTAACTTTGCAAATAGGGAAATGGGGTATACGGGGTTTCTTTGTTTCTTCTCACCAAAGAATATATAATTTATAAAAAGTTTGCCTCCACATTATATGACCATTTTAATCCCTTATATATCACTTTTGAGTCCAAAACAATATTTAATGCTCACAAATACAATGTACAAAATTTTGGTTAAGTGAATGTAGGCTTTTAATGAGTATAATTGTGATCATGATTAAATTCACTTAATCTTGTCCAATTTATATTACAAAAATATTTTTATTATCTCTTCATACATTTTATAATTCCAATTATCCACATAACTCAAAGAGAAAAGGATCAAATGCTCAGGTTATACTTTAAACATGATATGTATATGCATACTCTGTTAGCAGACTAGGTTGTCTTCTAAACCAATGACTTCTTCTATCTTAATAACATTCCATATCTCAAATTAGGTAAGATAATTTGATCATAAACAAAAATTAATAAACATTAAAAAAAATTATTACCACATTTTTTATTCAAACACACAATATGCTCTATTCATTCATGCAAATTCCATACATAGAATTATTGCACCACAAAACATTTTTTTCTCAACGAGGTTTTATTTCCGATCTCCATTCTCTATCATACTCAAATGGGATGAGAGATTACCACCTCAAAAACTAACTAATAACACTATATTATTTATACATATGATATTATCTCCTAAAACATAACTTGTAATTGTTTCTTGATCAAGAACTTCTAACAACTCCTAGACCCACGTAGGGTGGTGGATTATTGCTTACCATTCTCTTTTCCACCTCACAACTTAATTGGGTCAACACATAAAAACTTTAGGACCTTTCTTGGGACCATAAAGTTCTATTAAAACATTATTCATCTATTACATATCTTCATTACTCACTTAGACCACCTAGGAAACTTTCAAATTTGAAATTTCCTTTTGGCAAGAAAACTAATTTTAAATCCAAATTCAAATTTGCATACACAAACATGACTCTAATACACCTTATAGACCATATTTTAGAATTAATAAGATGACCCTACACCATTCATTAATTTAATTTAATAAATAAATAATACTAAAATCAAAAGAGACTCCAACTTGAACAAGGTATAGATCAACTTGGAATGCTTGTAGTATGTTGATGAAAGAATCCTCAGTATGCTAGCTCATTTTTATGCTTGTGTGAATTATAAGAAATATTTAACTAGAGGATGACTAAGCTCTAAAACAAATGGGGAAATATAACAAACACAACCACAAATGGAGAGTAATTGAATTGATGCTAACCAATGCTCTTATTTTATAAAGACAGAGTTGCTAGACCATTAACACTTCTTCACTATGGAAATATGATTGACATGAAAACTATAGAGGATGGGAATTAAATAAATTGTATTTATAATATGGATTAAAAATATTCATAATTACAACTTTTAATGTTGATTTTTAGGTATGAAATTAGGCCAAAAATAGTCTTTTTGTAGAAAGAATTGGGAGCTTCCATGAAGGATTTTAACTGAGTCTAACTGGGAGTTGAATTTGGGAGGAACTCAAATAATTGATAATATAAGAGGGAGTGATTTGAGATTGATTATAGGTGAAATTAGGATACATAAAACAATAAATATGATTAAAAGTATGTAAAACATGTCAAAGGATGATTCTTGGGAGCTAATTTAAGAAGATGAATACAAAGGTACATAACCACCACTTTCTGTAAGGATGATTGTGAAATCACCACTTAAATTTACATAATTAAAATTTTTAATATGAAACTACATATTTAAGATATAATAGACACATCTATTATGAATTTACCATGGTATTTGTGTAATCTAAGGGGAAATTTTGTAAAGAAGGGCAACGATTTTGTCACCTGGAGTGGTAGTTTTGTCTTACATGCAAAGTTTTTAAAATAAGCAGACATGAGTTGCAGAAGTCAAACAAAAGGGGATAAAAATGGGTCAATAGAGGAGTAGGTAATTAAAATGAGAATAAGGATTTATAAATTCCCCTATGGAACACAAAATAAGAGATCATTACATCATCATCATTTTTTAATCAAAAATGTCACATCATGTAAAATCTAGGTGCATATAGTCACATCATCTCCAAAAGAGGTATTTCTATAGACCCAAAAAGAGTAGAGGCAATTCTAAAAATCCCATTGCCTAGTAGCAGAAAAGAACTAAAATTATTATTTGATAAGATCAAATTTGTAAGGAATTTCATCTCAAATTTTATAGAATTAGTCTGATCGCTAAACAACATGCTAAACAATAATGCTAAGATTGAATGGAAAACTAAAGTATAAGAGTATTTTAATCAAATTAAGACTTTTATTATAAACACTCTAGTGCTTATAAATTCCAATTATATGTATCCCTTATATATTTATTCATTTACTTTAGAACACTCTAGTGTTATTGTCCTCACATAGAAGAAAGAAGCTAAAGACAAGAGACCTATCTCTTTCATGAGTTCTCTACTCTAAAATGTTGAACTAATATATTCAATGATTGATAAACAAGTTTTTTCCTTGATCAAATTAGTCAATAATTTTAGGCATTATATCTTACACATTAAACTATTTATCATTGTGTCTGACCTAGACGTGAAAATTATGCTAATATAGAATGAGTTATGTGAATGACATGGTAAGTGGATGGCTATTATCCAAGAGTTTGGCCCAGATATCCAACCAATGAAGATAGTAATAAGTCAAGGACTCAATAAATCCATATCTAAATTAGACCCATAGATAGTTTTCTAGTAGTACATGGTGAAAGATATCATAAATAATTATTGGTACTAGGATGTGGTCTACTAATTAATGAACAATGAGTGCCCAAGTCACCTAGAATCCACTCAAAGAAGATAATTACACCTAAAAACTAATAGCTTTGTGATCAAATAAAATTTATTATATATAAATAATCATGAAGGCATATATTTAAGATGCCTAAATAAATAATAAGTGGCTGAAGTACCCAGTGATTTCCATAGGAAATATGGAACCAATCACAGTTCTATTAATTCTAAAACCCATTAAATACTTATAGTAGGTTATTATTGGCTAAATTATCTTAAATATACTCATGCCCATGTTTGAATCTATCATACCTGCCAAGTAGTTACTCACAAAGAATGTACCCTTGTTATGCCATTATAACTAGTTATTGAAGTCCAACCATTCAAAAAATGGGGCTTAGACTTTGTGGGAGATATAAATTCTAACTCATCCATTAGACACAAATTCATTATGATGGTAATTGACTACTTCACATGTTATATTGAAGCTCAAGCATTCAATAATTTCACAACTAATGTGGTGATCAAATTTTGTGAGGAACACGTCATTATCAAGGTTTGCATATCATTCACTCTGGTATGTGATAATGGATCCACTTTCTCCTCTTTTAAATTTACTAAATGGGCATATGATAACTAGATAATTCTAAAATTCTCATGTAATTTTTACTTGCAAGGTAATGGGGTTGAGAAATTGACCAACATAAATTTGTTAGATGTAATTAAGAAAATCTTGGAAAAGAACCTTAGGGATTGGCACAAAGTTTTAAAATTTCCATTATGGTCTGATAGGACTAAAATTAAATATTCTCTAGATACTTACTCATATCATCTGGAATATGGCCAAGATCTTATCTTCCTTGTGAACCTAAGAATCTCAACTTCATAGTTCATGAGAGACCATGTAGAAATTGATGATAAAATTGAGGTTTAACTCTTAAACCTGATACAACTAGACCAAAAATATGAGACAACCTTGATAAAATTTAGCAAACACCAAGGATTCATTAAATGCTAGTTTGAAAAACAATCCAAAGTGAAAACCTTATGGATCTCTATTCTAGTCCTTCTCTAGGACAAGGCTCACAAGAAAAAGGGACAACATGGCAAACTTGATGCCTTTTGGTTGGGTCCTTATCAAATCTTTAAAATCATGGGTAAGAATACATTTTGCCTAAGATATCTCACTAGTGAGGATTTCTCATTGTCTATCAATGGTTAGTTCCTCACACATTACTTATAGACTTGAATTGACCTATTAATTCCTATAAATTATTTATCTTTATTTTTCCTACTTTATTTTGTGTTTGATTTCATGCTTTGTTGTTAGTTTTGTTTTTTTTCCTAATTTTCCTGCTTTTTGATGTTGGTCTAGCCTCATTACTTGTCTCTTTTAGGTTTGACCTATCTTTTTTCCCTATAGTTTCCTTTGTTGGTCAAAGAATAAAAAATAAAAGGCTTATAGGTATGTGACACAAATGATGTTCTAGTAAGTATTATAAGTATTTCATATTGTTAGATTCTATTTCTAAAACAATTTTAAAATCTTAAGTTATTATGTGTGTTATAAATTTATTCAATTTGGGTTATTTGGGTAAATTATTTGGTCAATGAAAACATTCTCTCAAAACCAAGCATAAAAATCACATCTTAATGATTTTTGGGTTTGCCTAGATGAACATGTTGTGGTAAAAATCTAGGGTGAAAAAACTATAATTGTACATTTTGCTTTCCTCAGTAGTCACCAACCCAAAATTGAGATGCTAAAAATAAATAAAGATAAAATAAAATGACAATAAAAAATAAAAATCAAATTCTAAAAAACTCAATTCTGGGTGATCCAAGCAACCTCTATTGGGGCTATGGATGCTTGGCTAACATTAAAGCAAGGCCTTGAGAAAGATCAAAGATAACTTTGTTGGGGCTATGGATGCCTAATTGGTAGTGAATCAATTTCCATTTAAGTATTTTCAAGAAACGAGTATTAACTCATTTTGCACACACCAGATCAATGAGATGTCAAATTTGGTCTCTGATCCATTCTCATATTATCCTTTCTTGAATCTATTATTTTTATATACAATAGTCTCAACTAGAGATTTTGGGTTCATAGACACATTTATTTCATTTCAAAATACTCAAGATTATTTTCTAATAGAGTCACATTTGTTGTTTCCTGCTCAACATACCCTAATTTCTCCTAAAATCATGGAACCCCTTTTTGTTTTTTGCTTCACTCCCACTCAATTTCATGATTCAATTATTCTCAACACTCCCAAATTTATTTGGTGGTCCTCCTAGGTTTTCATATCAAAATGGGTCCTACAATCACCTCCATTGTGAAGACTATGCCTGTGTAGGAAAACTTCATATTTTACATCTAGCGTGAAAATGGACTCTTGACCCCATAACTTGCCTTTGAAAAACTTTCTTATTTAGTTGCATACTCATATGTGCATATTTTATTAGGTTTACCTTAGTTTTAATTTATTTTAGGGTCTTAAATTTGTCTTTAATGAGAAGACTGAGTACCTGTGAGAAATTTTTGTGTTTAATGCTTCACTTGGAAATGTCATCTTGACCTTCATTTACCAAATGCACTGAATTGTTCAAACAATTTAAAAGACTTCATGGAATAATTTGAAAATAATTTAAATTTTTAAAATTAAATTTTAATCTTTAAAAAATGTATAAATGCCACATGTTTAAAATTTTCAAAATCTAGAATGACTTTGTTGTAGAAGTTAAAAACCTTAACATATGAGGTTAAAAGTTAAATGGTTTTTAAAACCAAGGTTTTAATCAAAACAAACTTTATTCCTTTTCTCTTCCCATGTGAGAAAAAATACAAAACCACTTGGTTTGGTTTTCAAAAAAGTTAACTGTTGAAGAAAAATATTCTAATTAGGTAAGTTTTTTTCTCTCAGCAACAAACACGTGCCTGCGTGGATGTAATTCAATCGACCAGGGCTCGTGGACACATAGATGCACGATCATTATTTATAATCCATCCCTATAAATTTATCAATGATATTCAACAATTGATCTTGTAGACATGTGACCGTTCAGATCACCAGTGTCCAACCAATCCCAAATCCCTATGAATGCACGACCGCACTGTCAAATTAAATTAAATTAATTAATTATTATTTTTTAAAATTATTTTTGATAAATTAATGATATTTTACTATAAATTTTTATTTTTCCACTCTATGACCCTAATCAACCTAGAAAATGGTTTCATATGTATATTTCAAACTGTGGGTCCATTTCAGAACCATATGTGGTAATGGAAAGCTTGCTCTAATATGGTCCGTACAATATAGTTAATTTCATGATAGCTAACACCAAACAAAATCCATTCACGACTGATTTTTTCACTTTCTTGAGCCTAAATAGGTATTATATGTGTTGTTTTAGGCCTCTTAATGGGTTTTCAGCCATAACATGGTCCCTGTGGATCTATTTTAGTTGTTTGACTCTAACACGGACATTTTGGTGCCTCTAGTTTCAAAAAATTCTTCTTAGATAATGATATTTTAATGTTTTAAGTTTATACTTTCCTTGGGGAGCTTTTAATTATGAAAATTCATTTGTTTTTTTGTCTTTTTTCAAGATAAAATGGAGTAAAAAGGCAAAATGGTGGGAATGAAAAGTAAAAGTAGAGTTAAAATTAAAGTGTTTTTTGGTTTTCAAGAGAGAATCATTTCCATCCACTCACTAATTCTATTATAAATATCCAATACATGGTGATTTCAAAGGGCTGGCTCTTGTTGATTATAGTTGAGGAGACATTGAACCAGACATTTTTTGTTATTCTAATGTAATTTTGTCCCCCTCTTTACTTGGCATTATTTTTATGCAAAAAAAAATTGTAGCCAATCACTTAATGTAAACCCAGAACATTGTGTTATTGAAACAAATATCATTATTAATTGAAGCTATGAAATTTTATTTTTAATATTCCTATACATGCAAATGGTGGATGTGTTATTTTTCTTCCTCACTACTTGTGCCTCATACTCTTGCATCATTCTCATTGGTGGTTGTGCACATGTTGGCCAGGTGGGAGATATATTTTATGGGCACATTCAACTGATCACATCAAATTTGTTTTCATTTCATCAAGCTCTTTTCTTTCTTTTCCCTTTTCTTTTACTCATTTTTATCAAATCAATTAAACTAGAGTTAGAGATCATCTAAATGTAATCTATTTTAATGCTTAATTTGATTGCAATAATTTATATCCATTATTATTTTCACATTATTGAACACTTACATATAATGTAATGAATGAATAAAATTAGTTGCACTTCATTATCTTAATTAAAACTGTTGATTTGTGCATGGGCAAAAAATGCATTTTTTGTTTTCAATATCTCTTTAGAACCCATCTGACTAAAACACAAAACCATCATTACCTTATAAATTATTTAGGAATGTAAATATGATAAAAATTTTAGAACAAGTAGGCCCCATTAATTGGAATTATTCTCAATGACTAACTAAGCAAAACTAGTATGACCTGATCTAATAGATATAAACATTGGTGAGACCCCTCATGGGCCTCCTTTCAGGAGAGGCTAGATGGGATAACTACCTCGAGAGCGTAGAGTTGGAAAGTTGTGATAATTAACATGTTAACAATATATTTTATCAAAAATTAAATTAAAAGGTGAATTAACCCTACTTAAAATAAATTGAATGGAATAAATTAGAATAATAGAAATGATTTTTTAATAAGGTGAATGAAAGTAAAAAGTAAAAGACTGAATTTGATAAAGAGCAATCAATTAAAAGAATACTAACTATGAAATAAAATGACAAAATTAATTTTATATTTTAAAAATGACTATTTTTACTGACATGTGGCTAAAATAATAAAACATGAACAAACTTTGTAAATTTATAGAAGTGGGAACTACAACTGAAGAAGGATAAAATCATCCAACTTGGGACATGATCAATTGCCACTATTGTCTCAAAACTATTTGATCTTGTCTATTGCTAAAAAATCAATAATTCAGTACACGATCACTTCTAATAACTCAAATTATGTATATACATGTATATTTGACCTTTGGAAGTGTGTAAAAGACCTGAAAATAATATCTCTAAAGTTGAAACCCTAATAGGTCTTAAAATGATTTTAAAAATTCAAATAAGAAAAAGTGGATTGTAATTGGGCTGAGCTAACCCTAATCACCCACATGATGATTGAACATTGCCTACATAACCAATACTCCAAAGAGAGAATCAATCCCATGTAGTTCTCCCACTTTGATTTTTTTATGCAATTGTTCTCCTCTAACTACATGAATGTATCTATAAATAGCTTCAATACTTGATCATGATTTCTTTGGGTTAGATAAAAAATGAATTTGACTTGGTTAAAGAGTATTTGTAATGATTAATATTTGAATCAGGAAGAATATGGAATATTTGATCAATGTTCTATAGTGTAAGTATGCCTTTCTATTGAAATCACCAAGTGGTAGAATAAGTGACTTAAATGTGCCTTTATAGAAATCCAAAAAGGGAAAAACCTCATGCTACCTATCCTAAAAATATGGATAAATCTATAATTGAGGGTTAAAATCTTGGATCATGATAATTATAATGGAAAATGATAGGATCGACCCATGTGGGATAAAACCTATTGTTATTATTATCGCTACTAGTTGATCTTATCCTAAAGAGAAATGTGTGAAATTTGGTTCTTGGATTGGATGTACAAATGTTTAAAGGTGTTTTAGAAATCAAAATAGTTATTTAGGTGAAAATTAGTAATTTAAGAAATAAATTAGTCCATATAAATGCTTAAGATATAGTGATGTGATGAAATAGGTACTAATTAAGTGCACAATTCAAATAAAGTGAAAAGGGCAAATTTGGTATAATCAAGTATTTGTGATCAGATTTAGGTTAATACATGAGATAATAATGTACTCATAATTTTTTAGAGATATATACACTTAGGTCATCATTTTATCCCTTTTATTTTCCATTTCATTGTCAATCATTACATTCACAAGGTCTGAGGAACCAATTGTTACTCACTTTGCTTCCGTTACAGGTCGTTTGCATTTATCAATATGATATTCAAATGGATCTCTTATATTCAACCAAATATTTTGGTATCCTGACACAATCTAATGGTACATGTAGGATTAAAACTTACTCTGATACAATTAATCTAAATTAAAGATCTAATTTTGAGGATAACACAACAAAGGTTAGAGATTAGAGTTTTGAGATGAATTAAAATATTCTCTATTGAGTTGAAACAAATTTTAAGAATATAAAAAATGATTTATTTCAAAATAATAACATTTTCTAAAAATAAATCAATCTTTATGGAAGAGATATATGTTATCTACTCTACATGACAATGGGGCAAACCCCTTATTTTATAGCTAGATAAAACTAAGAATAGGAATTTGGTTTATTACTAAAAAATAATAATAATAATATTCATTAAACATTCATAATCATGAAAATATAAAAGCTCCTAATAATCATAAATCCAAATCAAATTTTCTAATAATAGCCATTTAGAGTGTGGCACCTTATTATGGTCATAAGTTTTCTAGTTTTTCTTTGATTCTATAATTGTTTGCCTTTCTAAAAATCTTAACTTGTGATCTAGAAGTTCAAAATTATTAGACTTATGATGAGGTGATTACAAGCTCTAAAAGTTCTTTGAAACTATTATTTATGTTGTACTATTTTTATTGAAAGTTGTAATTTTTCAAAAATAACCACAAATTATCATGCAGTAGACTTGAGTCATTACAAGGATAATTCATATTTGATAAAAATGAAAATATTTACATTAAATTTAACACACGAGTATGAGGGAGTTAGTTTTATTTTTAGTTATGAAATCAAAATCAAATGTATAAAAACTTAAAACCCAAGTGCATGTCTTTAGATTGGGCAAGGATAAGGAAAAGATAAATAATACAGTTTACCTTCCCTTTGGATCTTTCTATCTTATCAGCATACAAGATTGATTGTATAATATATATAGCTTGGAGTATTTGTTAATGTCATGGCATCATTCCAACAACATATCCCCTTGCACTATGTGTTTTCATTGAGTGATGAAAGAATGGATGAATATTTTATCAAATTTTAGCAGAGAAAGTTTGCACACAAAAAAATTGATAAGAGTATAAGGTGGCCCCTCTATGTATAGATTTTTTCAAAATGATTTCAACTTTTGAATGATAATCTAGATGTGTGGTTAAGGTTAAGTCCAGTTTGGATGGAAAGTATAATTAATATTTGGGATAGAGATTGCATTGATTGAGCATAGTTGCATTTTTTATATTTTTTTACATTTATGTTGATATTTTATAAATTTTGACAACTTTGGCCTATGATGTCATGATGATGATATTTGTTGAATTTTTTGAATTTAAATAGTAATAAATTTAGTCAATTCCCATGGATTTTCTATTTATTCATTTGATTTGTTTTGATTAGCTAATTAATTCTTATTAGCTTTTATGTGATTTATGCAATATTGACATTTGAGTAATTGTTCTACTTAATTCATCTAGAATGTCTCTTGTAGACTATCAATTTGACTTAGGATGAACTAAACAAAGGTGATGATTTTTTATAGTGCATTGCCCCAATTAGGGATGCCCCAATGTGTTTTAAAATATGCACACCAAGTACATGAGCAAAATTGACTATTTTAATGATTTATGACCATATTTATGCATTGATGTAGAAATTGTTATTATTTGTAATTTCAACACATAAGTGACGAAGTGGAATGTTTAAATTTTACCCCTATTTGAAGGGGCATTATGAGACATAGATGAAGCAATATTTTTTCAAAGAATAAAAAAGTTGTTAAAATTATTTTACAATGATTGAATAATGATGTGTTCATGTTTTGTTGATTCTTATTCAATTTTATAAAAATGAGCTCACAATGATGCCTAAAATGAGGTTTGGGGCACCCAGGATGTTCCCTTGAGGGATTGGGTAAAAAATAATTTGGAAGGATAGGTCCTTGAAATCAATAAAATGACACATTATATGGCAAAAAAGGCTAAGAAATAGAGAAAATAGAAGAAAGTGGGACTAAAAGTGCATAAAGGAGCCATAAACATGCCTCCACGGAAGAAAAGTGATGCAATGGGAGGTGGGGTTAGAAATTCATATTTTCAGTTACAAACTAACCCTTATGGGGTGAAAATAGTTAATTTTCACCCTCCGCTCTTGAAATTTTTGTTATGTATTTATACATGAGAGTTTTGAGAGAAATGGTGCACATTCCTTGACATAAGCACCTTAGTGAGTGGGTATACGAGTTTAGATGAATAACATAGAGTGAGTATTCTATAAGTACCTTTGTTTTTTGTTTTTTTCCTTTATAACTTTTAATGCTACATAGAAGTATGTAGATTAGAGAATATGTCATTTTAAAAACCCCTAAAAATGGCAAAATCACACAACAAATGGTGATATCACTAATAAAATGATGGCATCACGATAAAATCTATGATATCATGATCAAATTGATGATATCATTAAAATGGGTGGGAAACATCGAAATGGAAAAATGTGGATTTAGGTAGAATTCACCCAAAACATGGGAAAGAGTTTTAAATGATGAAAACACCTTTTTAAATGGTAATATCACTGTGTGAAACAAAAATAATGCAAAAATAGCCAAAGAGCTAGGAAAATGGCAAGAACATCATGAAAAATAGTGATAACACCCTATTTAATAGTAAGACCATGAAAATGGACAAAGATCTAAGAAAATAGTGATAACACCATGTGAAATAGTGATATCACCAAAATTAGTAGGATCACCCAAGTGTCAAATGCTACTTCAGGAGAAAGTATAATGTTTATTTTTGGGAAGTATAATAATGTTTCGATGATGAGATACTACAATTGATGATATTTTTGTCAGTGTTAAATAGATCTTGTTAACTAAATGTATTGACATGCTTTTGATTCGTAAGAGTGATTCATAGCACTAATAGCTCATGATCATCGACTACACATCTTACAACATATAAGACTATGGACTAAGAAGATCTTGACCTTTCTAGAGATGGTTAGATTATGACACATTGTATAGATGTTAGTGATCTAGGTAGATAGGGCATACTTGTCAGTACTAGATGAGCACTAGACACTTAGAGACTACTAACTTTCATTTTCCTACTAGAGAGGCCATAAGTACATTTGAGGATGTTTGGAAGATACTCTATATTGTAATATGGGGACCCATAATACATTGGATGTAGCAAGGATGATTGGCAATGTTGGATGACTTGATTGGCATTACTAACATCATTATGGAGGGTGGAGTAATTCATATAGATGCATTGGAGGACCCAACCTTCCCCATAAATGGAAATGTAGTATTGACACAACCATTAATTACCTGGGAGATTATGATTTTAGTGTCCATTATTAGTGGCATATTGTCACCTAACAAGAGTGGATGATATTTTCACATAGGCTTAGTAGGATTGATTAAAGATATGATTGATCAGACCACATGATTTTTTTGGGGCCCAATAGTATTATTCCAATTGTACAGATACTTTTACATGGTGACCTATCATTAGGTTAGGAGCATCAGACCTAATACATTGCTTTAAATGTGATCCTAGGAGAACATCACTATTGAGTGACTATTTGGGTAGAGATGACAACAAACTATAAAGGATCCACTTGCTTACAACTGATATTTGACAAGAGGGGGTGATGGGGGCACAAAGGGGATATGTAGTTCTACTAGTGGGTGATTAATGATATATTCATATTTAGTTTAGATGGTGCACATATATGCATATTAAGTTTAAATGGTGAAAAGATGACCATGTGACATAATATGTGACCACTCCTTATTACATCATAAGTTGAATGATTTTACTATAGAACAATATCGATCTAATTGTGTTTAGAGGAAAATTGGGCACCAACAAGATGTACTTGATGGATTGTATTATTTTTCACATGTGATTTAAGATATTAATGAGTGGGGGCCTCCTATCTTGAGGGATATGGTAATTGGAAGATTTTTGACCTTACGGCTAGTCGATTGGGATTATACTAGGGGGTAGTAGATGCAATGGTTATCAATACATATTCAGCCTATTTGACATATTTTATGCTAGTGAGACTGACCAAACTCAGGCCTCCATAGAATCAATAGTCGAGGAAACATTAATAGAAATATGATAAGCTAGCACCTAGATAGGTACAAGGACATAGGCCAATTTAGGTAGCCTTATAGATATAGGGACTACCATAGAAGGTGTAAGTTCCTTTTCAATAGGATGTACCCAAGATCATTGACTTTGGCTTAGATAGTACTAGTAGTAGCAATAGCAGTAGGGGTAGTATAAATAGTAGTGGTAACAATAGTAGTAGTAGTGATGGGGAGTCCTCTAATAATGACATTGATATGGGAGAGGGACCTGATCCTAATGGATAGGAGGTATATATAGAGATATAGGAAACCAATATGACCTTTGATAGTATACGAGGGTCAAGTTAGGATAGGGTCAAATTGTAGGCTAGGAAAGTACATCATAGCTAATTAGATTTGAGGTTGACCAAGCCACAATAGATATAGTATAAAGGAAGATATATGTTAGGGTGACATAGATCCCAGGGTTGGAGGAGGAGGTGGTGACATTATGGGTACAATTGGTAGTAGCCCAAGGTGAGGCCACCAGACTATAGAGTCTTATCATAGAGAGAGATACAAATATCACTACACTTAGGGGGTAGGTTGCCCAGGTGACATCCATCTAAAGCTAATTGACCATGAAGGATGCAAAGCTAGTGATAGCTATTAGTGAGCAAGACAAGGCTCATATAGATGTACAAAGGCTCTATAGGGAGTGAGATGAGGTGAGATAAATAGTCTCATAGTAGGGTCTATCTAGAGAATTATAATATGTGGTGTAGGTTAAGGATGATGTGATATAGGCCAAAGATAAGGTTTGATATTATTGTAATCTATATGAGTTGGTAGTACTAGTAGGGATCAAGGCACCAAGCTTCTATAAGCACACCTAAATCCAAATATTAAGTCATACATCTAGGTCATGTCACATATCAACATCATATATATCATTAGAATAACTCCCCCATACCCAAGAGTGATGGGTACACCATAATAGATGCTACCACCTGGTATAGGATAAAGCTTTCAATAGGATAGCCCTTATAGGAATCCTCCTAGATGTGACCAAATTCAAAGCTATTTTTTATTGTAGCTCTATATTTTGTATTATGTAATGTATATATCTTGATATATAATCATTTTTTTGAGATGTACACATATATTCATTTTGATAACATGATGTATATAGACTTTGATATTATATATATATATATATATATATATATATATATATATAATGTGACTTTATATTTCATTGATGTTTACTCATGATGTATATTATATCTTTAATACCAATGTGAATTTATATTTGTTTTCCATGATTCTGTTGTTTAAATTTCCATGATGATGTTGCACTTGATCTAGATATAAAATGTGATTGAATTTGATGATGTTTTAAAACTTGATCATGATGTAAAATGTTTATGACTATTTTAATATGCTCATTAGTAGATGTGTATGATGATTAGCATATATGTAGCCACACTATTCAATTAATTTGTGTTGATTATGAAAAATGTGATTATGTTCTAATTTTTGCATACAAGCACATATAGACATATTGCAAGGGGATGCTTTCTCTTCACACGATATTATATCTAAGTCTCAAGTACTTTATTTTGAATTTTTCACATGACAATATGCATCATAATTTAAAAATTAATCATGATAACATTGTTTCCATTTATGTAAGGGTTAGTTTAGATATAAATACAAATAACTCAAGATCAAGATATGAAAAATCAAGATCTAAGTGCAAATCATAATGTATTAAACAAAGACAAAAAAAACTAAAAAATTTAGACACAAAAGTTAAAAACTCAAGATAAATATATTAAAAATCAAGACTTAAGTGTAAAACATAATGTACTAAACAAAAAAAACAATCTAATAAAATAAATATACAAGCAATCAAACAATCCAATCACACATAAAAATAAAACCAAAAAGTTATAAATAAATAATTAATCATTGTTATATGTACGTGGGAATAATATGTTTCTCTTGTGTGCTGTCCAAAAGTCTAGGTAATGTTATATAAGTTAGTATGACTGACTGGATTTGAATAAAATGGAATAATAAGGAAGAACTGGTTGAACTGATCCCAGATGCCCCATGCAAATGGGTGTTGCCTACAAAGTCCATCATAGACCTTGATCCAATGTAGTTTACCTAAAAATGGGAATGAATAAAATTGATCACAATGATTAGGATTAAACTATTAGATAAGTAAGATATTGAGATAACTCACAAAATGGTGAAAACATAATATAAATGGCTCATAAAATAGTGAGAGCGTATAATAATTATCTCACAAAATAGTGAGATTATAATATGATTGGCTCAAAAAAGACAAGAGAATAATATAATTAGCTTGAAAATAGAGAGATCATAAGAGATAAATAGGGTAGAATATGAAAATGGGAATGATACTAGTTGAACTAACTTGAGCTATCCCATTAGCCAAGCACTGCCTACATAGTTTATGTGGATCTCAGTTCGATGTAGTTCTCCTAGAAATGGGAGGGTAATGAATGAGTGACAATGTTGATTAAAATGATCATGTTGGAATTCAAGATACCCACTTGAGACATAAGCAAACACCTAATGGAAAGGAATGACTATAATGCAATCAAATGATTAGATTTAATTAAATTTGATGGACAAATCATGACTTGATAACAGGTTTCCCACCCATGAGATGTTAAACATAAATGGGACGTTTATCCATGTCATAATAAAATAATTACACTTAGAATAGAATAAATAGGAAGAAACACATGCTAATAGGATGATAAGCTATGCAAATATTTTTTAGCATTGTACGTCTTTGTGGGATTTTTTGATTTTTTATGATTTTTAGATTTTCTAAATGTTTTTGGGTTTTTTGGAATAGGATATATATAGGAGTATTTTATAAGTATAATGTATAGGGGAATATGATCAAGCATACTAATAACCATCTATAAAATGGGGAAACAACCTTGGGTATGGGTTCAATAGTAAATTGGGATGCAAAAGGATTACCATTCAATAACAAATTAGGATCCCAAGGAAGTCATAAAAAATGGTGAGAAGGATTTATCAAAGATCTAAAACTAGTTGTTTCAAGGACTTCTAAGCAAGGAAACTATGTTGAAGAACTCTTATGTTTTTAAATTCTACTTATAGAGATGTGTTGATGATGACTAAATATGAACTGCTTGTTGAATTATCATTTGAATCCACCTGTAGTACTTTTATTTTGTAATCAAGATCAAGAAAATAATAGGACATAGGGGAAAGACAAAAATTAAAAATGGAAGAGAGAGGAATAGGAAATAATGCAAAGGAGATGCCCCAAGCAAGGGCCCTCATAGACAATTTTAGAACAAAT
Source organism: Torreya grandis (assembly GCA_037957365.1). Taxonomy (NCBI): domain Eukaryota; kingdom Viridiplantae; phylum Streptophyta; class Pinopsida; order Cupressales; family Taxaceae; genus Torreya; species Torreya grandis. The sequence continues at coordinate 774,568 of JARHVA010001255.1, read as the reverse complement.
CAAGCATAAAATCACTTGATGCATAATATTCTTAGGCTTCTTTATTTCTTGCCCATTGGGTGTAGCTAACTTACATGCTCTAGAACCATAATTTGTTGTGATAATGAAAGGACCCAGCAAATTTGGCTTGAATTTTCCTTTTTCTCATGGTTTACAATGGTGTTATTTTATTCCCTTTCAATACAAGATCACCCACTTCAAATTATTTAGGAATGATGCATTTGGTATAGTTATGATGTATCTATTTATGATATGATTTGAGATGACTAAATACAATTTTTTGTCTTCATCCAAAAGTTTTGACTCTTGTATCCTGGTGACTCTATACTCCTCATCATTAATGATACCCTTCAATGAAATATGCAATTTGGGTAACTTGATCTCAAAAGGCCAAATATCTTCTAAGTTAAATACCTAGGAATAAGATGTTCCACTTGTAGGCATGTAGATATTGGTATAGTAAGCCCATAAGGTAGGGAATAATTATAAATTCCAATTGTTGGGTGAATATTTTTTCACCAACTAACTGAGGTAAAAATAGGTGTTTCAACCATAGCATAGGGAGATTTATCGACCAAATGTGCAGGTCTACCACATCAAAAGGGGACAAATCTCTCCTCTCATCAAGGGGAAGTTCCCGATAACTATAAGGTACTATATTAATATACTATAAATAAGCTAAAAATAACACTCAGGGTAGGATAACACCATCCATCTCTCTTTTTTCAGAGATGATGTTCATAGACATAGGAGAATTCTGGTGAAATATCTGAAGGCACTTCTCTTCTTTCAAAAGTGATCTGCAGCAAATAACAGGAATTCTTTCTGGTAGTGATAAGTAAAAGGTTGCAGTGACACAGCAGGATGAGGTGTAGCACAAAGTCTCCACCTCAACTTCTAAAGAGTGAAATATACGAAGGACAATGGGGGAACAAAGTCATCCCAAGATCCTTTACACAGAAATAGAAAATAGACAAACTAAAGACAATTGTGGTAGCACAAAGTCTCTCTACAGTTGGCTTCAGGACACCTTCTTGATTACTTCCACTAGTTCTGCTTGTTAAATTAAATGGAAAAGAATGCTTCTAGGAAATAGACATAAGAACAATTTCCTAAATAACATAATCTATTCCAGCACAAAGTCTGAAAGGTCACTTGATTTCTCATTCAAATAAAGAAATATGATTAACAATCTGAGCTCAAAGTCTCAGGAAATGACTTTCAATTTGGGCAGAGTTTTACTTCTACAATAGAGAGATCTCTCCTCTCTAAAATGAGAGATTACAATATATAGCAGCCAAGAAAGACTTGGTGCTTTATTTCATGAAATGGCCCATGCTACATTGAATGCCTTCAATATCCGTGGGAGGGCCATGCTAGAACAGGTCATCAGCCTTGACTTTGGTGTATAGAATCATCTTGAATGTCTTCTCCAAAGTATGGGCCACGTGGTCCTATTTAAGATATTCATGCAGCTATCCACTCACTTTTATTTAAAGGGAGAAAAATAGGCCGTGCCTTTGAATGTTTGCGCACTCAGATTTTTACTTGGTGGACTATTCTACCTACTAGAATAACTCCCCTATAGATATTTTAGTATCTCCTATAGCTTTCCCTCTTTCTTGTTGCAATTTGAGCTCTTGGGCTATCTTCTTACCTTCAGTAGGCTCTTTTGGCTCTTTCTTCAGCTGTTCGTTGAGTTTTGTCTTCAAGTTCCATGCCATATTTGAAAATAAATAGGCATTTCATTACCCTAAATTTGATGTCCATGGCGGCATCATGGTCACTTAGTTGCTTGAACTACTTTTAGCCTTGAACCTTTGAAGTGCATCGGTTCAATGGTTCAATGGTTCGGATGGTTCATTTGGTTCAATCAGCTGCTTGGTTAAATCACTTGAACCATCTCTTTGAACTTGTCTCTGAAATCTTCTGCTTCCTTCACTCGAAGCTTCCTTTTGAACTCTGAAATTCCTTGAACCTTTGAACTTTGAACCTTTTGAGCTTCAAGGTTCAATGGTTCAACATTTATTTCTTAGCTCTTTGAATCTTTTGTTATTCTAAGTCTCTCAAACTTTATTGAACTCGTTAAACCTTTGAACTTTGAACTCTTTTGGTTCAAGGTTCAACTATTCAACGGTTCAATCTTTCTTCTTCGAAGTCTTCTTTTCTTTACTCTAAAATTTCTTGAACCTTTGAACCTTTGAACTTTGAACTTGTTAAAGTGCTTAACTCTTTTAATTATGTCGATGTTGTTAAACCTTTGAACCCGTTGAACCTTTGAACCTTTGGAGGTGGGGTTCAACGGTTCAATGGTTCAATCTATTTATTTGAAGCCTGTTGATGAACCTTTTGGTTGAACCTTGACATTGAACCAACCTTGAAATTTCCTAAGTGTTTGGAACTTGTTCCTTTGTGAGAGATCACATGTTGAAGTTGTTGAACCTATTGAACCTACAAGTCCCTTGACTGAAAACACTTGAATAATTGAAGAACTTGAGTGCTCAGAACATTTTTTGAGAAGGGAAGAGAGAATTTTGGCCTGTAGGACCAAAATGGTTGATATGTTGTCCCCAAAAACAAGTGATAGATTTTGGGAACAACAGTTGGCTTTAGTTGGGGAACTTCCATCGATTGTAAAAATAATCATAGGGAGTAGAATCTAGAATCTCCAATGCCTTCATGTATGCCATTGGGCTACGGAGTCATGCTACCCAAAAAAGAAAGGTGCCAAAAATAAATGAAAATGAACAACACAAAACAAGCTAAAGACTATACAAAATTTACACATATGTACAATCTGATCTTATCTGATACTTAAAGGATTGAAGTGCTTCAGATGCTACCCACTATGAGGCAGTGAAAATGGCATTCTATCTTGATATATCAGCAAGAAACCATTTTCTCTACAGAAGCAATGATTCGTGAATGGACCTCTCCACCAAGAATCAACTTTTCTATGCATTCCTTTTGGTTCTCTCCTCTTACCCCATAGTAAGACTTGATTTCCAATCTGAAAATCATGAATCCTTGTTCTCTTGCAAAAGATTTTATTTTCCTAATTTTAACATGCAGCGGTATGGTCCATTACCATAATTTTTTGTTCTTCTCATTCAGTCTAGCACATGATTTGATTGTCAGCATCAAACACCTGCCAATGATTGGCATTGTCAAGCACACTTAGTTGAAAGACTAGCTTGATAGCGTACTTATACTCTTCAAATTTTTTGTGAGGAACCAAGAGGGTCGTAGAGATATCCAATGAATCTGCACAACTATGAAGCTCTCTAGGCACTGTAGATATATTTAAAGCATCAAAACTTTCAATACAGTCCCATACCAGATTGTGGTAATGGCACCATCTTTTATTCTTAGTTTAACATAGATTCCTCACTTGAAAAACCATCAATTCAACATCTCCTTTGGTGTGAAGAAGCTTAACACCTTTGTCATGAGCAGCCTTCAGACTGAGTAGTAGAGATTCATATTTAGTAGTGTTATTGGTGTTGTTGAACTGCAACTTATAAGCATAAGGGAAAATATCTCCTTTTGGATATATTAAAAAAATCCTAGCTCTAGAACTGGTAGAAGAATAACTGCCATCGAATTCAAGAATTCACATGTTATCAAAAACTGACCTTTCCTTAGATTTTTCTTTGTTTGGAGGGGAGGATTCTTCTATACTTGCATTGTGCTCTAGCAAGTCTTCTACTATTTTGTCTAAATCGATTGTCAAGCTGTCACATTCAAAAATTTCATCAAATGCCACATGAACCTCCTCCATGGATAAGAAGTAATTACCCACGCTTGAAGACTCAAATAGAATTTGGGCTTCAAGCACTAATGTTTGAGTGACAACGTATTTTGCCTCCTTCTTAAGGAGTAGCCTCTAAATGATGCCTTTGACTAAGATCCTCGCTTTAGACAAGTCCATACTTAACTCTCCCCCCACATCTTTGCAAAAAATTTGCCCAAAAAGAATGTCATATGAAGTTGGGACGTTGGCCACAAGGACTGTCATCTTAATTCTCTTATCTGAGAATGTCACAAATGTAAATTGGGCATCTTTGATTTGTCCCATCAAAGGGACTTGTTTATTTTTTCATGGAGAAGCATTTTCTAAATGTCTTGGTCAGTGTGAGACCAAGAGATTCTGCCACTTTGGCAGGCATGACATTGTTAGATGTGCTTGAGTTGATGATGCAATTATTCAGCTGATGATTGTTTATCAATAGGGAGACATAAAATGATTCTATTTTCTTGGGAGTAGCAAGAGGAGTAATGACAAGGTTATTCTAGGTGGATGTGGGAGTCACCTTTGGAATAGCTGGTCTTGCAGGGATGGTTTTATTCTTTACACATTGAACCAACTTATCCAACTTCTCAGGGTTGGATTATAGGAATTCAAATTTAGACATTTGAATTTTGGTTTTCTTGACATGCTCGATTATATCAAATGTCTGAAATAAATTAGGAACAAGGGAAGTTAGTTCATCCTTCTGATTTTTAGGAGGGGTGATACTAGTTTGCAAATTTGAAGTAGAAGATGAAGGAAAACTTGATGTACTTACCTTTTCAGTGATCACCAGGTCCTTTGATTGAAAAGGCAGAGTGGTTCCCTGCTTAGCAATTGAAATTTCTAGTTGAGATCACTCCTCTATTTTCTCCTTATCAGCTTGCTAGGCTGACTGGTTTTGGGATCAGGTGAATACAGCATATGATCCATCAAACACTTCACCTTTACTTTTAAGTTCATCTTGGTAATTTAGAAAACCAATGTTGGAGTCACCAGCTGATTCATCTTGGTCTTCTATAAAGAGATCAGCACCATCTCCCTAGTTCAACTCAGATTGAAAAGAAAAATTTGATTCTATTTCAAGGTATCCAACTGTTGAGTTGGCTGGAGCTGTTTCAATAGCAAGTTTCCCCTGAGGGGGAGGAAAATGATTTGGCTACCCTTGATTACTGGTAGTGTTGCCTTGGTATAACTGATTTGGGAATGTCCTCCTCGGTATATCTCGGTATGAAGGAGGAGCAGACATCCCTTGCACCATTTTCTTTTTAAGAGCTAGCAACTCATTTTCTAGCTTTTGCACTATTAGATCAGTGGTATCTATAGATGGATATTTAGAGAATGAAGAAGATTTACCTCTGTTAGGATCTCTCATTATCTTCCCCTCCAAGATGAGATCATCTTCCACCTCAATAGCCAAATCTTGTGCTACAGCGAGGTCTATGTGGCCAGCATGTCTCAACAGAAAACTCACTTCAAGCAGCTGAGAGTTGATGAAGAAGCATTTGAGATTCTTAGTTGTTGGCTGAAAAATTGTAGGAATTTTGTTCCTTAGCTTATCAAACTTGGCTATGAAATCTCTCATTGGTTCATGAGGCTCCTTCTTCATTTGTGTGAATTGAGCCAATAGGGCATGCACATCTTTTGTAGGCTTGAACCTAGCTTCAAATTTGGCTTTGAGAGTGTTCTAGTCAGTCACTGATCAAGCTTATAGATAGTAGAACTAGTCTAAAATAGCACCTTGTAATGTCTCTATGACCAGCCTGACTACTACGTCTTAATACTCCACACCTATCACACCACAGGCTATGTTGAAGGCTGTAATATGTTCATTAGGATGAACTCTTCCATCGCCAAAGAATTTAAGAAAATTATTCCTTGAACTGCGTGGTAGCTCATGTAGAGGTGGAGTTAAATTGAGTGGGCCAAAAGAGTTACTCCAGGGGCCTTAAGCTACCATTGTATGACTATGGAAAGGGGGGATAACAAATCTTGGTGGGGCATGTACGGGCAAAAATTTGCTAGCAGAGGAAAAAGAAGCTTTGCCTTGTATTGGTGACCTGGTGTTGGTAGGAGGAAGACTCTTAGTTCATTGAAGGTGAGGTTATGGAGGAAACAAATCAAAATTACTCTATTGCACCAACTCAAAAATAGGGTCAACAACACCTTGAGTTTTATGGCTTTTTGTATAACATGGAGCTATTAGATTGTAGAATAAAAATAGAAAAGAACTGACCCTTCTTTATCTTGGAGCTTGAGGCTCCAAACTACTCGTTCTTCCCTAGTGAAGTTGCCAAAAATTGTTGGGTGAATATTTTGTCACCAGCTAACTGAGGGTAAAATATGTGTTTCAACCACAGCATATGGATATTTATCAACCAAATGTGCAGGTCTATCACATCAAAAGGGGACAAATCTCTCCTCTCATCAAGGGGAGGTTCCCTATAACTATAAGGTACTATATTAATATACTATAAATAAGATAAAAATAACACTCAGGGTAGGATAACACCATCCATCCCTTTTTCTCAGAGATGATGTTCATAGACATAGGAGAATTTTGATGAAATCATTGAAGGCACTTCTCTTCTTTCAAAAGTGATTTGTAGCAAATAGCAGGAATTCTTTTTGGTAGTGATAAGTAAAAGGGCACAATGACACAGTAGGATGAGGTGTAGCACAAAGTCTCCACCTCAACTACCAAAGAGTAAACTATATGAAGGACAATGAGGGCATAAAGTCATCCCAAGATCCTTTACACAGAAATAGAAAACAGATAAACTAAAGACAATTGTGGCAATACAAAGTCTCTCCACAGTTGGCTTCAAGACACCTTCTTGATTACTTCCACTAGTTCTACTTGTTAAATTAAATTGACAAGAATGCTTCTAGGAAATAGACATAAGAACAATTTCCTAAATAACATAAGCTATTCCAGCACAAAGTCTAAAAGGTCACTTATTTTCTCATTAAAATAAAGAAATATAATTAACAATCTGAGCTCAAATTCTCAAGAAATGCCTTTCAATTTGGGTAGAGTTTTGCTTCTACAATAGAGAGATCTCTCCTCTCTAAAATGAGAGATTACAATATATAGCAGCCAAGAAAGACTTGGCACTTTGTTTTATGAAATGGCCCATGCTGCATTAAATGCCTTCAATATCTATGGGAGGGCCATGCTAGAATAGGTCATTAGCCTTGACTTTGGTGTACAAAATCATCTCGAATTTCTTCTCCAAAGTATGGGCCGCCTGGTCCTCTTCAAGATATTCACGCAGCTGTCCACTCACTTTTATTTAAAGGGAGAAAAATAGGCCATGCCTTTGAATGTTTACATGCTCAGATGTCTACTTGGTGGACTGCTCCACCTACTGAAATAACTCCCTTGTAGATATTTCAATATCTCCTGTAGCTTTCCCTCTTTTTTGTTGTAATTTGAGCTCTCGAGCTATCTTCTTACATTTAGTAGGCTCTTTCAGCTATTTACTGAGTTTTTTCTTAAGGTTTTGTGCCATATTTGAAAATAAATGGGCATTTCATTACCCTAAATTTGACATCCATGGGGGCATCATGGTCACTTAGTCGCTTGAACTACTTTGAACCTTAAACCTTTGAAGTGCATCAGTTCAATGGTTCGGATGGTTCATTTGGTTCAATCAGCTCCTTGGTTCAATCGCTTGAACCATCTCTTCGAACTTATCTCTGGAATCTTTTGTTTCCTTCGCTTGAAGCTTCCTTTTGAACTCTAAAATTCCTTGAACCTTTGAACTTTGAACCTTCTAAAGTTCAAGGTTCAAGGGTTCAACCTTTCTTTCTTAGCTCTTTGAATCTTTTGTTCTTTTAAGTCTCTCAAACTTTATTGAACTCGTTGAACCTTTGAACTTTGAACTCTTTTGGTTCAAGGTTCAACGATTTAATCTTTCTTCTTTGAAGTCTTCTTTTCTTTACTCTGAAATTCCTTGAACCTTTGAACCTTTGAACTTTGAACTTGTTGAAGTGCTTAACTCTTTTAAGTCTTCCAATGTCGTTGAACCTTTGAACCTGTTGAACCTTTGAACCTTTGGAGGTGGGCTTCAATGGTTCAATGGTTCAATCTATTCGTTTGAAGCCTACCGATGAACCTTTTGGTTGAACCTCGATGTCAAACCAACCTTGAAATTGCCTAAGTGTTTAGAACTTGTTCCTTTGTGAGAGCTTGCCTGTTGAAGTTGTTAAACCCATTGAACCTGCGAGTCCCTTGACTGAAAATGCTTGAATAATTGAAGAACTTGAGCACTCAAAACATTTTTTGAGAAGGGAAGAGAGAATTTTGGCCTACAGGACAAAAATAGTTGATATGTTGTCTCCAAAAACAAGTGACAGATTTTGGGAACAACACCAATGTTAGTCAGTATTGATGATAACTTTTTAAATTTTTAAAAAATACTCTTATTAGATGTCTCAACTTGGCCATTACCTTGAGGGAAATAGGGAGTTGAACACATGTGTTTGATATGAAATTATGTATAAATGGATTTCACATCCTTGTTATTGAATTACTTACCATTATTAGATATAATTGTAGAGTGAATGTCATAGTGTAAAATGAGATGATTTATAATGAATTTGGAGATCAACTTACTGGTCATGTAAGTGATTTGGATTTCTTCAATCCACTTAGTGAAATACTATATGGTAGTTAAGATATGGTTTTGTCTATTTGAAGAAGTGAGTTTTATCTTACCTATGAGATCAAGTCCCCATGTATAAAATAGCCAAGGAAAAGTGATAGGTTGAAGCACTCATGAAGGAGTATGAAGTTAATCACCATGATTTTGAAAAGTAAGGAATTTTTTGACATAAGTTCACGCATTTGATTCCATTGTGGGCCAATAGTATCATGTCTAAAGATGTTTATTGTAAAGTACCCTTTTACTTATATGTGCCCCCACAAATCTCTTTGTGTACATATTTAAGTGTTAATTCAGATTCACCTAATTTTTAAAAATGAAGTAGCATCCTATCATAACCTATAGATACATTGTTCCATCGAGTAAGGTGTAATGGGATTCATTATGAAAGGACTTTTATTGGTTGCATGATAATTCAACAAGAAGAATGTTGTCTTGGAGGTAGGTATAAATGTCTTGGTACCATGGGGAATCAAGACCAACAATATCGCATACCATTTATGTGTCTAGATGAATGTAAGTTGTCATAAGAATATTTTTAATGAAAAATGATATTCATGGACATTTGAAGATATTTATATTAATGACCCAATGGTTTCTATGACATCAGTTGTTCTTTTATTGACTCTTGTTATTTTTTCAAACTAGATACATTCAATGTTTTGTTTAAGGCTGTCAACCATGCCTTTTTAGGGAACAATCTTATCATCTTTGGTTGATATTAATCTATAACCTAATTCATAATCAATTAGGAATCTCCATAAACAACCAGTTGTTGAATGTTTCACTACACTACGAGGGGGATCCCTATAATGAGTGCCTCATATTATGCAATAGTATTGGTACATGGAAAACCAATTTTAAATGCCTTGGGAATGAGATCCACCTATAGTGTAATAAATTGATTACCTAATCCTAAACCATAGGTTGTGAAGGAACCACAAAAATATAGCTTCCATTGATGTGATTATTCAAGAGTGAAATAGACTCATCTAAGAAATGAATGTTCAAAGAATGAGAACCTGATAAAGGTGCCTCAAGAAGTTAGTTTATAAATACTTTACATTTAATGGCCTTTTTATTAGTGTGTTTAATGTTAAACTCACTTAAAATCATAACCCATTTCACCATATGACCTATCAATGTGGCTTTCGAAAGAAGATACTTGAGGGGATCAAACTTTGAAATTATGATGGTCTTGTTGTTCAACATATAATGACACATGTTTTGAGATGAGAATACTAATGCTAGCAATGCATTCTCAACTGGTGTATAGTTATGATCATAAGAGACTCGTGTCCTACTTAGATGATATATTATGTGTTATTTTCCCTTGTCCTCATGTTGGGCCAAAAGTGCCCCCAAAGAATGTTTCATTACTAAGATATAAATAAATAGGGTTTTTTCTGGGTGTTGGTGGAAACAACACTGGTGGATTTTACAAATAGGTTCTTAACTACTCAAATGTTTCTTGATAGTTATAATTCCATTTAAAGGTGGTGCCCTTATTCAAGAGATGATTGAAAGGATGGAAGAAATCAACAAGATGTGAAATGAATCAGAAAATGGATTGATTTTTTTCCTACAAACTACAAAGTTATTTCAAATTAGAATGGGGAGGCATTTTTGTGATGTCTTAAACCTTTATTGGATCAAATTTAATTCCTCTGTGAGAAATAATGAATCCTATCAATTTTACTGATGTGACTACAAAGACCATTTCTTTGGGCTAATGCACACTTTATATTCATAAAGTTTCTCAAATATTATCCATATAAATTTTAGATGCCTCATGCATGTTTTTGACTTACCTATACTCTCATCAACATAGTCTTCAATAATATTGTTCATCATGTCATGGAAAATGATAGGCATTGCATATTAATATGCGACACCATCATTTATCAATCCAAATGACATCACTTTATGATAGAACATTCTTCATGAAGTGGTGAACCTTGTTTTATGTTTATCCTAGGGCATTATTTTAATTTTATTATATCTTAAAAATTGTTATACCCTTAACTGTTGGTGTGTCAAGTGATATGTGTGGCCGACTTGTGGCTTACATACCTCTTTTATATGTTGATTACATTTCTATATATTCTTAGATAGATTGACCTATGGAATAACCATGGCTAAGTAGACTATATATACGAGGTAGTGGTTAGTCTTTAATCATCATATATGAATTATTCTACTCTTATTGAATTATTGTGGAGGTTACCCCCTCAAATTCACTTTGCTATACTATCCAATATTCTGCTTTGCTATCGATTATTATTGTGTGATCTCTCATATCTATTTATTCTATGTGAATTTATGTGAACATCTAAGTAATTTCATTACAAGTGGTATCAGAGCTTTGATTTGGGCAAGTTTCATGTGAAATTGTCTTTAGATTTAGTGAGGTGTGGCTTCTGGGAGGAGTGAAAAAACATAACTTGTAATCTGGGAAGAATTTATTTTTTTTGTTAGTGCAGTATTGCTCGAAAGACTTTCTTGAAAAAAAAGTCTAGATTTTTTTTCCTCTTACACAATTGTAGTTGTTGGATTCATCTCAATGAGATGATTTTAATGGTATATTCTATCGGTATACTTTTTTGTGCCAAAATTTTTACCCTAGTGTGTAAAATCAGTCATTAGATTCATCTTGGTAAGGTGATTGCAACGCTATCATCTCCTACTATACTTTTTTTGGGGTAAAAATCATCATAGGGTTGGTTTATGTTAGGTCCTTCAACTCTGAGAAGAAAAGGGGAACCAAAAACTCCTAAAACTCCTTCTACCAATGACATGGAATCTAAAACTTTAGATCTAGTGATTTCTCAACTTCAAGCTGACATAAAGAACTTAATAAGGCATGATGACTTTGTTATAGTTCAAGCTGATGTTTTAGGGATGCATGGAGAGATTAATGAGGTTCACACTGAATTACATCATATCACTACACTAATGGCTACCCTTGCATCTCAATTTCAACCTAACAACCCTCCACTTCAACATTCAACTCCTCTCAACACCAACAACTCTCATACTGGTATGAAATCGATGTTGCCAAAATTAGACATGCATAAGTTTGATGGTATGGATCCTCTCACTTGGATTACCTAAATTGAAAATTTATTTGAGTTGCATCAAAATCCTAGTTCTTAGAAGGTGATAGTGTTATCTTTGTAACTGGAACCTGAGCAGTTCATTTGGTATCACTGGTTATGTGCTCAAAATAAAAATAATGGTGATCCTATTACATGGTCTATTTTCATAGATGAGTTGTTGACTCATTATCAAAATAATGTATTTAAAAACTATTTCAGTCAATTAGCCAAACTATGGCAAATAGGATTTGTGAAAGATTATATTCATTAGTTTCAAAATCTCTCCTCATGGGTCAAAGACATCATTGAGGTAAATTTGACTAATCTTTTTTTGGGTGGCCTCAAAGATAGCATCCAATTCAAGTTTTGAATGTTTCACCCAGCATCTATATCATAAGTTATCCCTAGGGCACATATGGTAGAAGAAAAAGAGATGGTCAAAAGGAAAACTTTCACTATTAGTCTTGATCACACCTTTCCAATACCATCATTTTAGCAACCCACCAAATTGACACAATGACAAATTGAGGATAAATGAGCCAAAGGGTTGTGTTATGGTTATGACAGCAAATAGAGCAAAGACCATCATTGTGCTGAAAAGAAGTTATTTTACATTGAGGGTGCCAATGAGGATGAAGATGATGAAGAGGTAAATGTTGAGGATGAAAAAGTTCATGAGGAGGAACTTGAAGACTCTCAACCTACTATTTATTGTCATGCACTTTTAGGTATTATCACTCCCCAAACTCTTAAGGTGATGGGTTTCCTTAAGAAAAAAAGTCACTATTTTGATTGATTCTGGGAGCACACACAACTTCATCAACAGTAAGTTGGATTCTCATTTGAATTGTTTATTTATCCAGTTCTAGAATTTTAGGTTATGATTGTAGATGGTGTTGCTCTCAGTTGTTTAGGAACATGTCATAGTATGAATTTGGTCATGGGAGACTACTTTTTGGATTCTCCTATGTTTGCTATTCACATGGGTGAAGCTGACATTATTCTGAGAGTATAGTGGCTCACCACTTTGGGCACTATTGAGATGAATTTCCAAGAATTATTCATGCACTTTCATTCTAAAGAAATGACATTTAAGCTAAGGGGATTAAAGGCTAAATCTCCACAACTTGTTAGCTCCCATCAAATGACAAATATTCTCTATAAGGGTGCTGAAGGATTCATAAATTATTTGTTTTATATGGAAGTACAGTCAACTTAGCCATCTCCACCTCTTGATTTACAATGAGTGATGGTCATTCAGTTATTTTTAGTGATATACCAAAAGGACTTCCACCTAGCTGCATGCATGATCATGCTATCAAACTTATTCTTGGTAGTACACCACCCAATATCAGGCCATATAGGTATCCTTATGCCTATAAAAGTGAAATTAAAAATATGGTACATGAGATGTTAGCTACAGGAATCATTTGACGTAGCCAAAGTGAATATTCTTCTCTAGTTATCATGATGAGAAAGAAAGATAACACTTGGAGGATGTGCCCTGACTACAGAAAACTCAACAAGTACATTATCAAAGATAAGTTTCCTATTCTTATCATTGATGATTTTCTAGATGAATTGAATGGTGCTTTTATTTAACTAAGTTAGATCTACATTCTGGGTATCATCAAATCTGGATCCATGATGAAGACTTACACAAAATAGTTTTCAAGACTCATGAGGGCCATTATGAGTTTCTAGTTATGCCTTTTGGTTTAACAAATGCACCATCTACTTTTTAGAGTTTGATGAATACTTTTTTAGGCCATTTTTGATGAAATTTTTAAAGGTATTTTTTGATGATATTCTCATTTATAGTAAAAATTGGGAAGACCATTTGCAACATGTGCAACAGGTGCTCTCAATTTTGGAACAACATCAGTTGTATGCCAAACCTTCAAAATGTACTTTTAAGGCTTGTGAGGTTGAATATTTGGGTCACCTAGTTTCTCATGAAGGAGTGAAAGTGGATCCTAAAAAATTCTAAGCAACGATGGATTGGCCAATTCCTAAGACACTCAAGTAACTATAGGAATTTTTGGGGCTAAGTGGTTACTATCGCAAGTTTGTCAAAAATTATGGTAGCATTATAGCCCCACTCACCTCTTTGTTGAAGAAAGACTCCTTTTAGTGGAATGCTATAGCTACCAAGGCATTTGAACAATTAAAATTGGCTATGTGCACCACTCCAGTATTGGCCACTCCTAATTTTTCCAAGACTTTTGTGGTTGAATGTGATGCATCTAGGTATGGTATGGGTGTTGTACTCATGCAAAAAGGTAGATCACTTGCATTTTAAATTCATCAACTAAAAGGTAAAACCTACCACAAATCCATCTATGAGAAATAAATGATGACCATTTTGCATGTAATCAAATAATGGAGACCTTATTTGATGGGTCATCACTTTTAAGTAAAGACTGATCATGATAGTCTCAAATATTTTTTGGAACAATTGTTGTCATCTGAAGAATAATAGAAATGGGTAACTAAGATGTTAGGCTATGATTTTGAAATAGTCTACAAAAAAGGCAAGGATAATGTGGTGGTAGATGCACTATCTAGAAAGGATGAATCAGTTGAGGCATTGTTATATGCCATAACCATTTTGTAGGCAAATTGACTAGAAGAAACATGATCAGAATGGGAAAATGATAGTGCTACCCATGATTGATTCAAAATATTCATCAAGGTTTAGGTGGATTTAAAAAATTCACATGGAAGGGTAATACATTATGGTATAAATACATATTATACCTATGCCATAATTCTATTCTTAAATAAAAAATTTAATAAATTTATGCAACTCCACTTGGGGGTCATTTAGGATTTTTGAAAACCTATAACGGAATCAAGTAGGATTTTTTTGGGAAGGACTCAAGGAGGATGTCTAGAAATATGTGGTTGAATGTATGATCTTTCAACAAAATAAAGGCAAAACCATTAAAACTCTCAATCTTTTACAGCATTTATCCATCCCTAGCCAACATTGGGAAAAGGTATTTATGGATTTCATTACAAGGTTACCAAGATCTGATGGTCAAAATGTTATCATGGTTGTTGTGGATCATCTCAGTAAGTATGCTCATTTTTATTATTTATCACAGCCATTTGTTGATAGTATAGTAGCTTCTACTTTTCTCAATATAGTTCAAAAATTGCATGGGACCCCTAAGATCATTATCAGTGATAGAGATCTCATTTTCATTAGTAATTTTTGGACTGAGTTATTTGCATGTTTGGGCACACAATTGGATCATAGTTCATCCTATCACCCTCAAAATGATGGATAAAATGAGGTAGTCAACAAATGTTTGGAAGGATGTCTTTGTTGTTTTGTTTCTAATAAACAACATAAATGGGTTCATTGATTACCACTTGCTAAATGGTGGTATAATAATTTTGTTCATAGTTCTTCCAAAATGTCTCCCTTTATAGCACTATATGGATACCATCCTCAATCCATCACTTCAATCTTGACAGTCCATACTAAAGTTCATTTAGTTGAAGAACATATTCACCATCAATAGGAGGTCCTTGTAAACTTGCATGAAAATTTAGCTATGGCCCATAATCACATGAAGCAACAGGCATATCAACACAGAAGTGAGAGGCATTTTGACATTGGTGATTGGGTCTTTATTAACTTGTAACCATATAATAATATGTCATTAAAGTAACAAAAAAGGATAACAAGTTGTCTCCTAAGTATTATGGGCCTTATTAGATCTTACAAAAAATTGGCAATGTAGCCTACAAGTTAGAGTTTCCTTCATCCACTCGCATACATCCATTATTTCATGTATCATGTTTGAAGAAAGTCAGTGGACATAGAGTTTCCATTCAAATAAAGTTACCATAATTGGATGAGGAAGGTAGAGTTGTTCTTGATCTTGAGGCAATCTTTCACATGTATAATAAGTAGTTATGCTCCAAAGCGATTACAAAGTACCTGATCAAATGAAAGAATATACCATGTGAAGATTCCACTTGGGGAGGATGAAGCATTTATGTAACAACATCTAGATTTGCCTCAACATTGAGGAAAATGTTGTTTTTAAGGGAAGGGGCATGCTACACCCTTAACCGTTGGTGTGTATAGGGATATGTGTGTTTGACTTGTGACTTACATACCTCTTTTATATGCTTATTACATTTCTTTATGTTCTTAGATAGGTTAGCTTATGGAATAACCATGGATAAGTAGACTATATATAGGAGGTAGTGGTTAGTCTTTAATCATCATATATGAATTATTCTACCCTTATTGCATTGTTATGGAGGTTGCCCCCTCGAAGTGGCTTTGATATACTATCCAGTATTTTGCTTTGCTACCAATTATTGATGTGTGATCTCTCATATCTATTTATTTTGTGTGAATTTTTGTGAACATCTAAGTAATTCATTACAAAAACCATCTATGAGGGATAGCATTTTGTATCATGTTGTTGAATCTATAATCATGTCGATATTAGATAAGGGGAAATCATCTTTTAGATGTGCTTTGTTTATATCTTTAAAATGTGTGCATAGATGAATACCTTTTGGTTTGTTGTTGACTAGAACAATGTTGGATATCCATTCTAAGTAATCAATTAGTCAAATGAATCTAGCCCCTAGTATTTTTTCTAGTTCTTTCTTGACACTATAATTTTTATGTTATGGGTTTAGCACTTAGGTGCACAACAAGATGGTGTACTACCAAATATGGATCCAACCCAGGTATATAATCATAAGACCATGAAAATATGTTAATGAATTATCAAATAAATATGATTATGAATTTGCATTCCTCTATAGTGAGGGATGAACCAAGCTTAAACATTTTGGGATTATCTAATGTACTAAAATTGACCTCAATGGTGTATTTCTTATATGAGTAGTATAGATCCATCCTCTAATATAGTAGGTGCCAAGGTGAATTGATCTTCTCCATTTTATTTTGGGCCATAAATTCCACCCATATGAGAAGAGGTTGAGTCACCCATGTCAGGTAATGGCCATTCAATAAATGTTTCTAGGAAATCTTGAACCAATTACTCAAATACTTATTGCTCTTTTGAACTAATATATGATTTAAACATAAGGTGTGGACTTATAGTACTTTAAACTTACTAAGGATAAGGGTGAACTCCCCCATCCATTGGTGCCTAAAACAATTTTCACAAAGGGACTCATCTTTTTATTTAATTTTATCCTAGTCTAAAACTGCCTCAGAGATGTTTTCACCAATGGACCTCAATGTTTGATTTTTTTAATTTTTATTTACCAAAGAAGTTCACTTGCTCTCCAAAGTAGGCAACAAGGTCCAATGTGATCTCAAATCATTTCTTTTTTTCTCCAATTAGCATACCATTTCTAACGCCCAAGAATTTTGACAGTGTTTTTTCATTTTGAAAGTTATCTAATGGTATAATGTGATCTTATTGATCTTAAACAACTATTTAAGGATAATGAAGGAAAAGAGGGAAATTTAGAGAAGAAGTGATAGTAAGGACAACATTGCTATTGAAGAGGTTTATGTCATTGAGATAATCATAGATACTATAATATTATTTTTCATCACTGTTGAGATTATCTTCATTAGATGCTAAAGTGGTGTCACTCTCAAGATCTAAGGTGTCACCCCTAGGCAGTTTATATCCAATGCCTTTAGTACCTTTGTGTTTAGTTTCCAAAATAGGCTAAAGAATACCTTATTTTTTTCCCCAATTCATTTATTTTATAGTCATGATGTTCCATGATCATATTAGGAATAGAATATTTGGCACTCTAATAACAAGTAGTGAAAGCATCATCATTTTACAACCATGAATCATCAAAGTTGTTAGTTTGTTCTTGATTCAGTGAACTATTTTTGACAAATAAAGGATGTCCCTTGAGACAAAAATCAATATTTTGATGCCATTTCATCTTGGACTTATCATATAATTTGGGATTTTTGGTAATGTGGAAGGCATCCTTGATGTTATAGATGTCCAGACCATTATCTTCAATAGTTAAGTGGGAAGAAATTTAAGGAAGTGGAGTATTAGAAGTGGATGCATGGTTATTTGGGTCAATGTAATTAGACTTGGGAGATTTATGAGCTTTAGTATTGTCTTTTTAGGTGGATTTTTGGTGTTAGGATAGTAATTTTATTGACATCCTCAGGTTCTAAATGTTTGCAATATTGGTATTGCTAAGAATAGTAACCTTCATGCCAGAATGGGTAATTTTTAATAATTGGTGTAATGTGGAAGGGACTTACCATACTTTATGGATCCAAAGACATCCAAGAATCAAGTTTTAAGGCAATTCAATATTTATGACATGGCAAAGAGTATCATGGGTGAAAGGCCTAATAAGGATAGGTAATCAAATAGTGCCATGTGATTCTCTTTCAACATTATTATACACCTTGATAGTAATGTTGTTTGGGTATAAATCTGATGAATTATACCCCAAATGTTTTATCAATTTTAATGAGGTTATTTTCATCCCAAACCATTGTCTATGATAACCTACTTAATCTTGTGGTGGGAAATAATGGCTTTGATGTAAAGATGGTTATTGTGCAATGGACCAAGGGATGACATGTCACTTTGGTTTAATTTTATGTTGTTGGCATGGGGATAAATACCCCAAAACTGATTGGAATTGGGCAAGCTCAATGTCATCAGGAACCTTGGATTATCATAAAATATCAGACAATATTTCTTTGTGAACTTTAGATGTATGCAAGAGATATAGAATATAAATTTACCTCAATGTTTTATTTAATTATTCCACAAGATCATATTACTTTTAAATGGAATAAGATAACTTGGATTTTGAAGGCAAGGTGTTTGGAAGTGGATTATTATTTGAAGAAGTTGAAGGACCTTGAACCATAAAGCTTGAATGTCAAGTTGAGATAATGTAATTCCAAGTTGGAAGAGGGTTCTTTGACTTAGAAGGAGGAGGTTTAGGATCTAGAATAGTGACTCATAGACGTCAAGGCACAACAATGCTATTTCAAGTTAGAAGAGGGCCAATAGGATATGAAGGAGGAGGTCCTATAATAGAAGGGGTAACACTTTGAGGTGCATTAGAAGGTTGATGGGGATTTATTTTAATAGTATCTACATGATTACTAGTAATACATGATTAATAGTATTTTAAGTGAAATTATAGTTATATGAGAAATCATTGTATCCAATTTGATTAGTTTAGGAATATTGACCTTATTTATGATTTCACTTATTCTAATTTTGATTATTGGGTTCACATTGATTATTGGAGTTATGATTAAAAAAAGGGGTCTTTTTAGATACCCATATTTTGATTGTAAGTAGAAAAAACATTTTCCAACTCAATGTCACCATGCTCAAGTATATCTAGGATGAAGTACCTAAGCTACATAAACCTATAAATTATATGTCCTTTGACATGGTGGTAATCACAATATTCTTGGTCTCTAACCACGTGGGTTTTAGTTGGTCTTCTAGAAAAGGTTTGGTATTTGGATAAATGACCATGTTAGTTACAACTAATTTTTAGAACACTTTCCCTACATGCTCACTAAGGTCATTGAATAATTTTTTTTGTATTGATTACTTCGTAGAGGTGGTCTTTACAAAGTAATAAATGGATTAGGTAGAGTACTTTGGACAGGCGGTGGTTTCACTATTTATACATGTTTTTATTTTGTTATGCCATTGCCTATAACATCTTGTTTATATTAAATAATTTGGGATTCTCAAATGTATTTGCTTATGCTTACCCTAGAGCTTAAGCTTGTGCCTAATTCTAAGAATAAATCTTGACTAGGCCTTTGTCTATAAGTGTCTTTTCAATTTGTACCCCTTTATCTATAATCTCTTCAAATGTATCATCAAAATTGAGTCTTAGGTTATGACACACCTATGACTTGAGATTGTAAGCATATATATTTGTTAATTGCTTATCTATAAGCTTATGTGGAAATTGGCTACCAAACTTATCCATCATTGTAGGTAAGTAGAAAAACTTTCCACATCGTGTTGTTTAGAATTACATAAGTCAACCATGATTAACTCATGCTCTATGACATAGGAGAAGATTTATAAAAATTTTAGACAAATCATCAACGGTGATAATGTATCCCTTTGGAAAATGAATAAACCACTCCAAGGTTTGTCCACCCAGGTTGTATGGAAAAAAATGAAGTACATAAATGTTGTTATAGGCTACTTCTTGGCATGCCATAAATAATTCCTTCAAGTGCTCTCTCGGTTCATCCTTTCCCTTGTGTTTTCTAAATTGGGTACCTTAGAGTGATATGGGAAAGGTGATGGAATAAAACTCATGTCAAATAGGTATGGACATATTTCATCAAATTTTTACTTTTTGCCTTGATTTCCTAATTGGAGTCCTTGAACAACATCCTTTATCTCTTAAAATTACTAGAGAGTGGGAGCATTGGGATAGAGGAATCATATCATGTTAAATGTTTAAATGGGGTTTAGCTTGATTTGGATAAATAGGTGGATTAATATAGAATAAGGTTGGAATGGGTACCCTTTGGGATAAGCTATTAGGGTTGTTCGCCTTATAACCAAGATTGTATTGTTGATAAGGTAATTCTTATTGACTAGTATTGGGAAGTGGGTTAGTAACATGTTATTGAGTTGGAGTAATTTGATGTCAATATAGAAGAATTTTACATGAATAAATAGGAACCTATCATAATGGATTTATTGTTGAAAAGTAGGAATTTTTCATTGATTATAAGGGAGGTATTATGGATTAATACGGGTTTGTTGTTGTGAGTTGATCACAACTTGTTGTGATAGTAGATTGGTAACTTCTTGTTGTGGATTGCCATGACTTATTGTGGTAGTGGATTGAAAACTTGTCATTGGATATTGGAAGGGTTATGATGGGAAATAGAATCAATTTGTAAGGAATTTGAAATAACTTGTTATGGATTAAAATTAATTGGCTTAGAACTATAAGAGATTTGTTGTGAACTATAATCAATTATTTAGGAACTAGAAAGATTTGTTATGAAATAGAAGAAAATGGTTTGAAACTAGAAGATATTTATTGTGATATAGAAGGGACTTGATGTAGATTAAGAAAGACTTATGGTGTATTGGAGGAATCTTGTAGCCATAGATCCACTAGACACTATAGGTGTTTGCTTAGGATTTATGGATGGATCCACATTTGATAGAGGACTACCTAATGAAACTTATTTTTGTCACTCAATGAGCAGATTTTATTATATGATTGTGGGAATTGGAGAGAATAAACAGCTAGGGAGGCAACCAAAGAAGCTAGAAGTTGACTAGTCTATTATAATTATTCAATAATGAGTTGTCTATTTTTTAAGGAGTCGACAAGTTTCCCTTTCCCTTTATTTGAAGATTTTGAAATTGACTCAATTTTTGTACAAGGGCTTATTCATGAGTGTAAGTTTACTCTAGAGGTAGCTCCTCTATTCGAACATGGTTACGCCCTTCTTCTATTTTAGGTGGTACATCCTCATATTCAGGTTGATGTACCTCTTCCTCTTGGTCTTCATTATTTTAGAAGTATCCAAGTGGATCATAAGACCATTCATCCTCTAGAGAGAGGTTTTAAGAATCCCCACTTAGTGAGTATTTATACATGTTTCAATTAATTATATTTTCCTTAAGTAAATATAGGAGGTTTAAATTGATTTGATTTGAATGTGTAAAGCTTTACTTATCAATTCAAAGTTGAATGTCAGACTTAAGAAAAGTTTTAAAGTTAAGTTGTATCTTATTGTGTTTTCAAAATACTTCTTGGTCAAATTATAAATTTTAATTTAAACTTGTTGAATTGGAATGTCAAAGTACAATGATGTTTAATTTGAATTCTTTTCCAAAATTTATATTCAAATGTTTTAATGATCCATGATGATTTTTGAACATGCCTTAACCAAATTTGATCTTAAAATCTTAAAAATGTTTAATTTTGAATTAAAATTTGGTTTTGATTCAAATTTCAACTTTTAAATTTGAATTGATAAATTTTACCTTAGTTGACTTTGTTTGCCTCTTGAAAGTGGACTATACTTCACTTTTGAAAGTTGAATTTGTTAGAATTTGGATTAGAATTACATTTTTGGTTCAAAACAAACCTGAAATGGATTTGAATGAGAAATTGGATTTTGGTTCAAATAAATATGATTTAGATTTTATTTGAAACAAAAATTATATCGATATAATGGGGACAAATTATTGTGTCAATTGTGTAGTGTAATGTTAGGATGAGATAAAGATGGCATGTAAATTGGGTAGAGTAATACCTCATTACATGAGCTTATAATCAAAATGTTTGGATTTAGGATATTTTTAATTTGTTTGAAGTATGAAGTGTGTCACACAAAATGGGTATAAGGTAATAAACAAATAACAACACGCATTTAAAATAAGCCCTATATTTAGTGAAATAACAAGTATACAACCAAAGTGTAGTCCATGTAACTACCTTACTTGAAGTGGTGATAGATTAATTTCACTTAACCCTCACTTCAAGTGATACATCATGAAATCTTGGGGAAGGTTGGTTTTCCTCACATTATAAAATGTTAACGATTGAAAGTCTTAATCTAAAATTTTGAAATAGATTTTCTAAATGGTCCCCAATATACCTTGAGATATGTGGGGCTCAAAATCCATTAAATATGAATAAATTTAATTCACAATAGGATCTATCCCCTCAAACCACTTCAGCCATAAAAGTCTTAGTCAAGTGTTATCATAAATTTAAACTATGAGGGTGATGTCTAATAGTGTATCATAAGGGATAAACCACTTTTTATCATGAAACCCTTTATGGGTAATTTATCTATGCTCTTATAGATAAATTCTCTCAATTTATATCCCCCATCATATTTATGGGGTTGATATGTACACTAGGAGATGAAATCTTAGTCACTACACCCTACGAACTCATAATAAGGAGATGAAATCCACCCTATGTAGTCAAAAAAGAAGAAATGGACAATAATAACCTATGAAATTTTTATCACCCAAGATACATTAAGGGGAAAAGGGGAGAAAATACCCATGATAGATTATTCATAAGAAAACACACAAGTAAATAAACATACAAGTATGTTTTTTAGAATACCAAATGCAAGTGTTGGTTCTTTTTAAGTGCACCAAAAGAAGTGTTCAAAAATTTTATGTTTGAATATAAACCATGTTTTTGTCAATTGGAAATGTAATAAAAATTTTAAGATTTTCAATTGTGTTCTATGGCAAGTGAAGGAGCAAAACTAAAATTTTCAAGTCTCATAAAAATTTACATAGAGTGATCCTACCATTTAGCAGGGCTATCCCACCATTCTATAGACCAAAAAAAATAGAGATTAGTGGTTAAGTTGAATATCATGATGATATCACCAATTAGTATGGTGATATCAATAATTATCAAGGTGATATCATTTTTAACAAGGCAATCCCACCATTTTTTTAAAATTGATAGACAAGAAGAAACAAAAAACTATTACCTTAATAATTCCATCATTCCATAGGTTAATATTATTAATACATAGGTTGATTCTATTGTTTTACAAGTTTAATCTTTCATTATGGTTTTTGATATCACCATTTATATTTTGTATGGAGATGATAGTGTTTTTGTCAATACATTGTGTATTCCTGATGATATGTAGAGCATTATCGTTGATATGCAGTATGTTCTCACCATTTTCCTAAAAAACTATAGAGACAATTTAATAGGGAAAATTTGATATCACCATTACACAGGTCAATACTACCAACTACAAGAAGTAAATCCACCAATTCATAGTGTGTTCCCATTGATATGCAGGGGATAGAAAAAATAAAAATGAAATGAAAAGGAGAATGAGGCTCAAAACTTGATCTAACTTCATAATTAAAAGATGATATATTTTTATAAAGAGGATTGTGGGGTGTGTGGTCCCATTGGGTATGCATATGTAAACATATGAGTAAGATAAATATTATAAGATAGTATTTCAATTGCAAATTTTGGTGGGTTTTCTCTCCTAAGAGGGTTTCTCACATATATCATGTGTTATGTGTTTGATCTTGCATTGTCTCTCTTTTTCATTACTATGAATGATGTGTATGCTTCATGAATGATTGTGGTAACTAATTAAGAGTTTTAAAAGTAATGAAAATTCCAAAGCTCACTGAATAACCTCCCCCAATGATTGTACATCTAATAATTGGTATCAGAGCAGGTCCTTTGGTAAAGGCTTGACACCTTGAAGGTGATCTAAGATACAATATGAGTAGTCATCAAGGATTTTTCTATACTAAGAAAGAATCAATGATAAATGGATCCAATTATGCTTTTTGGAGTGCAAGTATGAGGACATACATTATGTCCCTAGGGTTTGATGTATGGCAATCTATTGTGGATGGTTATGTTGTTCCTACTAATCCTCCATCTAGTGCTATAGAAAAGAAGCTATTTAAGAATAATTTTAAGGAAATTAATACCATCACTTGTGGTCTTATAGAGACTGAGTTTACCAAGGTAATCCATTGTAAATTTATTAAATAGATATGGTACAAAATGTAGATCATTTATGAAGGAGATATAAAAATCAAGATTGTTAAGTTACAGACTCACAAAATGCAATTTGAAAGGCTCAAGATGAAGGAAGAAGATTTTGTGGCATCCTTTCTATAGAGAGTTGATGAGACTGTGAAGATCATTAGAGGTCTTGGAGAGAACCTTCTAGAGGCTATTATAGTTCAAAATTATCAGCTATAAAATAAAGTCATGATCTTACTTAGTTGAAGATGAATAAATTGCATGGCACCCTTACTGCCTATGAGATGACAATAAATGATGATATACCACAAAAGAAGGAAGCAACATTCAAGATAGATATGAAGCCTAAGAATAAATTCCAAGGTAAGAAACCCAAAGAGGATGACATATCTAACATTGATGAGGATGAACTAATTACTTTGATTACTAGGAAATTGAACACATGCTCAGGGAAGTGTAAGGGTAACCTACCCTTAAAATGTTTCAACTATGGAGAGATAGGACATTTTACTCATAAGTTCCCTCATAAGCATGAGAAGAATGATGATGAAGAGCCTGGTGAAGGCCATGATGAAGATAAGAAGACATACATGAAGAAAGGATTTAAAAAGTATAACAATAAGAACTCCTTCAAGAATAAGAAGAGTCTTTACACCAAAGAATATTATAGCTCATCAAATGAGAGTCAATATAGTGACTTAGAGTATGATCATGAATATGATGGTCATGTGGAAGATGAAACCATGTTCATGGTTGAGGAAGGAAGTTTCTCATATCAAAAAGAGTCTACTTGGAGTGATTTAGATCATGATAAAGATGAGGTGGACTATGAGACTGAATTGATGAATGATCTTGAAGAACTAAAGATTGAGAATAAGATAAATAAGAAGATGAAATCCAAACTCAAGGACTATGAGGAGCAATTTAGTGTGTTTGAAGCAATAATGAATGAATACACTAAGGATCATGAAGATATAGTCAAGCATCTTACTTGTTAATTGAAAATCCTATCCACAAGCCTGAAAGCTAAAGAAGATGAATGTTCAAGTTATGGTTTTGAAAATAAGTCTTTTAAAGATGGGTTAGAGAAGTCTACAAGAAAGGTGAAGTTATTTATCAAATTTGATAAGAATTTCAATGATCTGGATAATCTTTTAAATAGTCAAAATTCTATCAGTGATAGAACTAGTCTTGGATATGAAGAAGAAAAAAAGAATGTAACTCAAGATAATATGAAGACTAAAGTGAGAAAGGATAATCATTACTTTAAAGACAAATTATCAAACAAGGAATGAAGGTGCTATCAAATTGAAGACAAATCAGATTAGACAACCTAATGCCATGAGGTATGTAAGATTCAATAGTTACTATTACACATGTAATCAATTTAGGAATAGAGCTAGAGAATGAAAGAGACCTATTTGAAATGAGTTTACATGGAACTTTGATGGGGTTCTTCAGTTAAAAGGTGTGAACAAAGCTAAGTGATTCAATTATTTTGATGTGGGACACTTTGTAAATTATTTCCCACATAAGATTAAACAAGGTGAGTCCTCTTTTAAAAAAAGGAGGTTGTTTTGTTTGTCATGACATAGGACACATTGTAAGTTTTTTCCAAATAAGGTAAGGCAAGATACATTTCTTGTAAAAGGCATAGTGTAATTCAATTGTCAATATAGAAGTCGCATTGCTAGATTCTAAAAGTAAAGGCTTATAAGATAAAATAGGTTTAATCAAGCTCGTAGAGTGTAATAAAAAAGGAAAGTTACCTCATGGAAGCCAAAGGTGACAAGTGTGAGTTATTATGAGTCTGTAGGTCTAAGTAATTTATTTTCTATGGTGAAAGAAGCTACAAAATTTGAAGAGTGCCAAGAGGTCTCATTGTCTGCTCATATTAAGAATGAAGAGACCAACCAAGAGAAGACCAAGGTGTTGTTTGAAGCTAGTTCTGAGGTGTGTATGGATCCAAGTAAACATCCTAATATTGTTGAGAAAGTATCATTCAAATAACATCAATTGTCAATACCTAGTGATGAGGTTCCAAGTTGTAAGGAAGATTCTACAGATGAAAAGGTATGTCATGAATCCATGTTGTCTCCATGTATTGTCAATATAATCATAGAAGAAAAAGATAATGTTGTAGTGGATGAGCATTTTGCTTCTCTTAAGCCTAAGAAGAATAAGAAGACTATAAGCATCAAATGACCAAAGACAAGAGAGAATATGAGGAGTTGTGGGTAACTCCTAGTTTCACATTGTTCTAGGATAATATGAAGTAGGAGTCTCACCTATGCTTCTTAAGAGACATATTTCTTATGGAGAATAAAGTTTGTGTGCCCAAGATCATAATGCCAATATGTATAGATATTTTTATTAATCTTTTAAGGTCATTAGTTAAGGGGGAGTAATAAGTTCATGAGCTTGCTCTAGAGGTTTATGAAGGAGCTATAGTATAGGGTCTGAATGGGTGTTTTCAGGTGGCCTAAAAGATTGATGTAATGTCCAGAAGAGTTTGGTGATTTGAAAGGTATATGAACTTATTTTTGATGTGCTCCAGGTGTTTTTATGGTCTGAAGGTATGTTAAATTCAAGTTGAATATTTTTTAATACTCTCAATTTTCTTAGTCTTGGCTTAAGGGTAAGCATGCCTAAAATGGATTATAGTATGTATGGGTTCCCAAAGATGTGGATGCTCAAATCTTGGTCTAGAAGTGTGTAATGGTAGTATCCAAGTGTACAAGTAATTTTAAAGGTGGACATTGACTAAAAGGAGGTTCATTGACTCTCTTTTGAGTTTATAGGGTTTTGGGATATGTTAGAAAAATGGTTTTCCTTATGATTTGAGATCTAAGGATACTTAATCTATTTAATGGGTCAAATGGGTTACCAAATCAATCTTCACATAGTTCTGAAGTTTTTTGGATTTCAAGTTATTCAAGTTTTTATCAAGATAGAGGCTTAATTGGCAAGTGTTTGTGAAGGAAATATGTTACAAAACATGAGATACATGATGGGAATTGGTGTAATTGAGGGGGGATATGAGAGTTATCTAGATATGAAGTTTTAGGTCTTGAATGTGTGTCTACTAAAATTTGTGGGCTTTACAAGTTCCAGGTAGGGCTACAAGAAGGCTAAACAGACCTATTAATTAAGATTTGATGGTTTTTATTAGTTTCTCCAAAAGAGCAAGGCATGAGGGTTTCAAGGAGAGTTCTTAGGTTAGTTGAAATCATGTGTCTTATTTGGTGAGTAGCATGAAGTTCTATTGATGGTCCTTGAGGTGGCTTGAGAGAAGAGGCTAGTAAGCATGTGTGGTGACTCTTCATGGTGTATAAAGATTTAAAGATGCCAAATATATGCAATGGCTCATAAATATTAGGGAGTGTTCCTTTTAGATGTTTCTTGGTGAGTTCCATCAAATTTTATTATTTTTGTATGTTCTTTCTTCATTGGTTGTAGTGTTTGGTTGAAGAGAATGTTGGCATATAGCAAGAGGAAGTTGTCAAGGCAAGAAGAGGTAGGCTCAAGGTAGGGGGGATTTTGTATCATATTTATAATATGGTCCTCTCCTTTTGATGGTAATTTTTAGGTCTTCAAGATCAGTTGGTGCCCACTTTATCATTGTGTCAAAGGGGGAGAAAATTCTTATTCTAAGAGTGTTTGAAGAAAGAGAAGGAAGGTGAGTTGTATATTATTTTATGATGGGTGTTAACATCAATGACAAAGGCATATATTATTATATATTTTTTAATGATGTCATGGAGGTGTTCAGGTGAGTGGATGAAGTACCTTGATAGTCTAATTGATAATGACAAAGTGTGCAATGTGTTTGTCCTAGTATGCTTGAAGTATGTTTGGTTGATCTTCAATTTTCACATGGCTAGAGATGCTTAGGGATGAGTATGGTTATTTTAAGATGTTCAATATGTCCCATAAGATTCCTTCTATGATTTCATTGATTGTGTGCATGATTGGAATTCATCTGATAGTCCATAGTTTTTATCTAGACATTTTGGGTCCAATGGTAAAAAATCTGAGTAGGCAGTTTGTTGATGTCACCATTTCCATGTATCGATGAGTTCGGGGTAGTTGGTCATATGAGAGGTGTCCAACTGAGTGGATGAAGTGCCTTGATAGTCTAAGTGACAATGACAAAGTGTCTAATGTGTTTGTCCTAGTATGCTTGGTTGATCTTAAATTTTTGCATGGTTAGAGATGTTCATGGATGAGTATGGTGATTTAAAGATGTGCAAGAGGTCACATAAGATGTCTTATATTCTTTGAGTGCTTGTTTTCATGAGTGGAATTCAGCTAGTAGTCCCTAATTTTTATCTAGACATTTTGGGTCTAATGGTAGAAAATTTAAGTAGGCGATTTGCTAACATCACCATTGCCACATGTGGATGAGTCAAGGGAAGTTGGTCACAAGGTTGTGATCAAATTTATGCCTAGTTTTTATGTGATAAATTTTAGGTCATGTAACAAAGTGAAACATAGGATATGCAACTATAAATTTGGGTTCCCAAGCAGTTTGACAGTGTTTTCCCATAATTAAATTTGCAATGTGCCAAGAAAAGCTGAGTAGGAATTTTGATGGTGTTATATTTCAAACATGTGAAGGTGTAAGGAGAAAATTATCATATGGGTTTCTTCAATTTTGAGCCTAGTTGATTTGTGCTAAATTTTAGATCATGCACTCAAGTGCATAAAAATATATGCATGTGCAAAGTTCATATGGTCCAAATTTTAGATCATGTGTTTGAGCGAAGTAAAAGATATGAAGGTGAAAAGTTGACCTTATAAATATATTGCAAAGGTTCCCATAGTAAAATTTGCACAAGGTAAAGTTTGAGCAACATCGACAGAGCATGTTTATTCTAAGATTTTAGGATGTTGCAAGATGGTGCCAAGTGTTTGATGCTTAACATTAATTAGAGATAAATATCAAGCTTCTTCTAAGGATCAATGGTGAGTGGGTGTTCATATTGATCAAGATCAATGGTGTGCATTAAATTCAAGAGGTCAAATTGATAGTTGTCTAGCATTTTTAAAGAAAAGACAATCTTGTAGAGATTGACAATGTGTATTGAGTCAATATTGCATGATTGCATGAGATGAGGTTAACTATTCAAAGTTTAACATTTAGAAATTGGCACAATATGAATTAAAGTTTGAAGAATATTAATGGTGCATATTTAATTTGAAGATGTGAGAGCATGAGATGCAAGCAAAGTGACCAAGGTTTAACTGTGACCATTTGCATTTGAATATTTAAATTTAACAAAAGAAAAACCAGTGTTCTATTTTTTGGATATTACTTTTGATATAGGATAAATTTGCTCATGGTGTAAAAAGCAAATTTATAGAAGACTAAAAGGCACATATGTAAATATATATTTGAAGATATGAAAGTGTGTAAAATAAAAGTCATGAAGTTTCAAGGTTGATTGTGTGTTTTTGCATGGACTGTAAGTGACCTGAGAAGAATAATAAATCATGTATTGATGTTGTTTCGATGTTTCATGATGACTTATCTATTAGAGAGTATTTTAGACTCCATGAGGATCATTATGTATGGATATTGGAGGTGTGATTAATCTATCTTGATATGAACAATTCTTAATAATTTGAATATGTGTTTGTTTATGGTGTCTTTATGAACAAGGTTATTGTTTGAGTTGTTTGAGCTTGCACAGAAGAGTGCAATGATGACTATAAGCATTTGAGAATGTCAAAGGGGTAATTTGGAGTGGACATATGAAATTTTAAGTGGTCCTATGTTTTTTTTTCTAAATGAAGTACTAAATGGGTGAATATGTCTCCATGATACCTATAAGAGCTACAATGGCCTAACTGAAAGGTGTAGTTGCTTAAGGGTGACCCATAGGTGCTTGGCTGACCTAAGTGGATGGCATTGATCTGTGTCTTGATGTGAGAGATGCCTTAAGGGTTAAGGTATGCCTAATGGCTGACCAAGGTATTGATAATCATGAATTCTCTATAAATAGTGAAACTAAAGATGATAGTTTTTAGACTTTTAAGAGGCTTAAGTGTGTGAGTTATGAGCGAAAGAGAGGTCAAGTACCTAGTAGATGAGTTGATGAGTAGAGCAGATTGAGGATTGCATGTATGACCTATGGGTCATGTTTTTTATGTTATAATAGTGTTATTTAGGTTGAGGATGAGCAAAGAGGTCTAGGGTGATCCAAAAGGTTGATTTGGATGCATTGAGTGTGTTGAGTTGAAGAGAGCTGATATGTTTTATATCTATATTAGATTGGTAGATAATCAATGTTTAGGAGATGTTGTGTTCATAGGTGTTTTTATTGGTGCTCAACATATAAGGAGGTTTTATCCTCCTTACAAGGTGAAGCTTGCTAAAGGTTTAGTTGATGTGGCAGCTCAGCTAAATAGGTGTGGTAGCACCTTGTGGGATTGCAGTCTCACTAAAATAATGGATGGTAATTCATTGATTAGTTTTTATTGGTCTAAATTGGTTCTTGTTATTATAGGATAGTAGTTCAATTATAGGGTTTAGTAGGTTTTCTCTTCAAATAGGGTTTCCCACATATGTCATGTGTTATGTGCTTGATCTTGCATTGTCTCTCTTGTTCATTGCTATGAATGATGTGTATGATTCATGAATGTTTGTGGTAACTAATTAAGATTTTTGAAAGGACTGGAATTAAATTTAAATATATGGGCTCATTGATTCATGCCCCCAGTGATTTTACCTCTAACAAGAATTCCCTTTTCACAGTTATCTCTAAGTAAAAACACTAGATGCTCAAACTAGGTAGCATTATTCACCTATCTTGGTCCTCAATGATGAGCCCTTGTATCTTATTAAATGCATGAGGAAAATATTTGGGGGTGAGATCATTCCCAAAAATAACACTAATACAAACTGAAGTTTATGAAAATCAAATCAATCTCACATCTATCTCCCTTTATTAATTCTTGGTGTTTAGCCTTCACATCTTACCAAGTTACATGGGGTTAGTATTAGGAGGATATGCCCTTACTTACATATAGCCTTGGTGATGAGCCCATACATCTTACTAGTCACATAGCAATATGATACCTAAAATATTTTCTACATGTCTATGCCAAAAGGAGAATCTCATCCCTCTTACCAATTTTGTCATGGTTGGCCATATCTTGATTTAAGTCTAGACAAAAGACAACAAAACTAGTGTTTTATGATCTTAGTAAGAATTATGATTTCCCTCTTTGTTCATAAAGATTAGGTTAGCATCCTCTGGTGAAATTTTGATGTATTTTTTTCTTCTCCCACTATCTCATGTATCTTATCTCTGCTTTTTAGTCCCTTTGTTGAAAGTTGGAAGTCATTTATTATGTAAATGAATTAGCTTGATTATCACCTACAAAATAGTCATTAGCACATTTATAGTTCTATGAACATCCATTATATCACATCTATATACATTTGGTTATCACATTTAAAAATTGTAATCATATCCATAACATTATCAAAATTAGATAAACATAACATTTCATTACATTTCTAGTCATGTATGGTGTACAAACTAAAAAGTAACACAAAATTAAAGGAATAAAGTACAATATGATAGATCACCAAATAAGCCAAAATATCTCTATATATAATATGTTTTGAGTTTGTATGTATTGTGTCTCAATATAAACTCCTACGTAGAGGGAAAATGTGTCTCAAATATCCCACCCACTTCACTATTTAGCCCCTCTAAATGTTGAATGCATATAAGTCTTTATCTTTATCCTATGAGAAGGTCTTGATACTGAGGAGTGACGTAGCATGCAACTCCTTTTCATGTGTCACCTTTGGTTCATACCTTCTTGGGATGTTATTCCTATGTTTTTTGTCAACTTGATGAAGCCCAACCACCCATATCTCCAATTATGTCACTAAGAGTCTTCACCTAAGACTCTAAGTTAGTGATCACCCCTTTGATGAATTAGCTCTAAATATGCATGATATGCTAGAGCAAAGACATCAATGTGCTTGCCTATGCTGACAAGAAGTCTGGTATCCATTAAAATTTGATCCCAGTTGATACCAATGCCCACATTAAACAAGTTGACTAGAGTATCTATGGTTAGGGTCCTCCACTACATGGTTGACTCTGCAATCACAAATAAGTGTATAAATACATCATATATATATTCATATAAATAAATAATACTAATAAATAATGCGATAAAGAACTAATATAATGAAATGCACTAATTTTATTGGGTCACCCTCCTACCAATATAGGTCCAGGTCTTGATCAAAACTCATCTCAAACTCATCCCCCTTTGTTGTTGGATCATATCCAATAGGTGGTTGGTTATCCTTTGCATCTTGGTCTCCATTTCCCCCTCCTTAAGCTTGTGTTTATTGTTATTTCTAAGGATACACTTGTCATGTCTATTATAGTGGTGGTTGTTATTATTGTTGTGTTTATTATTATCCCCAGACTAGAATTGCAACTAACACTACAACCTATACAAGTTGTTGATCATCCTATGCTCCTCCTCTATGTCTACCCCTAGCCATCATGGTGACCAAATTCTCTAGTGTGAGGGGTCACCACCCTGATCCCTTGAGTTGGGAATCCATTTCTCCCTTGAGAACCACTTATGAAACAAGAAAATTGGCTACATAATGTATCCTATACTACTTGGGCACCCTATCCACAAGATCCACCTTCATATCTAGTCTTTTATCCCTTACCTATTGAGTACCTTTACAAGCCACAAGAGTGGTCACCTTGTTCATCCACTAATAAATCATCCCCTAGTATGTAAAATCAACTAGATATAAAAATGTCAATATCCACACTACATATGGCAAGTCCTTGAAGGGTGTCATGCCTGTCCACCTAGAGGATCTAATGCCCCCCATATCCCTGATTGACACCCTTCACTAGTAGGGGATAATTTTTTAATATATTTAGCACATGATGAGAGTAGGGTTGGTAATAAATATATCCCCAAACATATAAATCATATACAAATCATTATGGGTCCAAGTTAGAATCTCTTTTGCCCATGCAAATTGTTAGCCCCTCTTCTCAATCCCTCTGACTATGGGAACCCTATAGTAGATCAAGTGATTGGTACCCTTCTCTCCCACCAATCAAGAGGAAAGGATCCCTATGATTTCCTTGTGCATATTCATTATTATTTCTTGATCTACCCTGACTATCCTGACCCATACTTTTCACCCATATCAGATGCATCTACATCACTAAAATACTCTACCCAATAAGAGGTCTCACCTATATCGATGGCCTCTCTCAAGATCATCACCCTACCTATAGCCTATAGTCCTATGATCCCATAAACATTATTAAGAGTGATATTTCACTCTCCCAAGGTTTATGGGAATTAGAAGGTGTTTTGGTTCACATCTTAGTAGGTGAATAGGTCACAAAATAACCATTTATTGGGGAGTGATCCCCAATCACATAATTTGTAGAATATCTACTATGTATAGTGTAGATAACTCATCAATCATCAGTTGTCCTAAAATAATGGAATCCACTTTTACTCCCATGTTCTGATCTAATAAATCTATACTCCCTACAAAATGTAAGTATAAATGGACTAAATCAATCATTTAGCCTCAAAAATTGATCAAAATAGCCTCTTTTATCCCCATGGTGAAATAATCACCATGTTCAAGAAATGGTTACGAAATTTCCATGAATATTACATAATCATTGTAGGAAGCTAATGGAAATGTAACCACCAGTCTTTGATTCCACTAGGACACTAGCAGTTCCACTAATTAGGTGCACCCAAGCCTAAAACCCCTTAAATAGTCTTAAAATTCATCAAAACAACAATAAAATTTGCATTTTATTACTTTGAACCCTCCCCCAAACCCAACCATGCATTTAATTTCAATTTTTAATAGATCTAAGCTCATTTTTCATGAAAAAAAATCAGAAACACAAAAAAAATAAGTAGAACTCATTATTGCATGCCCTGCTCTTACTACCATTGTACATTTTCCATCCTCTCTAGTGCTCTTCAATTTGAATAATTTTTTGTGCAATTCTATCATAAAGGATTTAAAACTAAAAATTCTCAAATCTCAAATACACAAAATGACTTATATTTCTAGAAAAAATCATATAAGGAGTCAATTTTGACAAGCCATTATGATTTAAAAACTTTCTATTTTTAGTAACTTTCTTTCAAAACTTGCATTTTCTCATATTGCATTTTCTCATCCTCTTTGGTGCTCTTCTAAACTTACTAAAACAATTAAATTAATATGGAATATTCTAATGTCTTATTTTGTTAGTATTATTACAAAGTATGTTATTTTTTATTTTTGGTTTTATAGGTTGGCACCACTCTGCACCAAGATTAGTCCCCCGATAGGATGGTTCAGGTGGTATTCTCATCCCCATGCACATGGTAAGTAAACTTTTTTATATTTTTATTAATCAACATATTTTTTATTTTTCATTAAATTGCATTTAATCCTTGTTTATTACTCACAGGTCATAAAAGTCTCTCCGGTTGTTTAGCTACAGCGTGCAAGTGAGGTAAGCTTTATAACCCTATTTTTTCATTTTAGTATGTCATTACTCGGGAAGATATTCTCATCAACTCATGATGAGGCATCTCCCCAATGGATCAATATGTAATCACCCAAATTTTTCATGGTGAAATATTTCAAGATGAAATCTAATGATGATGGAATGATCTTCATCAAAATATGCTCATACCTAGTCCTCTCTCATTTGTTGGTTTTTTACTCTTTCATTGGCCTTTGAAAACCTCAAAATTTTATTTTTATAAGACTTTTTTATTTAAATTTAAAAAAATGTCTTCATGGCAAATCTATCATGGTGGTTCCTCGAGTTGACCTAATAGTTTAGTAAGTCACAGTGGTGGTTTCATTTTCACCACTTTAATAAGGCAGTAATTTCATCACCTATCTAGCATTTTTTTAAAAATTTACCTGGGACATAAATTTTCAATGATTTTTCTTGGGTTTGGTTGTATTTTTTATTGTTTCTTATTGAGTTCACTTCCTTGATAGTCGAGTTCACTCTTAATCTTATTTTTTTCAATCTCGTTGACCTCTGAGTTAACTTAACCAAACTTCTAGTCAATTTTCATTAAGCTTCTAGTCACAACTCCTCCTTGTTACAATTATTTTATCTTTACAAGACTTTCAAATCTAAATTTTGTACATGTTATTTGATAATTAGAATATTTTAGAGCCATATCCTACCTTCCTATGTGTTTTAATATATATTTTATTCAATTTACAATCATGTTTTAGTCATTTTTCATAAGTTTTAGAGAAGGAAATTCATTGAGCTTGTAACTTATTATTTTCTTATTTCATGGATCAATTCCAATCAAATTCAGCTTGATTTATTCTTCATAATTATGTATCATTTACTTCCATTTCATTGTCCATCCCTCTTTTAAGATTATTTCCTAAGGTCTTTAGTGAGTAGAATTAGCTTACTACTTGAGGATAATGATTCATCGACAACTATTTCTTCACTTTCAGCTAATCTCATCATTGATCAAGTTGGAGGATTTGTTTTGGTTTTGTTTTATTAATTTTATTTATCATATTAGTTTTCTTAGATTTATAATATATTATAATTTTTAAAATTTTCACAAAATTTTCACTTACATTGAAAAGAATAGTTTTACTTTCTTTAATTGTATTAGCACATAAAAATCTCAAAGAATGGCAGTACTTGCATTAGATATAAGATAAATTTTATGAATAAAAACATTAGCTATAGACAAGTTAAAGTATTCAAATTTTAATCTTTGTTTTTATAAACACCCACATCTAACACCAATGAATATATTTGCACCAAAAGTTAAAAAACTAGACAAAAAAGGGGTTTTCATTTTAGATCTGATTTGTATTCATTTGGATGATAAAATAAAATTATTTAAATCACAAAATTAGAAGTTTAAATTTTCATTCTTTCAATAATAAATCATCTAGATTCACATTTAATATTCCAAATATTTGAAAACATACATTTTAGATTACATATGGGGATTGATTTTTTAATACATAAAAGTTGTGTTTAACAAGCCAAACCTAAGTTTTAGATTTGATTAATCATTATCATATTAAAAATATTAATTACATAGCATTTTTTACTTATTTGAATCTAATATGACAAAAATAAATAAATAATACTCATTTAATGCATATATTCAAAACTCTCATCTCTCCAACTAGGAAAAGTTAAAATCAACATTTTCGTCATTCACTTGAAATTTTAGTTTTAGCATTACATTTGTTAAAAATTTCAAAGAGGCAAAAAGAGAGAAAAAAATCATTTCCTTTACTTTTAGTTGTTCATTTATTTCATTTCAAGTACTTTCATTTCATCAAGTAGTGTAGTCTCATTTCTATTTTCAAAGACCTTTCCAAAAACAAATAAAAATAAATTTGATCCAAACCTCATTAAGATGAGTATGAGTAGCAAACCTTGATATTAGTCTATCCAAAATAACAATTAAACCTTTACTAACACATTTAAGATAAGCTATACACTTAAAAACAATCCAAACCAACCTTGTCCCACCATTATTTCTAATAGTGCCAACTCCCATTCCAATAGACACCCTTCAAAATGAAATCAATTCCAAACTTAGACCTTAGGTTTTCTATTCCACCCCTTTCCCAAACCTCATAATCAATAATCTTGACACCCATGATGAACAAGTTCATCCTATAGCTACCCCAATCATAGTGAGACCCCTTTACATTATATCCTACCAGGTTAACCACCTTCAAGTTTGAGCCTACCCTTTCTCTTCATTTATCATAGGGTCTAGCCTCATCCTACTTTCATTCACTTTATAGATAGAATTGGATAATCATAGTCAACTTGATCGAACAAACCAAATCCCTAAGGTCTTTCAACCCAACTTTGCGTAATTTTTTGAACCAAGCATCGACCAAAAAATTAGATACATTATCCACATCCACACTGAGGGTTCTTGGGATGTCATTTCCTCTCAATTTTATACTCCCAGTGATAAACATGATGTGGGTGAGCTATTTTGGTAGTGCCCTAAGCATCCCTTGCCACCTGTCATTCAAAATCTCATCCATGCATCATGGCCAAATCAGCTCATCCTTCTATTCTTGCCTATTCTTAAATCCCTACACCATACCAACCTATCCAATCTAACCACTGGAATATTCATTCATTAATTGTTTCATCCAAAACTTGATAGTTGAGTACATAAAGGTTATAAAATTTAAAGAAAAGAATCCATTAAAAAACCACAATAGGAATTTATCTTGAGTGTCTTAGGAAAAATATATACATAAAATACCAAAAAAGCATCCATACATATTCAAAAGGGGAGGAAAGTGTATCTTGTATGTAATCAAAAATGTATCATGTCTATAAATCAATCCTAACTTGGAGAAGATAGATCATCCTTACACTTTTGATTGGGGATACATTAGATAATCGGTAACATGACCAATATGTGGATCTGTTAAACCTAATTAGAGGATATCTTATCATAACAATAATACTAGGGAGGGTTCTAAAGCCCCTAGTTAAGCACAATCATGCAATAACCCTAACTAATCCCTATGTTTTCATATTCACTAAAATAATAACAATTAAATTAAAGTCTAATCTAGTGCTCACCAAATCTTATGGCACAAAGTAGGGGTAATAAATAATAAAAGTAAACATTCATAGAAGACATATACTCGTGTCAATATATATAAAATCCTAATCCATATAGAATAAGTACAAATGCATATTTATCTACTCTTACAAAGGAGGAACAAATTTAGGAATACTTACCTTTGAAGATGAACCCACTGAGCCTCAATCTCTAATTTGGCCAAGGTATTTCACAAGAGGTTGTTGTGGTATGTAAGGATGATAAGGATAAATCAGCTCTAAGCTACACAACCTATCAATGCATCTAAAAGCCTTATCCATAAGAAAAGATCAGTATCTCCAAAGAAAGTACGAAACGCTAATCTTGTTCCTCAAGTAGAATGGTGGATAAATAGATGTGTAATATATCTTACTTTTTATTATCTTCTATAAATAATGGTGAAATGATCTTGTATATATAGGTAGATTTAACCTTAAGACCTAAAAATGTTGACTTACAGGGTCGACCTAGTCAACCTAGTACTGATATTGACAAAAATTCACTAGGTCATAGGCTAGGTCAGCCAAGAGCCAACCTAGACCCTGAATGAATTTTACCAATAACAGTACAAGATTGACCCAGTCAACCTAGTAATGTAAACTATCGAAAGGGTTTTAGGTTAGGAAAAGGGGGATGAAAGGTAGAAAATTACTAGAGGATTATACAAGAGAGAATAACAAGTTTAGGAAAATGTTTTTTAGGAGACAAGTGTGTAGATAACAAGTGGTAAAATGGATAACAATCATGCAAAGAACCAATGGTCTATCCATCCCTTTCCTAGTATAACCCTTAGGGCATGCACTCAAAGAGATTTAAAACTTGATAGGTTATTACAATATAAAGAACATTAGTAATTGATAAAAGTTCTAAAATATTATGTGTATACATATGCCTCATTCAAAGCTCATCATGTGTCACGTGAGTGCAATATGAAATGGTGCTTTGAGAATAAAACATAATGACACATAACATTCATGATAAGTAAAGTGTAGTAAGGAGAAAATAAGATAAATAAAAGGACAAAATTGAAAAACATATACCTTTACTTACCTTAGTGTTGTAGATAAAAAAGAGGATATTAGATATGTGAAGGCATCTAATGTGAGGAACATTAGGTGAACCTGTAGAGATTAGTACAAAAAAGAGTGAAAAATAAAAAAATGGAATATAAGCATATAGTAGTGGAAAACATTCTCTATGATGTCATGATTCCATAATTTTTAATGGTTTGAAAAATGAGTTAGTAAAAAAAAAGATATGATCAAAATAAGGAATCTAACAGTAAATATTTGAAAGGTAAAGAATTGTGAATAGTAAGTTTAAATAGGGTGAAAAGAAAGTTATTTGTTATTGTTTGACTTGTTTGGAGAGAAAAATAGATCTCTAAGAGACTAGACAAAAGCTAAAAGAGCCAAGATGGTGAGGAGATGACAACTTGGATGAGGAGGACTCTTAACAGCCATAACAAGTGCAACACAGGTAAGCAATGAAGAATTTCAAACTTGTTTTGATTATTTTATTTGAAGTCAAGTGTTTTATAGAAATTTGTAAATTAGACCAATTTTAGAAACTTAAATAAACTCTAGATAGTTGTTAAGGGTACTAGAGAGCAAATGGGTAAATGGGTTGAAAGGAATCAAAGTAATAAATGTCGAAAGAATTTATTACAAGCAGGGCAAAACGTCGGTAGTTTAAATAAATTAAGTCAACCTAGTTGACCTAGTAGATTGAAAATCAACTTTTGACATTGTTGACTTAGTAGGAATGGGTTGACTTAGTTTGTTTAGGCAAAGTTCTAACTTAGTACCCTTGTGCTAACTTAGTTGATTAATCCACTATGTTGACTTAGTACTAAGGGGGAAATGAAAGGGTCAACTTAGTTTGTTAAGTCCACAGAGTCGACCCAGTACCATTTGGTTAACTTAATATTAACTAAGTGGTTGGTATAATATTGAAATGTGGAAAATTGGTTAAAATAATATATGTAAGGCCTAGTTTGGCTGAGGAAGTATTGAAAGGGTCAAGTAGGCTAAGAATAGGTGAAATTGGCTGAAAATGAATAGATTAAGGAAAATTAAGGTTTATTTTTTATTAAAATTTAAAAAAAAGAATGCATTTTATTATAAATGGCATGGAAATCTAATACATCTTTTATTATTTGATGGTTGTAGGGGCATCATAGATTCTAGTGATTAGTGGATGCTTTTTGGCTAACATATTTATTGGAGTGATTAACAATAAAGGACTGAGCTAAGTTAGTCATACTAAGCTTAAGAGGCATCATGGAGATGTGTCAAGTGCCACTGAGTGTGATCTAGTAGTCATGTTCCTAGGAGCCTAGGAGTGCTTGACTAATACCATTTAGGTGGGTGGTGGATGGGGATACCATCGAGGTGGGTATCACATTGAAGGATGTCCATGATGTACTTGGACTTCCAATAGGAGGGACATCAGTGATCATGAGGATACAAGATGGGTAGGAGGATAGACAAGCATTAGCCTAATGGGTGTCTTGATTAGATAGGATAAATCCAAGGCTGAGGGTGAGCCTTTTTTATATCTATATAGATTGGATTTTAGATATCTATAAGGTAGTGGTAGGACTTGTGATAGCATGGGTGTTGTGTCACAAGTTGGATGGAAAGGTACCATTATATGTGATAGCCTTATGTTAGCCTATTTTGGAGTAGGGGGCACTTTATGACCTAGGTTTTATCATCTAGGTTCAACTCATGCATGATATGTATGAGATGTTGTCTAGAGAAAATAATACCATGGGTCTAATGATTTTACTGAGTGCCTAGATCTATGAGAGGTTCTTGATGTACCAAATAGCTGGATTACCCCATGTGGTCGATGATGAGTTACCTTGGGTATAGATATGGAGACAAGATCAGGTGGCACGGTCCATACCCCATGTGCCAATGCTTTAAATGATCACATAAGAATATATCGTATGGCATCCATATGCATATATTATGATAGTTTGGTTGAGTTGGAGGATGGTGGTACCAGAGTTGGCATGAGCATGATTATAGGCCATTACCCATGGTGGATAGAGTTGTATCTAGTAGCACACTTACTAGTATAGTTTGGACTCCTTCACCTAATGACTCCTATATTAGCTCCCACATTTTGGGCTAGACATGTGAGAGAGCTGAGAGGGAAAGGAGGAGAGGGACCACTAGTCACTAAACTAAAGATAAAACCATGGAGTGGGAGACCATGGATAGGTTGAGCATGTTGGCTAGTAACTAGAGAGGAGATGGATGTAAATGCAAGAGTGTTGTAAGTACCATAGTTGGAACCATAATAGGATGAGTGGAAACCACCTTAGTCACACCACCAATGGATATTCTAGTGGTGAGAGAGCTTAGAGGGTGGTCATCTAGGATGACCCATCAATCAACCTAGGGCAAAGCTAGTCTATAAAGGCACCATTGAGGTGAGGCTTGAGACAGGCACAGGTGGTGATGTCAAATTTTGCATTGGTTGGGAGGCATCCCACAAAGAAGGTACTTAAAGGATTAGTTGATGGAGAGACCATGATTAGTAGTCAAATAGATGTGGAGATGGTGATAGGTGACATCTACATAGGTAATTGTGGATGAAATTTACTTAAGTTTGGAAAATAGAATACTCGTTGTATAAGATTTGAAAGCTAAGTGATAGATAGATAGATAGATTTTTGAGATATATATGTGATCTAACATCTATCTAGTTTGATGTTTTTAGATCTTATGGAGGAGGAGGGGACTAGATGGGGATCCCTTGTGAGGGGAACACTCCATGATATCCTAGATGAAGATCTAACACCATACGACCCTAACACATTAGATTATCTTATGGTTCCATCTAGCCTAGCTCAAATAAGTTGGTTCAGACTAGTAGGAGAGGTCATGAGGTGACTAGAGGTGTGTGAAGATAGACTACATCCACTAGTAGGGGTAGGAGTGGGAGAGGCACAAGTATGGTATGCCTTAGCTTAGGAGAGAGCTAAACATTTGGCTATTATGATGTAGCTAGGATAAGTACAAGAGTAGGTGGCCAATCTACAATGACAGGTTACAGGCTTGAGATCTTGAACATCATTTTTATAGTGGACTATTCGGAGGGGACTATTTGAGGCATCTATAGGTAGCATGGATAGGCCACAAGATATACATGATAGATCTTAGCCTTAGATATGGAGTGATGTATTTTATATCAAAAACACACGATATATATAGAAATATTTTTTATGTAGATAGTTGGATGTTGATCTTATTTGTTTGTATTGTGGTTATGGTTGTGGATGCACGGATATATTTATTTCTAGCACATGTATTTTGTTTTTTTTGTATATGCTATATGAAATATATGTTTTGTGTTTTATTTTCTATCATTATGTAGGACACATGCATGGTTAAAAAGAAACAGGCAAAAAAGAATTGGTAAATATAATCAATCAAAAATAAATGTACGACACACTATTTCATGTTGGGAAATGTGTAATAACAATAAATGACTAAGTATAAGAAACCAAAGAATGGTAAACATGAGGGAAAAAAATTGTTTTTAAAACAATGAAATATCTTTTGGCACCAAATTAAAATAAGTAAAATCACACTAAATCACATTGGGAAGTGTGTAAATAATGTAATAAAATGGAAAGTATGTGAAAGAACAATGGTATAAAAAACAAATCAATTAAGTCAATCAATCATACTAAATCACATTGTGAATCATAAAAGAGAAACAAAATTGACAAAATGTGTCTTAAATTAATCACATTAATTCAAGTTGGAAAGTATGAAAAACTTAAGAAAAATGGTTGGATTTGTACATGCAATCAAAAAATAAGGAGATAAAAGATGAAATATTAATTAAGTAAGCATAAAACATACTAAATAAAAATGGTAAGCATGCCAATGATATTGAACTCATAATCAATCACATCTTATCTCATATTTAACACATGTAATATTGGTGTGACTTGGATATTAGAAAAGTTTGTGAGAAAGGCCAAGTCATATCCATGGTCTTACACTGAAACTCATAAAGGGAACAACAATGAGGTGAAATTAATGTGAAAATATGGTAAAAGAGGATGTTGGGAATGTTAATTGTAAAAATTTGGTAATTTGTGATAAAGACCAGTTCCTATCCATGGTCTTACAATGCAACTCACAAATGGAATCCCTAAGGGAGTGATCAGTGAACAAAGCAATATTTCTCGAGAGGAAATATTAAGGTTATAAGGATTGAAAAAGTGAATGTTGAAAAGCATAATGTGTATATCATATGAGAAGACCTTAGGAGACATAAGGAATACTAAGGACATGAGAAGATATTAAGTGACTAGTGACCATCAATATATAGAGGATACTTGTTCGTTGTAGACACAAATATGTGTAGGTAAATAAGTGTGATACTAGGATAAAATCATGTAGGTATTTTTGAACAAGAAAATAAAAATGGACCTACCTTTCCATGATGTGTTTCTCATTCCTTAGGACCCCTTACAGTGTTGTTGATCTAATATGAATATTGGGTACTTGCATGAGAAATTAGGTATCACTAAAAAAAAAATTTCTCTCCTTTTCTAATCTACTAGACTACCACACCCCAATATACCTCAACTCTA
The DNA here is from genome assembly GCA_037957365.1 of Torreya grandis. Classification (NCBI taxonomy): domain Eukaryota; kingdom Viridiplantae; phylum Streptophyta; class Pinopsida; order Cupressales; family Taxaceae; genus Torreya; species Torreya grandis. The sequence continues at coordinate 731,167 of JARHVA010001255.1, read as the reverse complement.
TTATGAGGCTAACTATGGAGTTTGATATTTAATTAAAATAAAGAGATGTGCTTATAATCACATCTTTTAGTGTGATTTAACTTTTGATAATGTTGAATGTTGCCTTTTAGATCATTGCCTTTTATGAAATGATTTAGCTTTTACATAGTTTTATGGATTTTTAAAGATTCATCCTCCATATGAAATTAGAATGATGAATCATGAGAGATAGAGTGATACACACAAATTAGTTTTAGGATTTGGATAAAGGAATGTAAGTATCCAAAGACAGTATGGACTAAAACACTTAGGCTGAATTAGGAACCAACATGTGATCTCAAGTCTCAACCATGTATATGCTTAGTTTTCAAAAGGGAATAAAGGAGAAGAAAGGAGATACAAAGTGGTCTGAGAAAAAGATATTATAACGAGATGAAATATTTTCCTAATTGATCACATGGTAAATAAGGAATTACTAAAGGGATCAAGGTTTGTATAACCCAGTCATAATAACTATTATCCATGTTTATAGGATAAGAGAGCAAAAAATCATGAAAAAGAGAACAAGGGAATCATAATAAATGAAATCATGAAGAAAAAGAAGGCAAAGATAAATAAGAAATCCATAGGATAACATAATGACATCATAAGTAATATAAAATGCAAAACCAAAAATAATGATGTAAGAGAGATAAGAATTTGACACAATGTCAAATGATATAAAATATATAAAGATAAAGTTGGAGCACACATCCAATCCAAATGGAAAGGTAAGAACACCATGCATGTGATCATAAGTATTGATATATTTGTCCACACACATTATCTAGAACATATAATAAGTCTCTATGAAGTTGAATGCAAACTACATCTAATGTCTCATTGATCTTTAGTAAAAGCTGGGAAAATATTTCACGTCAAATATCTTCAACAAAAAAGGTAGGAATGCTTAAAGGATCATTCTGAGGAGGACTATCATGCAAGAGATGCTCAAGAGAATTCATGGGAGTAGAATTTATAGGATATGAAGGGGTCACTAGTGGGTAAGATACCATGGTTGAGGGAAGGTCCACAGGTGAGAGACTCATGGGTGGAAGAATATTTGGTGAATAAGGGACCACAAGAGGAGATGAAACCATAGGAGTTGGAACCATGGGGGAAGAAGGGGGAGCATTTTTACAAGAATGACCTATGGAAGGAATGGTAGAAGGTACAAGAATGGTTAGGAGATGATCCTTGAGATGACTCTAAAGGATGCGATAATGATTAGTGTGATGTATGCGACATTGATGCCAGAGACAATATACTTTTCCATACCTAAGAAGATACTTAGGTAATGCTTTTGGAGGAGATATGGCCTTGTTTTAGGACTAAGGAGTAGTAGGATGCAAAGTCTCAATATATTATCATAGATTGTGTAAATTCATAGATGAATGGTTATATGTGTCATGGAAGTAAAAGATACGTCTATGAGTAGTCTTAGGAGATGTACTCATAAGAGGAGGTGTAATAGAAGTGAAATAAGCTTGGTATAGGGAACAATCTCAAGTCTAATAACTGACAAATTTATGAATGTCACAATAAGGTTGATCAACTAATTTTGTGGATGAAGGAGATAGTTACAATAAAGGGAGTAAAACATCACCAAGAAAATATGGGGCTGGTGAAAATATTGGACAAGGCTTGACTGCAAGAGTGATAGGAGTGAAAGCAAGAATAGACTCAACTAAAGTAGGTGTGGGAATGAGATCTAAACTAGGATCTACTGAGGAAGGGGTTGGGTCTACAAAAGGCTGAAGGAGAGTTACATGCATCTTAGGGATAAGTAGGCTATAGGGGTCATGGTACCTAACAAATCGATAGGGACTAGTCATAGTATGATCCATAAGCATACTCCTACAAGTTTCATCAAAAACTAGAGGTGTCTTCACCATCTCTACTCTACGATAAAGAGGAAAAATACTAAAATTAGGAATGATACATGATGGAATATGGGAAGATATACTAAAATACTAAAGCAAAGAGGAATGATAATGAATAATCTCAGCATATCAGGCCTAAACTAGACCTCATAAGAATGGATCATCTAAGGTATATCCATCACCATAATCAAGTGTATGAAGATCAATGGTGTAGGTAGGTATGACCTTGTCATCTGATGTGGTGTGATGAATGGAATGTCGAGTCTTAGTTAAGACAATAGGGATGTCATCAAAAGGTAGTTGATGACAATGAGGTTGAAAAGAATTGAGAAGTTGAGAGATGAGATAAGGTGAGAGATCATAAGTTTCAATATTGATATTGATCTCATCAAGATCATCATCACCAAAATCTACGAGGTTAGGGGGAATATTCCCAATGAGTTTAGGATGACCATTATAAGCTCAGGTGAAATTAATGGGAAAGTTAAGCCATTGAGATTCATGAAATGGAATGCTTGAAAAGGTTTCAAAGGTGGGAATATTGAACACACCTCGATCTTAGAATTGTTTAAAATTTTAAGGATTGGTGTCACCCTAAATCCTATAGATGGCTCTGTTATGAGTAAATTTAATTCATTGGCTAGTAGAAGAGGCAAATACTATCATATGATGAGTCCATATCCTACCAAGAAAAATTTTGTAAGAGACAGGAAATTTGAATATCATCACCTTTACACAAATAGTGACAGGTGGGACGGTAATGGGGAGCCACACATAACCTAAAGGATGTATTTTATTTCAGTCATAGCTTTGACATGTGTTTCAAGTGGATTTGAGATTGCATTCATAATATCCAAGGGTTTTGATAAAATTGAGGGAGGCAACACAAGGGCTAGAACCCTTATCAATCAAAGCATGCTTGACTTGGATATCACCAATTTGAACACTAATGAAAAGAGGAGGATCATCTACATGGAGTAGAATCTCATCAAGGATCATGAAAGTAATGGGGAATTTAAGGGAAAGAGAAGTGTCCATTATTTCATCAACATGTATGGACATCTCTTTGTATTGTTACAAAATATTATCTTTAGATCTAGATAAGGTTACTTTGTGTCCAGCTAAGGGAAGATGAGGGATGTTTATTTCAAAAAAAAGCTACATAAGATGATTACTATGACACAGAGAGGTCCTCATAATTTTGATAAATGGGATTTGGGATGGGATATTAGTGAGTTATATGATAGGATCCCACACATCATAACCCATAAGAAGATTGTTGGAAAGAGGTGCATAGTGTTGAAGGAGGTCCTCAGAAGGAGGAGCCAAAGTACATGTTAATTTATGTTGATACGAGGCAAAAGGTTTGGTAGTAGGACAAGATTGTATATTATGTTGAGAATATGGGGAAGTTGATGCAGGTTTGGTTTGAAGATTGTTAGAAGAAGTGTTGATAGAAGCTTGAGTATCATTGGTGTTAGGTAAGGAAGATGGAGGGGTGGTAGAAATACAATGGGAAGTGTTATCCAAGGGAGGTGTTGGAATTGGTACATCAAAAGATATAAGGTCATCTTACCCCAACTCATTTAATTGATTTGGAGAAGAATCTCGGATAACATGGAATGTGCGAGATAATGGAGTAGTGTAGATGGGTTAAGAATCAATGAAAGTAACCACCCTTCACATTGTTTCTACCTCAAATTTGCTTTTCAGACTATAAAGAAAGAAACTAGAAGTAAGTAAAGGACAAGGCTTGGAAGTACCTGGACATAAGATTGCGCACCGTAAATCCAGACGTTCGTGGGCACTCCTCTTTGGCTGTGGAGGAATGACACCTGCAAGAAAAAGGGAAACTAGGACAAGAAAAACGTTAGACAGATAGGCAGTGGGTTGCCAAGCAAAGGCTTGTTCCCAAAAGTGTAAAAACTTCCTTAAGGGAGGTCAACCCACTATTTTTATAATATAAGTGACTGATAAAAGACAGAATGACAGAATACAGAAATGACAAAAAGATTAAAAATGAAAGAAGAAAACAAAATGATTACCTGAATGAAGGAGTAGGCTGAAGACAGTCGCCGAGGTCGGTAATGTCGCCGGCATCGGTTATCTGATCTGCCGTCGTCGGCTATCCTGCCGACGTCAGTTGGGGAAGTGGCCGGCGTCAGTCGGGGTTGTGGCCTGTGGTCGGGTTTGAGCAGGGTCTGGTCTGAGTCTTGGTCTGTGGTCTGTCCGTGGACGGGTTGGACGTTGATGGACGGGTCTGAGTCTGATGGACGGGTCTGTGGATGGTCTCAGGCAGAGATACAGGGGAGAGGAAGAGACACAGAGGACAGGGAAGAGGAGGATACACAGAAGGAGGGGCCTGAGAAGGCTTTGCAGCCTCTCAGGGGAAGGGACAAAGGGAGAGACACAGAGGACAACAGAAAATAGATGATTAAACTAAAGAAATGAAATAAAAACCAGACTAGCTTACCTTTAGCCTGCTGAAAGAAGAAGATGGAGATGTTGCTGGAGCCACTGAAGAGTTGCTGCAAGGAGGAGATACTAATCCAGGGCCTGCTTCACCTGTTACTGCTGCTGTACGAGGTCAAGACAGAGGGGAAATGAGAGCCAAAGCGCCGAGAGGAGTTGTTTGCGAGCTCAAGAGTCCAGGGGGTGCAACGGACGCAGAAGTGGATAATGAAGGCTGCCGACGCCGGCAGTTTCACCGACGTCGGCCGAAGGGTCGCCGACGTCGACGGTCGCAGGATGGGCATAGAGGCTAAAAATAGCCTCTGCCCATTCTTGCACGCCGCCGAGCGAGGGGTCATGGGCAGAACGGTCGCAAGGTTGCCAAAATGGACGAGGGGGGATATAATGGTGAGATTTGGGCTAATAAATGCTAGGGGAAGGTGGAGGGATTCAAGGGAGGATCCAAGGAGGCAAGGGTAGGGTGGAAAGGGGGCCTCAATTAATTAAAAGATGTTAATTTCTAATTAATAAGACCTAGGTGGGTTAGGGACCAAGGAGGACTAGGAGGGAGAAAGGACCAAGGGGGAGAACCAAGGTGCAGACACGTTTGCGGTGTCTACATTTGCCCCTTTTTGTCTTGTTGGTTGTTCTAGACGAACTGCAAGACAAAAATAGGAGTTGGTTGCCCCAGAAAAAGGATGAGGTGTTCCCCCCTCAAAGCGATAGTCGAGAGAAGGGAACCGAAGATCGAGTGTCGATTTGACAAAGAAATGGATAGAAAAGAGTAAGTGAAAACGCTGCCATAGTCATGATTGCGCGTAGTCCACTTCACGAGAGGGTCAGGTCAAATTGTCGCATGGTCAAGGGTCAAGGAGTGCCAAAATTGAAGTAACCGGGCCCCAGCATTTAGTCGTCTGCTGATCGGGTCACTCAATCTAAGCTGAAGCTCCAAATGGTCGTCGTGTCCCAGGTATCCAGGGCTCAGGAAGTGCTCCCAGAAACACGAAAAAGGCCACAAGTAGTAGGGATCAACTGGCTCGTGATCCTACACTTGTGAAGGGTCAAAAATAGGTCTGTGAACAATTCTGCTAACCAGCCGTGGAATAGCATACACGCAAAAACAACCAAGGCAACATTGTCTTGGAAGAAGGTCAAAGAAGAAGGAGATAGGCATGGTCGCCAATGGTCATTGGTCAAGAGGATGGATGGACGAAAGGATGCGGCCGAGCTAACCCCAGAGGACCCCATGTCAACTGAGTGCTGCCTACATAGCCCTGGTGATAGGGCCTCAGGCCGATGTAGTTCTCCCTAAAAGGGAGGGAGGGTCAGAGGGATTGATTGGTCTTGGTCAAAGTCGAATGAGTGGTCGTGGACAAAGGTCTTGGTCAAAGTGACGAAGTTGGGCGTGATAAGAGTCAAAGAAGAGAAGGTTTGTCCATCATAGAGATGAACAAACGGGGGTGGTCGAGCTAACCTCAGAAGATGTGGTATCTGAGTGCTGCCTACATAGCCCTGGTGATAGGGCCTCAGGCCGATGTAGTTCTCCCTAAAAGGGAGGGAGGGTCAGAGGGATTGATTGGTCTTGGTCAAAGTCGAATGAGTGGTCGTGGACAAAGGTCTTGGTCAAAGGTGACGAAGTTGGGCGTGATAAAAGTCAAAGAAGAGAAGGTTTGTCCATCATAGAGATGAACAAACGGGGGTGGTCGAGCTAACCTCAGAAGATGTGGTATCTGAGTGCTGCCTACATAGCCCTTGTCTTAGGGCCTCAGACCAATGTAGTTCGGACAAAGAGGGTCAAATGGTCGATGATGAGATTGGTCATGTGTTGAAATGATGAGGCTAAGATGAGGATAAAAGGATGCTACAGATGGTGTATTCTGTAGAAGTGGTCGAGAGTCTTTCATCTCTAGCAAGTTTCCATAGTCGCGATGGATGTATGCTAAAAATGAATGAAGGGTCTATTTATGCTTCAGCAAGTATTGGTTTATGCTTAACATAAATTGGGTCTGGTCGATAGTTTCCATGTGTATTGGTGTCCATGGGAACTATGCGAAATGGACAAGGATGATGCCTGATGTCTTGTTGAAAATGTCGAGGCTGGAGTGAAAAAGTGTTGAAGTTGGCTTGGTTTAAGGATGAGTCGACAAGAGACGTGGCCAAAGCGTGACCAAAGTGTAGAGAAAAGGTGAAAGGCAAATTGCTCTTTCATTGACAAGGACCAGAAAAGGAAGCATAGATAGGGGTGATTAGAACCAAAGCCCCATTCATGCATTACGTCGTTGACCAGTGTTGAGTTAGAACGGTAATCGAATCACTTTGACATTAAAGTGAGCTCGAAGTCCCTTGAGCCGGTGATAGGAGGAGGATAGGGTAACCCAGTGTAAGAGCAGGAATAACCTTGCCCCTTTTTATAGGAGACCCTGAGACAACTACAAGCCAATGTCCGTGACTCATTTTTTTTTTTTTTTTCGCAGACTGATCGATGCGGGAAGCCTGCATAGAGATGTCATTTGATGTAATGGTCATGTTGTGAAGCTGATCGATGCGGGAAGCTTCTAAAATAGTTGCTGTTTATTGCCAGAGTAGTCATAGCCATCCTTCGAGGGAGTGGTCTATATTTTTGCTTGATAATGTTTGATAAGTTGGCCTAGCTGTCCTTCAAGGGATCAGTCTAGTAATACAGCAATGATAGTACAGCTGTCCTTCGAGGGATCAGTCTGTCTTTTTGATTTGACTTGATTTAGAGACCATGGATATGTTTTGACATCTTGATTTGGATATATTGATAGAAATGAGAGTCACGGACAAGACTGTAGAAGCTCAAGGACGCCCCCTTTTTATTAGGACAAAGCATCACTGCATCCTAAAAGGGTTGTAAAGGACTTGTTAAAGGGGAATAGGGTTGAAAGGAATGAGGATTAAGAGGACGAGGATTGCTCAAGGGACGAGCTCAAGTTACGTGCCAAGTAGACGAGTACTCGACTAGCAGAAGAAAGGTCGAAGATGCAACGCATTAAGAGGCTCAGGTTCTGGCCGTCCGTCAAGGGAAGACAGACGATAAGTCCCTGACCCATACTTGTGCGTGATGATAAAAGGTCCAAGCCAATTGGGGGTGAATTTGCCTCGTTTACTTCGCTCCATATTGGTCACGTGCTGATTCTCTTTGAGGATGAGGTCTCCGATGTTGAAATCTCGTTCTCGCAGATTTTTGTCGTAGGCCCGCTTTATGCGACTTTGGTAGACATGGAGATGATTAAGGGCAGCCAGACGGCGCTCGTCGAGTAACACAAGTTGAGCTAGGCGATCTTGACGAAAGTCGTCGTTGGAGAGAATGTCATGCAGGGAGATACGAAGAGACGGGATTTGTACTTCGAGAGGTAAGACAGCCTTTGTTCCGTACACAAGAGAAAAGGGAGTAGCACCCGTAGCGGTTCGGATGCTAGTGCGGTAGGCCCACAAAGCGAAGGGGATATGAACGTGCCAATCCCTTCCTGTATTGTCGACCACCTTCATGAGAATTTTGGTGAGAATTTTGTTGGAAGCCTCGGCCTGCCCATTTGCTTGTGGGTAGTAAGGCGAAGAAAAGCTGAGTTTGATGCCAAATGAGTCACATAGTTTTTGGACAGTCTTATTTTTGAAGGACTTGCCATTGTCGGTGATGATTTTGTGAGGGACACCGAAACGACAGATGATGTGGCTGCTGATGAAGTCAACAATTTTGTTGGCTTTTGTGGAGATAAGAGGAACGGCTTCCACCCACTTGGTGAAATACTCAGTGGCAGTGATGATGGACTGATGACGAAGAGACGAATGAGGGTTGATCTCACCGATGAGATCCAAGCCCCACTGAGAGAAAGGCCAAAAATCCTGAGCGACTTGCAAGGCGTGGCTGGGAAGATGAAGCAGGTTAGAGTGCTGCTGACACTTGATGCAACGCCGAACATAATCGCTACAGTCTTGATGAAGGGTGGGCCAATAATAACCCCGGCGAAGGAGGCGCTTGGCAACCGAATTTCCACTGAAGTGTCCACCACAAATCCCGTCGTGGACTTGCTTTACGGCATGAGAAGCTTCAGCGGAGGTTAGACAGCGAAGAAGGAGACCGTCGAAGCCTCGCTTATAGAGAAGGCCCCCTAGCATGGTATAGCGAGCTGTGTGCTTGATGAAAGCTCGCCGCGCATTGCTAGAGAGGTTGGGAGGAGTGACAGAAAGAGACAAGTAGTCCACAAGTTGCTTATACCAGTCATCTTGTGGGCTAGAATTGATAGTGTTGATATGGTCGATGTGAGGAGAGATGTATGAAGGCAAAGGTACGCGATGCACTGTGACAAAAAGGCGAGATGATGATGATGAAGACGGGATATGCGAAGCAAGAGAAGCCATGGTGTCGGCAAACTTGTTCGTAGAGCGTGGAACAGTCTGCAAGAGGTAATGGTCGAAAGATGCCAAAAGAGTGTCAACACGATTCTTATACCTCTGTAAAACTTCACTTTTACAGAGATACGAACCGTTAACCTGATTAACGACGAGCTGCGAGTCGCCGAAGATGTTGATAGACTTGATGTGGAGAGAAAGGGCAGTCTGAAGTCCCAAAATTAAGGCCTCGTATTCGGCCATATTATTGGTACAATCGAAGTCAAGCTTGAAAGATAGAGGCATGGGCTCCTCGTCGAGTGGGATGAGGATGACCCCCGCACCCCCACCGAGTTGACATTTGGAGCCGTCAAAGAACATAGTCATCTGGTAGACAGTGTCATCGGTGGAAAGGGTAGCGATAGACTCGTCAGGGAACTCGCAGTGCGAAGGTTGGTTGTCGGGAAGAGGGGCATCTGCTAGTTGGTCAGCGATGGTTTGCCCCTTGATAGATTTTTGTTGGATGAAGACGAAGTCAAACTCTGCAAGCAGCATGAGCCACCGAGCCATACGTTGATTCTGATATGGCTTGGAGTGCATGTACTTGAGAGGGTCGGTGTGAGTGACGACAAAGGTTTTGTGGTTGAGAAGATAGTGGCGGAGCTTGGTAGCGGAAAAGACTAATGCCAAATAGAGTTTCTCGGTATGAGTATACCGAGTTTCATAGTCGACCAGTGTTCGGCTGATGTAGTAAACCACTTGCTCGCGATGATGCTCGTCTCGGTGCGCGATCATGGCACCTAACGAATGGTTGGTAGCAGAGATATAAAGGTAGAAGGGTTGGTCGTCCTTAGGTGGAATGAGGACTGGTGGAGAGACCAAATAGCCTTTGAGGGCTTTAAAAGCCTCTTGACATCCCTTATCCCATTTAAAGGAGACGTCTTTCTTAAGGAGGTGATGGAAAGGTTGGCAGCGGTCGGAAAGCTGCGAGATGAAACGGCGAATAGACTGGAGCTTCCCTTGGAGACTGCGAAGCTGCTTGAGATTGGTCGGGGGCGACATTTCGAGAATAGCGCGGATCTTGGCGGGATCTATCTCGATACCACGGAAGGAAACGATGAAGCCGAGAAGTTTGCCTGAGAGGACCCCAAAGACACACTTCTTGGGGTTGAGGCGGACATTGTATTGAAGAAGACGAGAGAAGATGATTGTGAGAATGGTCAAGTGGTCGCGGCAGAGCTTGGACTTGCCGAGAAGGTCATCCACATAGTCCTCCATGATTTTGTGGAGGAGATCGTGGAAAATGTAGGTCATGGCGCGCTGATAAGTGGCACCAGCATTTTTCAGGCCGAAAGGCATGACTCGATAGCAGAAAGTCCCCCATGGGGTGATAAAGGTAGTCTTGTGCTGGTCTTCTGGTGCGATCAGGATTTGATTGTACCCTGAAAACCCGTCCATAAGAGATAGCATCTCATGGCCGGCCGTAAGATCAACAAGCTGGTCAATGTTAGGAAGAGGAAAGTCATCTTTAGGACAGGCTAGGTTAAGGTCGCGATAGTCTGTGCAGATCCGAATCCCCCCAGTTGCTTTAGTAACTGGGACAATGTTAGAGACCCACTGTGGATAATCGATGGGTTGGATGAAGGAGACAGAAAGAAGGCGCTGAAGCTCCTCTTTGACAAGAAGCGCAACGCGAGGGTGCATCTTTCGAAGCTTCTGCCTAACAGGCTTAGCCTCTGGTTTGGTGACAATGTTATGGGTAGCAATGGTAGGGTCGATGCCAGGCATGTCGCTGTAAGTCCAGGCAAAGGCCTTGCTATGGTTGGAAAGGAATCGGGCATAGTCAAGCTGCTCCTGAGCGTCTAAAGATTGACCAATCTTTAAGACGTGAGGAACATTGGAAGAAGAAGGGAGGTTGATGTCAATGGTAGATTCATTTAACATAACCTGGGTCTTGGAAGGGAGGAAACGCTGGACGAAAGAGTCATCGGCACCCATGTAGGAAAGGATGGCGTCATCGTCAACGCAGTGGACAGTGTGAATGGTTGCCGACTCATCCTCTACCATGCTAGGAAAGATGAGAGGGAGAGACCTGGGCACCCCATTGAGCTGATAAGTCAGGGGTTCCAGGTGGATGGTGTTTATGGAAAAAAAAAAACTAGGAGGGATGGAAACCACCGACTCCGTAGGTGACGAAGGAGAAATGGGCGAGTCTGGAAGAGATTGGTCAGTGGTTGGTTCGGGACAAAGGTCGGAAGGAGCCTGAGTGGGATCATGATATCCCAGGCCATAGCGTTTCTTGGCATCGTGATCACTGAGCGGCTCGATGGGCTGATGGGAGCCCTGTTCATAACGTCTGAAACCAAAACCCTTCCATGCACACCTGTGAAGGTAAGTGTGTGCAAAGGCAGGGTTGCCAAGAAATGAGAAATCAGATGTGAAAGGTTGGGGTGAAGAGAGGGAAGCACCGTAGGTAGGAGCTTGATTAAGCCCCCCATAGACAAAGTTGGTTCGGAAGTGAGGAGGACCATAAGGCATGACCGTCCCGATCTGAGGGTCATAATTAGGACTAAGGTGAAGGCGTCCATACTCTTGCGGAGTTTGGAACATGTCGAGAGTCAACAAGCGATATTCCCCAAGCGATAGTCGTTGGAAGATGTCTTCCATGGGGTCTTTGGTCGGTGCTTGAAGAGGAGGGGTGAGGGCAACCGCCGATTGCGAATTGGTCGAAGCTTCCGCAGATGGAGGCGGTGCCGGAGTGGACGGCTTGATGGGGATGAGGACATCGTTAGGGCGATAGGTGGTGTTGCAAGTCTTGAAGGGTGAAGGGTCAGCGGGAATGGTGTGGACTTGCCCGTCATGCTCGAACTTCACACAACGGTGCAGGGTGGAGGGTATACAGGCCATGGCACGGATCCAAGGTCGGCCCAGTAGAAGGTTATATTGAAACTCTCCTTCGATGATATAGAAGAGCTCCGGGACTGTGCGTGGGCCTACGCGAATGTGGAGGATGACTGTGCCAATGGTCGTGGCTGTGGTGTCGTTGAAAGAGCGTAAGATAGCGTCAGTTTTAGAGACGCAGTTCTGAGGAAGAGCTAGCTGATCAAAGGCATGGGTAGAGATTATGTTGATGCTAGCGCCACCGTCGATCATAACGCGTTTAATGCATGTCCAATCAACATAGGCAGTGATGAAGAGGGCGGCGTCCTGATCTTCCGTGTTAGATGTAGGAATCTCAGAATCACTGAAGGTGATGGAAGCGACAGGAGACAAGGAATGGACGAGGGCAGCGAGTGGTTGGGGGTCCTCGGGTCGGACCTCCACTGCCTGCAAGGCTTGGATAAGGGTTTGACGGTGCTGAGGCGAGGTTTGGATAAGGTCGTAGAGAGACATCTTCACAGGTGTCTGGTGAAGCTGCTTCAGCATGGAGTCGTGGATTGGCCTGGAAGAGGAAGACGAAGAAGGTTGGGACGCGCCAAGGATAGAGATTTTAGGCTTGGGCGCAAGGGGTGGCTGGACGAAGGGATAGGTCCAAGGAATGGCAGCTTTTTCCTTGGCCTTGTCCTTTTGCGATCTAGTGGTTATACGGACAGCATTGATTTTGAAAATGGGAGGCGAAGAAGGGGTCATGTCTTGCTGGTGAGATGTTGACGTGTTTGAAGAAGCTGGACAGGAAGGAGTCGGGGTCTGGTCAAGAGTGTCCTCAAGGAGAAGAGTGTCTTTCTCCATGTGGCGGCGAATGACAGCCTTGAGGGCATAGCAAGTCTCGGTGTCATGCCCTGGTGTACGATGATATAAACAAATTTTCGTATCGTCGAACCAGGAGGGCTTGGACCCGAGAGGTTGGAAAGGCTTGATGGGCGGAAGAGTTATGTCAGAAGTCTGGAGAAGTCAGCGCAATATCGACGAGTATGAGCCCAATAGAGGGTCTGTGCTATTTGATATGCGCGAGGTCGGTGACTTTTGCTTAGGCGAGGTTAGAAGAGGTTTTCGTACCACCTTATGGGTTGATGGCGCGGTGACAGATGGAGACGGTTCTTTCTTGACGATTGATACCACCTTTTTAGGAGAGGGACGACTAGAGGTAGGCAGAGGAAGCAAAGGAGGCAACGAGTTTTGGTTGAAGGTCGGAGTGGGAAGGATGCTAGCCAAGGTCGAAGGATGGGGGCCCAAAATGGATGGCAATGGTGACGGAGAAGGAGGCGTTCATTTTTGCGGTCTGGCAGTCTTCTTTGCCTTGGTCGGAAGACTGCTACTGGTCGAGGTCTGGCCTAAGTCCACCTTCACTTGCGGGTGAGTGAGGGAGGAGATAGGATGAATGCCAAATGACTTGATGGGTTTGGACGAGATAGATGCAGGCTTCGGTTTGGACGGGTTTGGTTGAGGTTTGAGAGTCTGGTCGTTGTCAAGAGTCTGACGAGATTCTGCCTTAGGAGGATTAGCGGCGTGTGATGAGAGGGCGCGGGTATGTTGAAGGGTCTTAAGACGCTCCCACAACACCTGAGGCGTCACTTTCCTCGAAGGGAGAAGTTCAATCTTCTCCACTAACCGGGAAAATGGCTGGGAGGAAGATGTTGATGGTTGCGAAGTTGAAGACGAGACGGGAGTAGTGGTCTTGGACACATGATGTGGTGAAGTCATGACAGATGAAGACGAAGGCGAGACAGGTTCTTCCCTGGGTGGAGAAAAAACCGGGGAGCGAGGCTCCTCTAGCGGGTAAAGGGTAGGGATGACAGTGCCCTCCACTTGTGGCTGAGGAGTAGGAAGGGTCGGGTCCTCCAAAGGCTGCAGAAAGGAGGATGGCGAGACTGAAGGTGCTGATAAGGCCGAAGCATCCTCCAAGATGAGAGAGGTCAATGGAGAACTAGCCGGGGAGAGAGGCTCGTCCACACGTGACGGACTAATGGATGGACTAACCTCAAGAGGCTGATTGGGGACGAAAGGAGAGACCGTATTGACTGT